>CM041779.1:301981312-302230783 GCA_023374045.1 Limonium bicolor
CATCCTTGTATACTCCAAATCAGCAGAAGAGCATGAATTTCATTTGAGGAAAGTGCTTGAGACACTGCGCGAGAACCAGCTGTATGCGAAGTTCTCCAAATGCTAGTTCTAGCTTGATCAGGTATCATTCCTCGGTCATGTCATCTCGAGCGCAGGCATTTCAGTTGACCCTTCTAAGATTGAAGCTGTACGATCATGGCCTAGACCCAAGACTGTTACCGACATTAGGAGCTTTCTGGGTCTAGCCGGTTACTACCGGAGATTTGTAAAGGACTTCTCGAAAGTCGCTAAGCCCATGACTACACTGATGAAGAAAGATGCACCGTTTGTATGGACAGACGAGTGCGAAATATCATTTCAAAGCCTAAAGGACTCATTGACCTCAGCGCCCATCCTTACTCTTCCATAGGGCATAGAGGGATTTGAGGTATATTGTGATGCATCAGGCAAGGGAATGGGATGCGTACTCATGCAGCATGGCAAGGTTGTAGCTTATGCCTCCCGCCAGCTGAAAAAGCATGAGGAGAATTACCCGACACACGATTTAGAGTTAGGAGCCATTGTCTTCGCCTTGAAGATATGGCGACACTATCTCTGTGGGGTAAGCATCACCATCTACTCCGACCACAGAGCTTACAGTATGTATTCACGCAGAAAGAATTGAACTTGAGACAGAGAAGATGGATGGAGTTTCTCTCAGACTATGACATCGACCTATAGTATAAGGAAGGGAAGGCAAACGTTGTAGCCGACGTCCTGAGTCGTCGAGCACACTCGCTCCACTCGTTACTCGCTTCTTCTAGCTTGGTTGACGAGGTGCGAGACGCTCAGTTGAGCGACCCTTACCTAACCGAAATCAGACAGAAGATCACACGGTACATTTGAGAAGAAGAAATATGACTTTAAGTTGCATGAAGATGGTCTGATTCGGCTGAATGGCAGGCTATGCGTCCCCCGAAGCAATGCTGAGCTGAAGGATCGCATCCTGCGAGAATCACACAGTTCTACATTGTCAGTCCATCCAGGAGCCTCCAAGATGTACAAAGACATGAAGAGGTACTTCTGGTGGTCAGAAGTGAAATCAGATGTGATGGAGTATGTATTGAGATGCTTAACATGCCAGAAAGTAAAATTTGAACATCGTAGACCGGGCGGAATGGTACAATCGATGTCAGTTCCGGAGTGGAAATTTCACGATATCTCCAAGGATTTTGTTGTAGGACTCCCACCTGCTAGGGGAGGACTCAACATGATCTGGGTTGTAGTCGATCGCCTTACCAAGGTTGCCAGATTCATACCGATGAAGGACACCTGGAAGGTAGTGAAGCTCGTAGAGCTATTCGACAAGGAGATTATCAGACATCACGGAGTCCCGAAAACTATAGTATCTGTGACCGCGACACTAGATTTCTTTTGAGATACTGGAGAGCTACACGGGAAGCGCTGGGTACAGAATTGAAGCTGAGTACCGCCTTCCATCCTCAGACCGACGGTCAGACAGAAAGGACCATCCAGACACTGGAGGACATGCTTCGGGCATGTGCCTTAGATTTTCAGGGGAGTTGGTTAAATAAGCTTCATCTTATCGAGTTTTGTACAATAATAGCTATCACGCTTCGATTAAGATGTCGCCTTTCCAAGCCCTATACGGTAGACCTTGCTGTATACCTTTGTGTTGGGACGAGTCAAGTGAAGCGGTCATCATAGGACGGAGAGTATTTAGAACAAGTGCAAGCTGAAGTTCAGCAGATTCGAGCTAATATGAAGGCAGCCCAAGATAGACAGAAATCCTATGCGGATGTGCGACGACGCGACCTTGAGTTCACCGTGGGCGACCAAGTGTTCTTGCGCGTTTCACCTATGAAGGGTGTCTTCCGATTTGGCCAGAAGGGCAAGCTGAGCCTAAAGTTTGAAGGGCCGTATGCTATCACGGAAAGAGTTGGAGCTGTAGCCTACAGGTTAGCACTAACTGAGGACTTGGGACGTGTCCATGATGTATTTCATGTGTCACAACTCAAGAAGTACATTGTTGATCCTTCTCATGTCTTAGTGCCTGAGAGACTATCTATTGAGCTGACTGTGAGATATGTTGAGACCCCTGTGAGAATCCTTGACAGGATGACCAGAGACACTCGCCATAAGTCTATACGAATGGTGAAGGTTCTATGGTCAAACCATGATGTCGAAGAAGCGACATGGGAGTTGGAAGATGCCATGAAGGTGAAGTACCCACAGTTATTCATAGACTAGATAGTCTAGTGTTTTGTAGATACGGGTACGGGGCGTACCCTTTTAAGGGGGGGTAGAGCCTTTTTGCTTCTACATTGCTTCGGGTGAGCATTGTAGTGTATAGTGTGTATGTGTAGTAGTAAGTTTTGATGGCACATGTAGTGCAGAGTGTAGTTGGTATGTGAATGTATGTATGTGTAATGTGTAGTGTATGGATGTGTATGTGTAATGTGTACTGTGGATTGCAATGATGTATTGTGTGATGATATGTATGGAAATGATGGATTGTGTATGTGAATTGCGTATGATGCTTGAACTGTGTATGTTTGTAAGGTAGAGGAAGTAAACACCTCATAGGTGTAGTAAGACACATTATGGCAATTGGTTTGCCTAATGAGTAGAATAATTAACTATTAACCTTGACCAACTTTGAGGGCAAAGTTTCTTAAGGGGGGTAGATTGAAATACCCCGTAATTAAAAATAGTGATTAATTAGGCTAATAAGTAATTTAGAAGCTTAATTATGCATAAATAATCATGAGGGAACAAATCCCGAAGAAAACAGACCCTTAAAACGGGTTAAAAACACTAACGAACCTTAAAGCATGTTTTTCGAGGAAACCGGGAAAACGTGACTTTAAGCGGGTCAAATAGACTCGTAACAATTTTGGTCAACTAAATAGTCATTAATAAATATTAGTGAAGCTTCAGAACCAATAAAATCAATAAAACGAGAAAACAGTAAAAACTGTCAAAAATGGGAAGTTGTGGGGTAGAAACATAAATAACCCAAACTAGTGTGTCCAATATTGTAAATAAATTTTTACAAACCCATATGGGCTGTGTGTGTCCGATTTGAGCCCCCTCACACTCCCTTATTAAATTGTGCTAATGCACTACATGTCAAAAGAAATAAAAAGCAACTCATTTACTTACCTCACTCACTCTCTCTCCACCCTCTCATTCTCTTCACTCACGTACAGCCCTATCTCCCTCCTCTCTATTTTCTTCTTCCTCAACCGGACAACAATGGAGAAATGAGCAAACTCACAAAACTCAACTTCTCTCCTCTTGTTAACCCCTTGAACCTCCATCAAAAATTACAAAAATTATACCATTGGAATCCTCTCATCAAGGAGAACATATTCCTCCTTTCAAAATTCGAAATCCAACATTTTCATCTCCATGGGTATCCTTGCTTTGGAGCTTCAAGACCACCATTAGAAGGCCCTTCTTCTCCTCTTTGGTTTAAGGTAAAAAGAAATCCAAAAACACTTCCTTTCTTGCTCTCATTTGTAAAATAAAGATTTCAAGTTTTGAACTCCTTGCTCCTTTTGTACCCAGCTGATTTTGGCCTCTTTGAAGGAGTATAAATATTGTTCTTGAGCTCCTCTAAGCTTCATCTACTCCCTTGGAAGGTAATATATTCCTAAACCCTAGAAACTTACCTCAAAACATTAATGTAATCTAAGGGTTAGTTTTTGGTATTGAAATGGTGGTGTGAATGTATGGGTTATAGTGTTAGAGGATTTGAATTTTGCAAAAACGGTGGTGAGAGAAAAGAAAAGAGGAAGGAAGAAGAAAGAAAGAATAAGAAGGGAAGAGAAACTAGAAGAAGGACAAGGTAAATTGCACTCTCTTGTGTAGTCTTGTAAATGCTTTATGTAACAGATTTTTAATGGTGTAAATGTGTAGTGTCCAATGGTAATGTAATGAGTAGAGGTATACTGTAGGGAATAACCAAACTATTTTAAACCCTTAAAAGACATTTTAAAACTTGTTAAAACATAGTTGGGAATGGGATGTTGTGTGCAGGAATTTTTGAAGTGTTTAGTGTAGTATTTGTCTTGAAGAACTTGGTATCTGTTGTTGTGAATAAACAGGTGAATTGGGTAGCAATGTGTGAGCTAAATGATGTGGTGAGAGTGTAAAGATATAGGGGAGACTATGGCAAAAATTTACCTAGAAACTAGAAACTAGAAACTAGGTGAGAAACATATGTTTGTAACATATTTAGTTGAGATAGTTAGAGGGTAGGCTAGGAGGGTTAGTTAGTATGTAATGATTAGAAGTTTTAGAAATGCATTAGAATTAAGTATATATGAGAGATTAGATTAAGAAGAGTAGCAAATAGATGGGGAGTTAGAGTTAAAAATCTGTAGCAAATGCAACTAAGGGAAGAAACAATGTAGGAGTTGAAATAAAACTTGGAAAATGATGTGTGTAAATTGATATAGGATTGGGTAATGGATTAATGGATGAACTAAGGTGTATTAGGAGGCTTAAATAGTGTTAAAATATGTGAGAATAAGTGTAGGAACAATGGAGAAGTAATGGGTAAAAGAGAGGACTGAAAACAGAAATAAAAATGCAAATACTGGGTCGGACCGACCTTGGGACCGGAGTTGCAAGGTCGGTCGAGCCCAGATTTACAAAGACGGAAACCTTATGGAATGGACCGACCTTGGGACCAGACTTGCAAGGTCGGTCGGCCAGAAAATTTCCCGTAACAAAACTTTCTAGAATGGACCGACCTTGGGACCGGACTTGCAAGGTCGGTCGGCCAGAAAAATTCCCGTAACAGAACCTACTGGAATGGACCGACCTTGCGACCGGACTTGCAAGGTCGGTCGGGCTAAAATTTTCCGTCAAGTAAGTCACTGGAATGGACCGACCTTGGGACCGGACTTGCAAGGTCGGTCGGCCCTGAAAGTTTCCAGCGTAACTCCCTACTGACTTCGACCGACCTTGGGACCGACCTTGGGTAAGGTCGGTCGAGTCATAAAATAATAATAATAATAATAATAATAATTACAATAAGAATATATATATATATGTATATATGTATACCTACATATGCATATGTACATATATAAGTATACCATTACTAAGTAAGTAAATGAACTTAAAGTAATAAAGAGTAAGTAAACAATGTGTAAGTATAAGAATTGTAGGGACTTAGTAAGTATGAGTTAGGAAACATAAAAGGTATACGAGTTAAGTTAATTGTAGATAATTAATCACTCGATCACATGTATATTATAGGACTTGATTTGTGAACACTGGAGGAAAGTCGGATACAAGTACAACGGTGAACGGTATGAATTCCTCATGCCCCGTATGCTACCTTGGTTACTCTGATTTGTGTGTTGTGTGCTAATTGATCACCAGATAAGATAAATGCACGAATCGGAGTTATTATGCTTACTTGTGAATATGTAGTGTGTATCTTGTTGAATATTGTCTTTAAACCATAGTTTGTATAATTCATGAAATGTATGGATGAATATGAGTGTGTGTATATATGATGTATTGTACTGTGACCGAATGATATGTGATTGGACTTCTAACTGATTCCTAACAAGCTAACTAATCTAACTTAATAAATTGGTAATTAAATTGGAATGAGTAGAAGTCCGATATAGTTTCGGCCACGCGTGAGGATGAGGAGACATAAGAGGTTGGATCCGATTCCTGACTCTTAAGCTGGTCCGCGGCCCAAACCCCTTAAATGGGTAGCATCCCGGATTGGTGAGTCAAGTAAATCCCGGTGGTGGGACGGGGTGTAGTGATGAGTGTCCAAATGAGCATATTTTAGGGGTGTATTTCATATGTTTAATCAACACTTTTCATGCTCATTTCTCTACTCTAGCTTGTTTTCCTCTAATTTTGTGTTTCATTGGTGTTTTACACATTTATTGTTTAAACAGGAGGAGTAACATAGCTAGGAGTAAAGTAGACGAAGAGAGGAAGGCGTGGGCGCAAACGGATCCAAAATCGGAGTTAAAACGAAGAAAGATACAGCGTTTTGAAGTTAGCCTGACTCCGACCGACCTTAGGACCGACCTTGCAAGGTTGGTCGGGTCCAAATTTTGCCCAGATTTGCGTTTTTGCAAGCTACTGGAATCGACCGGCCTTAAGACGGACCTTGCAAGGTCGGTTGGGTCGAAAATTAGCCCAGATCTGCGTATTAAAACGGAGAATTTTGGGGAAAACTTCCCCATTCTTCATTCAGTCGAGTTCCGCCCCAAAAACAGAGAGGAAGGGCGATTCTAAAGGAGAAAAGAAGAGGAGAAGAGAAGAAGAAGAAGAAGAGAAGAGAGAGAAGGGAGGAGAAGAGAAGAGAAGCTCACCTCCTTCCAAGCTCCATTAATGGCTACTTCTATCCCTTGCTCTTTTATTTTCTCTCCTATGGCTGTGTAGAATCATTTGTAGCTAGGGATTTGGATAAAGCCCAAATCCCCCAAAACTCCATTGTTGAATCTTGAACTTGTGTTTGTGCTTTATTTTAGTCTTTGAGCTTAATGAAGATGATTATTGAGTGTTTATGACTTCTAAACTTGTTGCTCATGATTTGGGGATTTGTTAAGGGTTTTGCTCAATTTGTCTTCTATGTGTTAAATTGGTTGGTTTGGCCTACCGATTTGTTTGTTTAGCATTATTGCGGGATTCTATCAAAATGATATTCTGAGATAGAAACCTAAACCGTTGGGACTAAATCAATGTTAGCCGATTTTCACTGATTTTGAGATGAGGTTCTCATTGCAACTTAGGGTAGATTTGTGCTTAATGCTTCTGATTGAATTGGGGATTTGAACGAACATTTAGTCCCCGTTAATTTTGTTAGGATTAATAGACCTGGATTTGGCTATTAATTAAATTCCCGTTGTTTAGCTATGAGTTCGAGGTTCGACAATTGGTAGAAAGGGGATGACGGGTGCGAATATCCTATCCCGAGCTACACCTATCCTAGATTAGACAGTTTAGTGTTTATTGCTTTCCTTTATTTCTCCAGTTACAACCCAAAAAACCCAAAACCCCTAATTTACATTTATGCACTTTTGTATATATCCTCTTGCACATTTACTAAGCTTATAATTAGCTAGATAGTTACGAAGTCCCTGTGGATACGACCTTGTTGTACTACCATGATTGGGTTCACTGCCCATAGTTAGCAAGATAGTTTCAACACTATTTTGCCCAACAAGTTTTTGGCGCCGTTGCTGGGGACTTCGGTCCAACTATCTGTTTATTATCTTTAGTTTCTGTGCATATTTTTCATTTCCTTTATTTCCCCCTTTTGTGTATAAATTTGTGTTTCTTTTTTTTTTAGGAACCTATCTCTGATTGATGGTCTTGATGATCAAGCAGAAGATTGTTACGGCTACACCTCTGGAGCAACCTACGACCAATACATTGATTGTCAAGTGTGTGGATCCTTTCATATGTGCCCTCCTTGTGAGGATCTAATCTCAAGATCGGAGACTCTCATGGAGAACCGGTTCTTATCTGTCAATCCAAACCCCACTGAACAAGACATCAGTCGATGGATCAGGTGCCAAGAGAGTGGAGGAGACCAAAAGAGTGCTTATTGTTCTGAGATCACAGCAAGGGTAGATTCACCCACTCTGGAGGATCTTAGTGCTAGAATGAACACCATCGACATGAACCATCTCATTACACTAGCTCGAAGGGGACAACAACCAGAGAGTGAAATGGTCCATGAAGTGGAGCAGCGGACTAAGGAAAAAGACCTCGACATGAACCAACTGAAGCTCTATGCCAAATTAGTAGAGATGAACGCGATGATGGAAGGTCTACTAAACCTTGCATCGCAGCAACCGGAGAGCGAAATGGTTCATAAAGTGGATCACCTTACTGAGGACTTGAGTTGCTCTCTATCACCTCCCCCGTTCGAACCTGAGCAAACGTCATTCAACCATTTGCCTGAGTTTGAAGACAAGCCATCAGAGGACCGCTTCCACCTTGACTTCATGGAGTCTCCTCGCTCTGAAGTCAACTACCGTTATTTCCCCTCCTTCTCTGTGCTCCACCCAGAAGATGAGGATGGATACATCCTCAAACTTGAGGATGAGGAGATGCCGCCTCCCTCCGAGCCATCAGAGGAGAGTGCTATAATCAACTTCAAGGAGCCACCTCCCTCTGAAGTTGATTTTCATCAAGGCTCTTCCCATGAGCCTCACCAAGAAGTTGAGGACATTTACATCCTCGAATTTGAGGAGGAGGAGGAGCCATCAAACTTTGATCTTCACCTGGAGGATCAAGTCCTTCCCCACCTATGCATCAATGAAGTAGGGTGGAAACTCAAAGTTCACCTGCTAAGTGTGGAGGCCACTTTCCTATTTGATCCGGGACCAAAGATTGAAGACAAAGTCCGCTCCGGAGTTCTCCCTGCACCGCTCACTGAAGATAAGGATGTTTACATCCTTGAATTTGAAGAGGAGGCTCCACCACAGTTTGATCCTCGTACCAAGAATCACCCACCTCAACACTTCCACCTGATGAACGATCGGTGGAGTTCACACTTTCACATCCTAAGTGTTGAGGCCAATTTCCTTTTGATCCGGGTCGTTCTTCATTGCTAGATGATGCCCGCCCAACACACCCGTTGAAGCCGACTTCAACGTTCATATTCGATCCCGGATGACTTCACGGTGGTATGGTCTAGCCAAAGACCTTAAAGAAGGGCCGCTTACCGGGAGGCAACCCGAATTTCATTTCGTGTCTTGTCTTTTAAATTCTGTTAGTTTAGATTTTGCATTGTTTTCAATAATGGGCTATTTTGGCATTCTTTGGACTTGCCCTTTTACGCCCAATTGGTGGCGTTTGTGTTGTGAATATTTTGGAAACAGGTAAGCCCCTCTGACAAAGGGATGGAATTAGGAACACCTACAAAGGAACCTCTGGCGAAATTTTCCAAGAGGACCTTCATCTCCAACGATTGAATGTAGCCCCTCAACGACCCCTCCCACTAGCAATTGTGCGGGCACCCTATCTTCCACCCGCATCTTATCGGGGAGTACTCGTTTCACCCTTTAATATTTTCCCACAACGACTCCACTATTTTATTTCTTGTTTTTGTTTTCGTTCTCCTTTAGTTTTGTTTTTGCTAACCCTTAACTCCAGGTTGTAGTTTGGTTGCTTCTAGTGTTTTATGCGGGTGCAACTTCCAGTCCACACCGCAATCAAGCTACGCTACTTGAGGCTGATGCTCAAGTGTGAGGGAGTTCTACAAACTGATAGCAATAGCAATCTCAGGGGAGTACTAGTTCCTTTTAGTTTTCGTTCTCTCTTCTCTAATTTTGAATCTGCAAATCTGGGGATAGCTTCTGTGCTATACTGTTTGTTGTGTCCCGGGTGATTTTCCTTTTGTCTGTTTCCCGCAAAGGTCTTCTGGAACCTTCCCCGGTTTTGATTGGTGAACAATGGGGACATTGTTCAATTTAAGTGTGGGGGAGTGACCTTTTCGGTGAATTGTGTGCTTAAATACTTAATCCTTCATGCTTATCTTGCGATTGTCCAAAATCAAAAACTTGGACCTTTGTGTTGTGAGTTGTTCTCATTAAGAACAAATACTGTAATGAATTGTGGGATAAATGCTCAAATTTTTCTTTTTTGATTGCTTTTGAGGAGCATTTTTGCGGTGTGACCAAGTGATCTTGTATGGTTGGATTTTTATTGCTTATGGATTCCTTCTGTCTTCTTTCTTAGGGATTGCTAAGGGGTGCTTCTTTGTGAAAATCCATCAAGGGACTTGTGAGACGCCATTGTTAACCAACAATGAGAGTTGAGTGTTCTTAAATGCAAAGGCTTGATGCCAAAATTTTATCTTCTCATCTCTTATGCAAAAGTGAAACAAATGCATAAATCTATTTTTCCTTTTGTTTTCTTCTCAATGCCCATTCTTGAGAGAAGTTGGACATGGTAAAAGCTCTCCAAGTCACCTAATCTTTATAACTTTGAAGCACTTCGGTTCATACCCCAAAACTCTAAATTTTGTTTTGCCCTAAGCACACCCATGCCACCACTAAGAGATGGTTCACACTCCTCAAAGGTTTTAATTACTTTTTGCTTCTTTTTTATCCTACAATTCATGTTAGTGTTTGTTAGTCTTGAGCATTCCTTACTTGCATGGGTGCTTGGTTTTGCTTGAGGACAAGCAAAAAGGTAAGTGTGGGGGTGTGATGAGTGTCCAAATGAGCATGTTTTAGGGGTGTATTTCATATGTTTAATCAACACTTTTCATGCTCATTTCTCTACTCTAGCTTGTTTTCCTCTAGTTTTGTGTTTCATTGGTGTTTTACACATTTATTGTTTAAACAGGAGTAACATATCTAGGAGTAAAGTAGACGAAGAGAGGAACGCGTGGGCGCAAACGGATCCAAAATCGGAGGAGTTAAAACGAAGAAGAAGATACAACGTTTTGAAGTTAGCCTGACTTCGACCGACCTTAGGACCGACCTTGCAAGGTCGGTCGGGTCCAAATTTTGCCCAGATTTGCGTTTTTGCAAGCTACTGGAATCGACCGGCCTTAAGACCGACCTTGCAAGGTCGGTCGAAGTTAAAAACGTGCCTGAAAATTGTTACTGACTCCGACCGACCCTAGGACCGACCTTGCAAGGTCGGTCGGGTCGAAAATTAGCCCAGATTTGCGTTTTAAAACGGGGAATTTGGGGAAAACTTCCCCATTCTTCATTCAGTCGAGTTCCGCCCCAAAAACAGAGAGGAATGACGATTATAAAGGAGAGAAAAGAAGAGGAGAAGAGAAGAAGAAGAAGAAGAGAAGAGAAGGGAGGAGAAGAGAGAGAAGCTCACCTCCTTCCAAGCTCCATTAATGGCTACTTCTATCCCTTGCTCTTTTTTTCTCTCCTATGGCTGTGTAGAATCATTTGTAGCTAGGGATTTGGATAAAGCCCCAAATCCCCCAAAACTCCATTGTTGAATCTTGAACTTGTGTTTGTGCTTTATTTTAGTCTTTGAGCTTAATGAAGATGATTATTGAGTGTTTATGACTTATAAACTTGTTGCTCATGATTTGGGGATTTGTTAAGGGTTTTGCTCAATTTGTCTTCTATGTGTTAAATTGGTTGGTTTGGCCTACCGATTAGTTTAGCATTATTGTGGGATTCTATCAAAATGATATTCTGAGATAGAAACCTAAACCGTTGGGACTAAATCAATGTTAGCCGATTTTCACTGATTTTGAGATGAGGTTCTCATTGCAACTTAGGGTAGATTTGTGCTTAATGCTTCTGATTGAATTGAGGATTTGAACGAACATTTAGTCCCCGTTAAATTGGTTAGGATTAATAGACCTGGATTTGGCTATTAATTAAATTCCCGTTGTTTAGCTATGAGTTCGAGGTTCGACAATTGGTAGAAAGGGGATGACGGGTGCGAATATCCTATCCCGAGCTACACCTATCCTAGATTAGACAGTTTAGTGTTTATTGCTTTCCTTTATTTCTCCAGTTACAACCCAAAAAACCCAAAACCCCTAATTTACATTTATGCACTTTTGTATATATCCTCTTGCACATTTACTAAGCTTATAATTAGCTAGATAGTTACGAAGTCCCTATGGATACGACCTTGTTGTACTACCATGATTGGGTTCACTGCCCATAGTTAGCAAGATAGTTTCAACACTATTTTGCCCAACATGTAGTCCCCGGGCCGGAGGTCATACCGACTTAACATGAGTAAAAGTAAGTAAGTAAGAATGAGTAATAAGTATGGAAAAGTAAGCAAGTGTAAGTAGAGTAAGTAAGTAGTAATGTGTATTGAGTAAAAGAGTAAAAGCATTCCGATTAACCCGGATGCGTAATTTGGCTAACACTTGTGAAGGTAAGTATGGTGTGTGCTATTGTACTGTTGCCTTGGATTGTATAATGTATCGTATATGCATGTATGTTGTATGCAAAGCATGTATGTATGAAATAAATGAACCGCATGCTTATTCGACCTTAATTAGTCGGCGTGCCTTGTTAGCACTCGGTATATGCGGAGTTTATGCGCAGCTTTTGCTGAGCCCCTTGGGGCACCGTTTTTAATATGAATGCAGGCACAAGAGAAGGATGAAGATGATGAAGGGATGTAGCTTTGTTTCGTTTTGTCTGTAAACAATGAATCGAATGGTGTACTAAGTAGTACACGGCTGTAGATTTTTGTTAGCCAGTGTACCATGGGGTACACCCTTTTGGATATTGAAAGGATGGAGAATTGGTATAGATGAGTAGTTGGTAGAAACTCATTCTTTTGGGAAATTGGAAAAGGGATGTAATTAAATACTTTAAATACTCAGTGATCCGGTAATGTAAGAATGCTATCTTTGTATTCGGTATGCAATGTAGTAGCTCGGTATACTTAGGCATCAGACTGTCACTGTATTGTATGGTAAGCCTTGCTAGCTGTATGGGGGGTTAGCGGCGTTGTATCACCCGCCGTAGTAGTAGTATTTCCGCTGCGAGTAACTTTGATTATTGGGATGATTGGACGGTAAGTACAGGATTAGCGGTAGGGGTGTTACAGTAGATCAACTAACTTTTAAAGGAGTTTGATGGTCCTTTTTATCTCTTTTACTTTTCTCATAAGTTCATATCTTTGAACTATCATCAATCTCTTATTAGTTTCATCATTTCTTTCCACTATTGATTATTTCGTGGATTGTTCATTTCAGTTTTCTAACCTTTATCGGGAGTTTACTAATCCCGTACAACTCTCTCTCACGTTCGAGTGAGTTCATAAGTTTGTATTATCGTCGTTCTTGATTCGATAGTTTCGTGTGTTTCCATGTTTTCGTTATTTTGCGAAACGACTCTTTCTACGAGTCACTAACCAATCAACACTCATTTACGAGTCGGTCTATAACGCTAAGTTAGACCACACAATCATTCAAATATGTTAGCTCATACATCATGCATCAAGACATACATTCAATGCAATAAATCATTTTCATGCTTTTATCTTGATTAAGTCGGCACACAAATCAGTGTAATCCGGTTAGCATACAGGGCATGTGAAAATCATACCTTTCACCATGGGTTAACTTTACCGTGTCACCTCACGTTCCTCGGATCATACTCGGTTCACTGATATTATTTCAAATGTTTCTATTAACATTAAGGTATTACGGTAGGTAAACAATTAATACTCATGTAGTTAACCCCGTTATCCCGTTAATCTTAGTTTTACTCATATGTCCATATGTTCTCAACTTTCTAAATCCCTTCTAGCACTTGTTTATACTTCTTAGGACCTTTACATGTCACCAAACAAGGCCAAAACATCATCTAAAACCATTACCAATCAATCCCCCACCTTCTAATACCTTAAAACCACTTTCGGTGCAATTCTGGGGGTGGTCCGGGACTTGGTCCGGACCCAAAGTCCCGGACCAATGCTTAACTTAACTCTCGGCTTGATTTTTCACCTGGTCCGGGACTTGGTCCTGGACTTAAGTCCCGGACCACTTACAGTTTTCACTCTCGGGGCATTTTTTGTTGCGGTCCGGGACCTTGTTCCTAACCTAGGTCCCGGACCCTGCTAAAAACTGCTACTCTCCAAATTTTTCATCTCCAAATCAACCCCTAATCCATACCCAATCTTTCCTAATCCTTTCACATGTTTTCTAACATGTTTAAACACCCTAAAACACTCCTAATCATGCTCTAAACCTCCTCATATCATTGGTCCAATCCTTGCCTCAATTCTTGCTTAGTCTTACAAATTCCAATTCTCACATTTTGCACTTTACACACTTGTGCACTTATAAACTTCTCTTGACAGTTTTCACTTCTCCTCTCAACCATTTGACCATTCGAAATTCATCCTAGACATTATCACCTCTATATTCCCAAAGTCCACCCATTTCTTTCAATGTCATACAACCTAGTTTCTCTCCAAAACTCCAAGGCACTGATACACTAACTTGCTACAGATTTTTGCACACTCAATTCTCCATTCTCCACCACCATTTCATGGTGATTTATCAGCTCAAATCAATCCTATAAACACCTAGGTTCTTCAATTTACAAAGTCACCTAAAACACTTATTTTCTACCAAAATTTCGCCATAACTTACCTACAATCCTAACATCTCCAAATACACAATTTCTCACCTAATCAACTCAAAACTAACCATACCCATAAAGGGTTCTACCAGCACACAACATTTCCTCAAACTCATCCAACATCTCATCAAGCACAATAACAGACACAATCTCAAATTTGTTGGCTCCAAGGCCCTCATTTCAAACAACCATTCACAAATTTCTCATCTAACCACCAAACACATTTCTAGCAAGATTTTGGGTTTCATTCCTTTAATTACCCATCCCAAGTTCAAAAACATTAAAGATAGATATTAAGGTAGATTTCTTACCTTAAGCTTATAAATTCCTCTTTTCTTTTCCAATCTCCTCCCTCTCTTTCTTGATACGGCGCCATTTTGCTAACAAAGATTTTAGTAGGTAATATATACACATTTAAGTATAGAATTCAAACAGAAACATAGAGAATAAATCAAGAATGTGCCGGGTGTAACTTACCCGGCACCAAGCACGGCAATAAATAATTATAAAGAAAAACCTACTCAATCTATACGGGTAGCAAACCAAAACCCGGTCAAAAGTAGCAGGGAAGCATATTAAGACCAAGCAAGTCGAACCCTAGGGACTTGTATAGAAAATTAGTCCTAGCCTTGGTAATTACTAAGTAAAGAGGGGGGGGGGGGAAATGATAGATTCTTCTAATTCTAATAAAAACTAACAAAACTAAATGGTATCTACAATGAATTTATTCTTGATTAATGGAGTAAAACCACCTAAGCATCAATATGAACTCGAAACATGAACACAAGCCTTCGAATTAACCAACAACTGAACACGCCGGGTGTCCTGCCGGATACCACTTGCACGACATATTCAAAGACATTGAATATGCCGGACATCGGCCACCCGGCAGTGCATCCAGCATAGCCATATTGCATATTCTTTCTCCAGTTTCCGAGTAGAAAACAGAAGACTCATCCCTATTAACAAATCGAGCATATATCATGCCGCGAAATGAACAAGGAAATGGGGGAAAATGGATTAATTCTCACTCTTACCACTAACCCTTAAATCATAAGAAGAGAGTAGGAAGACCATTAGGAGAGTCTAACCTATCTTACTTGGGACTTGTCTTCCACAAGTAAGAATTGCATGAAGAGAAAAAGAGATCAACCTATTCTCTTTCAATAAGAATCATACTCTTAATAAACTTAAAAATCATATAAGAAGATCATATTGTTTTACAAAAGGAGTTTCATCCCAACCAAGAACAGAAGGAACTACTACTCAATCACCCATGAATTGAAGAAGGAAATACAAGAAGAAGGGAGAGTTTTGACATGGCCTTCACCCTCTAAATCTTCTTCCAAATCTTCTTCTTCTTCTCTTGAATGGTTGTGCAGCAGTTCTTCAGTCGAAAATGCGTCTATTCTGTGGAGTAAGTGTGTGGAAATATGGTGGAATGGATAACCCAAAATGCCCAGCCTCTTGCGCCTTTTATAGACAAAAATCCCTCGGATGCCGGGTCTCATGCCGGGTCTATTTCATCCGGCATCGGGATTAAACACGTGCGTCTGCTGTAACGGTCGAAACCGCCCTGGCGCGAAAAGTCACTTATGCCGGACATATTCCATCCGGCATCACACCCGGCATCGACTATTTGGATAACGGCAAATAACCGACATCTTTTGGTAGACAGACGCGTCTTTTACTTATGCCGGATAGAACATACCCGGCACCATGTCCGGCGACGTCCCATTTCTGCTGTGTACTTGTGACGTGCATGAGCGATCCGGCTTCATATCCGGCAAGGCTTGGTTTTTGAAGAAAAACTTGCTCCTTGCATGAAAAACACCAAGAGCGTTAGTCTGAACATATAAAATGACTTCTTATATAAATTAATGCAAATACTAACTATTCTATCCTTATTTTAACTAATAATACTACAAATCTAGCTTATAAAATATGATAAGTCTACGGCTTATCAAAATTCCTCTTTTCTTTTCCAATCTCCTCCCTTCTCTTTCTTGATCAAAATCGGCCAAGTTGGCCAACCACTTGCCAACCTCAAAATCAATACCCAAATGGGGAATTAGGCACTAAATATATTCACCTAGTCTTATTAATCATCTAGAACACAAGGGAAGGTGCTTAAGGCACAAAGGTGGAGAATTACCTTGAAACCCTAAGATGAGGTTTTGGTCAAGAATCAAAGAGGAGCTCCCAATCCACCATTGGAGACTTGGAGAATAGCTTAAACAAGGAAAGAAACAATGTATTAAAAGGGTGAGAATCGGCCAAGACAAAGGATGAAGGAAAATGAGTTTTCCTTTGGAACTTTTTACCTTAAATGAAAGGGGAGACTCCAAGCTTCAAGAATCTCTAGCTTTCTCTTCAAATGGCCAACACCCATGGAGGTCAACTTTCTCCATTTGATATTTTGAAAAGAGAGAATGATAGAGCTTGGTGAGAGGAGCAAGAATATATACTTTTTTTTTCCATTTGGAGCTTTATCAAAGCTTGGGCAATGAAGAGAATGGCAAGAAGCCATGGGAGAGGGAGGAAGAAATTGCCAGCAGAGAGGAGAGGAGGAGGATGGCTGGAAAAGAAGAAGGGAAGGAAAGAGAAGAGGGAAAAGAGAAATGAGGGAGGAGAGAGAGGGAAAATTGTTTTTATTCACTTTTTGCTTTTTGCTTTTTGACCACTCTTAGTTAAGCTAGTCTAGTGTGTGCGAGAGGGCTGATTTATGTCTTAAAAACCGGCCCCCATATATACATGTAAGCTGGAGCATTTTTCGTCTTTTACAAGAAACGCTCGTTAATTACCCGGTTTTAGCACTATTCACTAACCGGGCCCGTTTTCTGGATTTTTCTCGTTTCTTTAATTTTAATGGTTCTAAGCTTCCATTAATGTACAATTATAGTTATTTGGTTGACTATAATTTTTACGGGTCCGTTTGACCACTCAAAGTCACGTTTTCGGGTTTTCTCGAAAAACGTGCTCTAAAGCTTCATTAGCGTTTTTAATCCATTTTATGGATCCGTTTCTTCGGGAATTGTTCCCACATATTAATTAGGAATAACTAAGCCTTAGGAATCCATTTAGGACCCTAACCAAGGTCATATACCTCTTATGGTTGCGTAACGCTTTTTGGCTTTTTCGCTTTAAGTGTTTTCTCTTTTCTTGGATTTATTTTCTTCACCAAAATTGTTTAGGCACTATTAGGCCCTCAAATAGCATAGTAGAGTAATTTAATCACCATAGTTTAAGTTCGGGGTATTTCAACAGGGCAACTGCTAGGCTCCGTTCACAATCTCGATTATGGAGATCAAGAAGCTACCTTATGTAGCGTCTGGTCATTCACTTGTGAGAGACTTTCAAATAAATAGGGGATTATATAATCTTTACTTTTTTGAGAACAGAGCCTTAATAAACCAGTCACGTGAGGCCCCATCATCAGAAAGATAAGTTGGGAATCAAGCCTATTTTCTTTCCTCTATATCTTGACCTGGGCCAATGGACAAAAACATGTATCATATCTTCATAGCCACCACAAAGGGGGCACCAGACAGGTAGTAAATCAGAGCATCGACGCGAAATTAAAGAATGACATGGGATAGTACCTTGCATAAGCTTCCAAGCAAACAATATAAGCCGTTGTGGTAGGTGACACTTACGTAGCCACTTCATAACACCACCAATTTTGTTTCCATATGATGTGGATGCTTCGTCTTTAGGCTTAATAGACATGGACAAATGGTAGGCAGATTTAACAAATAACATACCCGTTTTTGTTTCGCCCCAACACCATCCATCATGACGCACCATGTTACTTAAGACTGTTTTGAGGATATGAGCCACATCCTCCTCCAAGAACTAGTTACCAATTTTA
Organism: Limonium bicolor; assembly: GCA_023374045.1. NCBI lineage: Eukaryota > Viridiplantae > Streptophyta > Magnoliopsida > Caryophyllales > Plumbaginaceae > Limonium > Limonium bicolor. The sequence goes on from CM041779.1 coordinate 301,999,286, forward strand.
CTTTCATCCCAAGTTTGTGTGCTTGCATCAATAAGCCATGAGACATTACCCTCTTCTTGAGATGTTGGCGGCCATGACCACTCCCTAGGCCTCGCCCTTTTTTCCAGCTTCATGTCCGTGGTCTTAATAGTGGTGCCATCACCAACAGTTCCTCAAACACCAGATCAGAGTAGATATAAGGAGCTCCATCATGAACGCCAACAGGGCTTGGTCGTGCACCAACCTAAGAGCATAATATGCTTGATTCAAGAAAGTATTTGGTCTTCAAAATTTGTGCGACTAGTAGATTAGGTTGTTGTAGGACTCTCGAGCATTGTCTCGCAAGAAGAGCATCGTTAAAAGACTTCAGAGCATTGAAGCCTAAGCCTCCTTCATCGAGACTTCTGCATATGGTGTCCCAGCTGCGCCAATAAATTCCTTTACGACTTAAAGTCCCGGACCACCAAAATTGTCGAATAATGCCTTGGATCTCCTTGATAAGACGATGTGGCAGCCTCAAAACACCCATGACATAAGATGGTATAGTTTGAAGGACTAATTTGATGAGGATTCCCTGTCCCGCTTCAGAGACTTTACAATGCCAACTTTATATGCGTTGTGAGATCCTGACCCTATAACTAAATACCTCTACTTTATTGTGCCCTATAGAGTGGGAAACCAAGAAAAAGCCCTAAGTCTTGAACTTCCCGCACCCTAATGGCAATCCTACGGAGAACATCAGCCCCCAATTTAGCTACATTGATACTTCTTGATGCACTAAAGTAGAAATATATAATCGTGTTGCATTTCAATACATTTATTCATTTAAATTAGCCTCCCTTATACTTATTCTAACATTCTTGTTGTGTTGCCGACTGTTATCGTTCTTCTGCGCTTTCTGCCCCTCTAGAATCTAGATCTCTCGCTTATAAATTCTTTAATTGTCAAATACCCAACCTAGACGAGGTACAGATTTCTTCTTTCAATCTGCCAATTTGTTGTTGCCGATATTAAATATCTCCCAGTTCGTCCTTTCATATTATTATTTAGCTCAGTGTCTGAGAGATCTCCTAACTTTTTGGTACCTCGTCGATCTCATTTGGAGCTCTTGTGCTGGTCGATTCAGCTTTTGGTTCAGTGTTTTCTCTCTCTATTACTGCAACATTTTGGTCTGCAAGATTACTCCAAGACGTTTTTGCTTGTCCCCCGCGGGTTTTATCCAATTCACTCATTCAATAAAGTTTTGTCTGGGTATGAGATCTAATCTTTGTGCTACCCCTTCTTAGGTTTTTATTATGCATTTCCTCGCCATTCATTCTCCTGATAGGCTCGTAACTCTAGAGTGTGGCGTAATTGTTTTATTGTATTTAGAGATGAACGATTTCTCTTGCCATTGTGCCCTCTTTACGCGCGATTACATTAATGAACGGTTGTATTTACCATTTATGGTCAATGAAACCGATGCTTGGTTTTTATCATATTAGCGTCTATTTTATTATTATGGTGCTTTCACTCGAGCTTCCTAGATCCTCCTATTTACCATCCCTCCCTTTGTGGAAAAGGAAGGCTTATGGCTACATTATCTTACCCCTCCCCTTTTTGGTATAAAGAATCTTATGCATTTGAGCTCTGGATACTGGTTGTATGCTTGGAAATATTGATTGTTTGAGAGGTTGAACGACGGATTTACTCCAGTTGTTCGTCACCTATCCTCCGCCTGAGCTTGCTCTTATTTATGATAAACCATCTTCTGGTTCTGTAAAGTCCAATTTAACCAAATTTGATAGGCCTTCGTGAGATGAAAAACCTTAATAATCAGTTGAAGCTTTTGGGTTATCTTTGTATATTTTTTCTTCTTTTGATAAGTGGGGTTATCTTTGCATATGTTCACTGCCGAACACCTTGTGAGCATTTCTAACTTCTGTACTCAGTACTTTAAATCCTGAACCTTGAAAGGGTACTTGTTGAGTTGGGACCTTGTCGAGGCATGCTATTTCCCAGTCTACTTGTAGTTGTAGGTTATTTTTATTTGGATTTCAAATGTAAAATTGGTGCAATGTGCATTGTAAAAAAAAAAATATGATATGTTTTATCAAGTTGGAAAATAGAAACATTGTGAAAGGAGCAGTGGAAATACCTTCCATGATTCTTGTTCAGTAAGCACAATATCATTATCTTTTGTCGTCGGATAAGCAATAGACATGATTTATGCTGCCAAGTTTTTTGTTTCTTTATTGCTTGCTGCCTAGTTTAACTATTGCTTCAGTACAGTGAATATGGTCATTTATTTGTTTATTGATGCATTTTCACTTTTGTAATTTCAGTAGACACTTTTATCTTATGTTTTAAACAATTATCTCCTCTTTAAGATAACCCGTTCTTGTTTTTTCTGCATTTCAGATGGCTGCGCAGGCAGAAGGTCCTGCTGGCACTCCTAGTGCTCAAGTTGTAGGCAATGCTTTTGTGGAGCAATACTACCATATTCTCCACCAATCTCCTGAGTCTGTCTATAGATTTTACCAGGAATCAAGTGTGCTAAGTCGGCCAGGAGCAGATGGCGAAATGACTTCAGTGACTACCATGCAGGTAATAAGTGTTCTTAATTTTACCCTAAAAAGAATATCATTCTTTGCCTTAGAAACCTTACTAGCATTATGATGACCTGTAGATTTGGAAATTTAGTTTGTGATATTCTTTTCTGAATTGTTTATGAAAAAGGGCAGCCCGGTGCGCATTGGCATCCCCACAAAGCGAGGGTCCGGGGAGGGGTCCCCACCACACGGGTGTAACGGGGGCTAGCATTCCCTTGCCATTTTGGCAAGAGGCCGCTCCCAGGACTTGAACCCGTGACCTCTCAGTCACACAACAACACCTTAATGGTGCGCCAGGGCTCCCCTTTTTTCCTTAATTGTTAATGCATTAAGGGGGCATTTGTTTCAAGCGGGGGGAACAGAATGAAATCTAGAAAGGGAATGGAGAGGAATATAAAAGAATTCCTTAAATTTTCCCGGTTGTTTGTTTGAGCTGGGGGAAAATAGAATAAATAACTGGTCAATGACCATTAATTTCCGGTCAACATTCACCGGTCACCGGTCAATGGCAATTAGTCATCGGTCATATGTCGCCGGTCAAAGTGTACTGAGGAAAAGGGAATCTTATTCCCTAGTAGGGGGTGGAGAATCAAGATAAAGGGTTTTGGGGTAATCTCATTCCTGTCCCTTTCCTGAAAATAGGAAAAATTGGCTAAACAAACGGTAGGAAAGGGAATCGGAATTTCATGATTACCCCAAAACAAATGTCCCCTAAATCTATATTTCATAGCAACAAGCTGCCTGTCTCCATTTTGTTGTACTATGCGGATGCCATATTCTGAGTATTGGCTGACATTTGATGTGCTGTATGGATATCTTCTTGACGTTGCCGATGATGATAGCCTGGAAGTATTTATGGCTAGTACTCCCAACTACTGAAGTTTTTCTTGCCTCTAGTTACCTATTATAATTTTGCGCTTAATTGTGTTATGTCTTGTAGAATAGCTAGTCAAAGAGAGACATCGATTTGATTGATAGATAATTCTGCGTATCTCTAGACTCAGTTGGTTTTACCGCTAGGGTGACAAATATGTGCAGTTTTTTTTATTGGAGAGAACTTGCCTGGCTTAATAGCAACCCTTATACTGGCCTTTGGGTAAGGAAAGGCATGACATCTCATAAACTGTTAGAAGGGCAAGAGAAACGATTATAACTTTTCAAAGCATGTTCAAGTTTCACTCCAGCATAGTGAGGTAAGATGGATTTAAAAAAAAAATTGTATTCAACAGTGAAAAATTCGTCTGCTGACGGAAACTCTTACGTGCTTACAATTGATGGTAGGTGCAGATTTGTATTTTGTGACAGTATATCAAGGGAAGTTGCAGACCAATGTCAATTTAAGGGGCTCCACCTGTTGGCTCTAAATATTTGTAGAATTGTGCTTTCGCTTTTATTGGCTACTTGTCTTAATGGTAATGGTGTCATTTTTCAGACCTGTATATGCATGACACGATATGAGTAACTCATTTACTGTGAGTTTGCTTGAAACTCTGGTGTAAGTTTGGTAATGGGAGTTTCCTACTGAATTCAAAATCTGATTTAAAAGAATGTCTGAAATGCGATGCATTTATCGAACTAGCACTTTTGTGCTTCTGAGGGCTTCTTTGTATTATCCGTTTTGTGTTTCTAATCATTGAAATTCAAGGTGTCGTTTTGATTAACATGTGCAATGTGTCTGGGTGTGAAATGGCATCAACTCTTTTCCTCTTTTAAGTTGTATAGTTCATCAATCATCAGTGGCACCTTTTATATCCAGTTTATTCTACAGTTTTGAAAATTCTATGTAGAAAACTAATTTTCGCTTGGATTTTTAATTTTTGTTAGCTCACTGAATAATCAAGCTTTTTCCTTATGGATCAGGGAATCAACGAGAAGATTTTGTCACTGAACTACAAAGAATATTTGGCTGAGATCAAGACTGCAGATGCTCAGCAATCCTTTGGTGAAGGGGTTACAGTTCTTGTAACTGGATGCTTAACAGGACGGGACAATGTGCGGAAAAATTTTGTGCAATCATTCTTTCTGGCTCCACAGGAAAAAGGCTTCTATGTCTTGAATGATGTATTTAGATATGTGGAAGAGCATGAGCCGCATGACTGCAGTTCACGTTCTGTTACTGTCACCAACGAAACGGCACCATCGCCTCCTTTAGCACCTGATTCAGGTAGATTATCCTTATGTTGCTGCACAGTAGATAAGTTCTTTCAAAGTAATGTTAGAGCTCAAGTTTCCTGACTTTGTTCTCAGTACAACCAACCAATCTCCCTGATCACCCTGGGACTGCCAACGAGACTTCATTTGAGGAGGATCCAAATGATGGCGCAGAGGTGTGTGATCCTTCAGATAATGACGGATCAGTTGTAGAGGATGAAGTGGTTGCTCCACCCCCACCCCACCCGATGCAGAGTGAAAATATTGCCGTAACTTCAGTTTCCTCGGTTGTAGAAGGCGACGTGCCTAAGCAGTCATATGCATCAATTGTAAGTTCTTTGCCTAATTACGTATTTAAGATCTTGGTTGATGAACAATAAAAGATGATCCGTTTCTCATAGGTGAAAGTTACAAAAGTAAGTGTTGCACCCTCTCCACCAATTGCCCATACGCATAATGTTAGGGTGATTCCTAACAATGAGCAGCAATCACATGTATCTCCAAAACCTGCAGTTGTCCCTGAACCAGTAGCTTCTACTGGTGATATTGCTCCCGAGATTAATAATGAGCACGTGGATGGTAAGTTACATTAATCTCTGGCTGTGCAAGTTACATAATTGCAATTGATATCTAAATGACAGTCTTGATCAAAGTTGGTTTGAGATCTTTTGGATATTGTTTATAATTAGCATATTGTTTTGGATACTTAATAATACTGGCGTGCGCAGTTGAAGGTCACTCCATCTATGTGAGGAACTTGCCATTGAATGCAACTCCAGAACAGTTGGAGCAAGTTTTCAAAAAATTTGGACCCATAAAGCAGGGTGGGATTCAAGTCAGGAGTAATAAGGTAGTTTTTTATGATCGTTTACAAGATTTTTTCAGTGCGTGGGAATCTTTATGTTCACTGTTGGTCTTTTTCTCTTGATTAGCAGCAGGGCTTCTGTTATGGGTTTGTGGAGTTTGAAAATGCAACTTCAATGACACATGCTCTTGAGGTAGTTTCTTACAAGCTACAGTTGCTTGTTTCTAGTTTCATTCTGAACAATTAGTTTTTCTTGTTTTGTAATTTTTTTTTTCGTCAAAATAACCGTCTCATTTCTGATTGAGTATTAGTAGTGTGATTTTTTTTGATAATTTAGTATTAGTAGTGTGATGATGGCTCATTTTACGAAAAATGATCCTGCAAAGTGATGTCTATTTTTTATTAGCTTTGTATGTATATATTTTATGTTTTGAGGAATGGGATTTCAATTATGTACTTGTCAGGCCTCACCCATCACTATAGGGAACCGTAAAGCTGTTATTGAGGAAAAGAGAACCACAACTAGAGGCAAGTCTTAATTCTTCTCTGTTAATCTTTTTTTTTTTCTTCAGTTGAAATGTACAAACTTGTCTCTTGTGTTGGGATGTATTCTAATATATGAAATATCCAGTTTCGGCAGCTGGCAGCAGCAGCAGTGGTGGTGGTGGGGGGAGGACGATACACAGGTGGAAGGGGCGGCGGGAACAGTGGTTTCAGGGGTGGTGACAGTTATAGAGGTGGACGAAGTGGCGGCAACTATGGGGTTGGAGGTGGAAGAGGAGGATATGGGAGAAATGGTCCAGGTGGTGAGTATTCGGCCCGGAACAGACGAGGAGGTGGTGGTGGTGGGATGGGCAGCTATCAAAGAGTTGATCAGGACGGGGTTGGGAGCGGTAGGGGAGGTGGTGGTGGTGCTGGGCATTATCAACAGAAATAAGTCAGCCTAACCTCCATTCTTCTCTTCAGCTAATTTACTAGACAGACATGGAATTTGACATCGACACTGAGGGACGTGACATTAATTTTTTTTTTTGTGTTGTTTTGGAGCATAATCTTTAGGCTTTTTTTTATAAATTTGAGGCCTGTTGGATTTTGTATTCGAGTAGGCATTAATCTCACGGAGGAATACCTACTACTATTCTGGTTGTGGTTGTATCGGGCCAATAATACTACTTTAGAGTCCTATTTCATTTTAGTGCGTTTTCTACTCAGTATTTAGTATATATAAGATTGTTAGTTTTATAGGTTTAAGATTTGTAATAGATATCTTATCTGATAATAACACGTTCTAAATCTTAAATTATTTATTTTATATGTTAAATATAAGATGAAAGAAAGAGCTAAAATCAACCATACACTAGTAAAAGAGAGGTATTTTTCTTTATCTACTTCGGCAATTCCGTTATCGTACTTGTGGTTTCTTTTTTCTTTTCAAATGACTTTTTCCCATTTCATAGTAACAAACTTCAACCGAGGGGCTGTACATCCAGATTTTGGTCTAGAGGGACTAAAATGCTTAGCAACAAGAAGGGTTGCAAAATTCTCATATCCTATAAACATGCTAAAATGTCAAGCATAACATAATGATCACCAAACAAGAAAACTATACAACCAATCATGCAGATTGTCTGGGATACCTATTGAAGTAGCAAGCTCCGTGACAACTTGATTTGCTTTGATTTCTGTCAACTCCAACTCACATGTGTCACTCATACATTTGTTGAAAGTTCGAAGAGACACCTTATGAAATCTCTTATCAAACCATCGATCTTGAGAGGCCATCCCATCTTTTTTTTTATCACATAATAGCTGGTTTTTCCACTTCCAAGAATAGGAGGGGAAACCTCTTTAGTTTCCACTGCAATTGATATTATAAACTTCTGGTAAGGTAAAACAAAAGCTTCATTAGCTTCACCCAGTAGCTACCAAGCTAAATTAGAATTATTTCAAGGTTTATTTCTAGCAATGTAAACCACCTGTAGAAAGTTAGCAATAAAGAATAGTTCTATGGGACTCCAACCCAAAGCCTCCGTAAAGAAACAATGTGACAAAGAAGAATCATCCTCAACGGGGTATCCTGAACCAAAGTCAACTAAGACCAACCATCCTCAACAACACAACAGGTAAAAACAAGAAGAGAGCCATATGATCCACATCTCCATAGAGAAAACACTACAAAGAACTTCCAATTAATTTTGCAATATTAGCTTGACAGGGGAAGATTATATTTAAGAATTTTTGAAAGTTAAGCTTGTCTCTTAGGCAGCAGATATAAGGTAGTAATTTTTTTAGTATCAGTAAGAAGAATTAAGGCAAGAGATGTCACTATGAAAGATCCGTGTTGAAGAAGGGAGTACCCACACATAACTGAATCTTGATGATTATTTAGGTAGTGCTAGACCTACTTAGCCTTAGCGGTGAAATAGATAGGAATGGATGATATAAAAATCAATCTCAATAGGGAGAAGTGAATCCTTAAGGATATTTGTCTTCTAGACCAACATATTGTGGTTCAAGAGTTTTGAAACTGGAGAGTTGGATTCACCTCAGGTTTATAAGAGATGAGCTTGTAAGTTGCTAGGAATCCAGGGAAATTCTAGAAGGGGAGTATCTGAGTCATTACCTATTTGTATTCTAGCACCCAGGGATTGAAGATCAATGTGAGCCACCATTGATTTCCAAATATAATTGTTATGATTGCTAGTTGAAATCCCTTTATTAATTTTATTTGAGAAGTAGATATCTTTTATAATAGTAGGCACAAAAAATTAAGGTTAGAAATGTAGTCGCGTGAAGCTATTTAGTGATGAGATTTTGTTGAAGTTTTTTTTGAACTAAAACCCAAACCCCCTGCTCATATATTTTACAAAGTTTGACCACCTAATCAGTATCATGATTGAGAATAAAAAACCCCCTATTTCTCTTCTCTTCTTCGTGTGTGTGCGCCTCAAGGAACTATTGCATCTTCACTCACAGAGTCTCACAACCCTTACCGGCAAACACGATATGCTTTGCGTCTGTCTTCAATTCCTCTTCTTCTTGTTTCTTCACTGACAGTAATATATTTTGTAAGCCTAATTACCAGTGAACAAGGAATTACATGTTTGTCTTCATTCTCTGCTGTCTTAATTCGGTTGTGTGTAATCTGGCAAACATAAATGCTCTTTGACTGTGTTCTTTCTCTTTGTTGTCATGGTAATTTTGCAACTCTAGTTAACTGGCGAACTAGGAATTACATGGTCTGCGCCAATCTTCATTCTTCTTGTGTCTGCACCTCTATAGGATTAACTACTGCATCTAGCACACCTGATTGGATATTGGGCTTCACTTTGGAACCAGTAATATTGTCTCCAAGGTAATTTTGATAACCTAACTGGCAAACATGAACATACATGCCATGCGCCTATTTTCATTCACTTCTTGTGTCTGCACCTCTACAGGAACTACTGCATCTAGCACACGGTTTGAAGACCGGGCTGAAAACACTTAGGATTTGCTGCATTTATCGCACACCAAATTGAAGACGAGGATGAAAATAGTTAATCTCTAAACCGGCAATATTCGTGAACTTATCTTCTTCCCTCTGCGATTATAACAATAAAAGTTTTTGATTTATTTTGTCACAACACCTAGTGAAGCAATCAATAAACTTTAGAAGCTGTAGCTAGATTAGAACTGGTATGATTGAATGCAGTTTGATGCTTGAATTTGTATTTGATTGCTGCCAATTATTTGAAAATGTGGTTTGATTATTGTTGCCAATTAGCTAGTGAAAATGTGGTTTGAAAATGTTGGTTTGATGATTTGAATTTGCAATTGTTGCCAATTAGCTAGTGAAGCATTGAAATTTTTTGAAAATGTGGTTTGATGATTGAATTCGTATTTAGTTTGATTTCTGCCATTGTTGGAAAGTTTTGTGGTTGTATGAATTTGGTGATTGCTTAATAATATGCATAAGATGTGTACAATCATGCAAAGGTCGATCAGGCCGATTTTTCTCTAGAAATGTCTTAATAATATTGTATTTTGTCTCAATATAACAATTTTCATTATTTACACTAGTACAAAAAACGCCTATTTCGGCGCCCCTATTTCGGCGGTTGTAGATAAAACCGCCGAAATAGGGCTCCGAGGACACCTATTTCGGCGGTTCTAGCTAGGAACCGCCCGAAATAGGTGTCTTTTTCCAGACTACAAAAATTTTGGAGCCCTATTTCGGCGGTTTTATCCACAACCGCCGAAATAGGTTCATTTCCCGGGATTGTTTCCGAAATTTCAAAAGGCCGCTTAAATTTTAGTCTATTTCGGCGGTTGTTAGTAACAACCGCCGAAATAGACTTTCTTTTATTATATATTTGCTCACCAACTGGCGAACTTGCTCTGCGCCTATAATTTCGTATCCCTACTCCTGGCGAACTTGCTCTGCGCCTCTAATCTCTTCATCTTCTTCTCTCTAATTCGTATCCCTAACTGGCGAACATGGTCTGCGCCTCTCTTCTTCACTGGCGAACTTGCTCTCATGGCGAACATGGTCTGCGCCTCTCTTCTTCACTTGCTCTCACTTCATCCCGTTCTCTCACGGTAAATTCGCAACCCTAACTGGCAAATAAACATGCTCTGCACACCTTTCTTCATCCTCTAATCTCACGGTAATTTGCAGGCAAACTTACATGCTCTGCGCTTGTGTTCTTCTTCCATGTGGTAATATACTCGAACTTATCTTATTCTCTCCGGGAACCGGTAATATACTCGAACTTACATGCTCTGCGCCTGTACGTGTTCATTTTCTTCTCTCGTGGCGAACTTACATGCTCTGCGCCTTCATTCTCGTGGTTACGCCTCTTGAAAATCGCCGGAAGGAACTGCTGCTGTGAGGTTGAAGACGACACGAAAATCATTTTTTTTTTAAAAAAGGACCTATTTCGGCGGTTGTTAGCTAGGAACCGCCGAAATAGGTCCTTTTTTAATTTTAAAACGCGCCTATCTCGGCGGTTTTAGCTAACAACCGCCACCATAGGTGTTCTATCTCGGCGGTTGTACAACCGCCGAGATAGGGTCTCATCCCTATTTCGGCGGTCTCCATTTCGGCGGTTCTAGAACCGCCGAAATAGGCCTTTTACAACCGCCGAAATAGGCCCTTTTGTACTAGTGTTAGGTCTCATTACTGTCGTTGCCCGTCTACCAACCAGCCTCCTTCTCCATTTATACATCGTAAACCAAGTAAGTAATTTAACTTCAGTTTATGTTTAAAAATGCAATGATTTGTTGAAATTAAATGTTAGTTTATTTAGGTTTGAACCTTAGCATTAGGCTAGCTTGTTTAACACTCATCCAGTCACACTCCATTAAGATATAACTCGTGCAAGCAAATGCAAACCATATTACATAAGTGTTTATTTTTAGGTGGGTAATTCTCACACCTGTGATCTGTTGCACATATAGTATGGAGTGTGACTGGATGTATGGTGATCGAGGGGATCACTTTGACAAGATGCTAAAAGATTTTACAAAGCGGTAGTGCAACACAAGGAAATGACAAAGGTAGTGAAAATTCCATGTCCTTGTGATGATTGTGGTGTGGTAAGAAAATATTCAAGCATCGATGTCATACAATTCCATCTGAAGACCCGTGGTTTCATGCCACATTACAAAAGATGGACTTTTCACTGAGAAGTTGTTGAAGATAATGCTTCAACCTCATACAGTATTGGTGTCACTCAAGAACCGACCACACCATTGATATTGTCAATGAGTCGGATAAATCCCAAGTATTTCAGGAGTCAATGTTGACAGTGAGACAACTTACCATGATGAGAAAATAGACGAGATGCTTGATAATGTTGAGGAAAATTTTGTCGACAAGCCAGATGAGTATCAAAGGTTGTTGGATGCATCCAAGACAGTCTTGTACTCTACGTGCATTAAGTACACAAAATTGACGATTGTACTGAATGTTTTCAACCTGAAGGGAAGATATGGGTGGAGAGACAAGAGTTTCACGGCACTTCTCGAGCTGCTTCATGATATGCTTCCGTGTAACACCCCATCCAAAGCCTATCGTGGTTATCGCAAAACTGAACACTTAATCGAATACGTCGCAGCGGAAATAAATAACACCTGGACCTTGCCACGGTCTGATCGTTAGAATATACCGGCCTTAACATTTACAATACTTATCCAAAATACTTATCCAACTCCAAACATTACCAACCACAATACCACAACCAACCGAGTACAAATATCTTAAACATAATCTCAACCTTACTTCAGTTTAAATATAAACAGTCGGGTGCACAGGCGCAACCCGAACTCAAAATAAACATCCCACCCTAAGTCTAACCGCTCCTACTCTCGTAGTGCGTCCTCATGGGTCTCTTACCTGCAAGTGTAAAAATAGCCCCCGAGGGGGTCAGCACGAATGCTGGTACACCCTCTCATGGCCCCAAGCTAACGGGGCAACGACGACTAATTGTCGATAGCATGGAAATTGATTACATACACAAGCATAATATGAAGTGCAATAACAATAACCGCAGATGAACACATATAGTTCACAAACAATGAACGACTCAAGCGTTCCCTTATCAAGTGGGTTAGTAACCCCCTCCTTAGTCCTCATTTCCTTAATCTCAGTTCCTTACCTTACCTTAATCTTAATCTTAATCTCAATATACAAACCTTTCCTGGAAGGGATTGGTTGTAGCTTAATTCGAACCTGGGATTTAGGTGATCCCACCGCACCATCTTAATGCCACCTACTCTGGACGGGAGTCTAGCGTAGCTGAGCCGGCAACCGGCCCTAGGCTACAAGTCCGAAGACAAGTCCTAAGCGGAGGGCGGATCTGATTCAGATACTGTCCCCCTTTTTCCTTAGCATGCATGACCGGAGATCGGTCCCGGGTTCCTCACTCAAGTTCCAGTTAGTAGAAATCTTAATCATCATGTGCTAGTTAAGCCTTAACGGGCATTAACCAACAATCACCAAACTTAACTCTTATTCTTAACTCAGTAAGTACTAAACTTGGTTAGTAACAATCTCAAGTCTCGCGGGTTAGTGTAAAGATAACACAAACACAACGAGAACAATATAACCGGTTGCATTCTTTATCTTGTTTTTCATAGCAATTAAACATATAGCACACAAGCCGAGGGACACCTCGTTAGCAAGCAGGTCACAAGAAGGATTGTACCGTTCACCGTCGATCGTTGTTTGTTTAACCTTCTTCGGGGTCCCAATTCACAAACCTAAAACATTCATTCATTTTTAGGTCATTAGTTATTTGCACCTTACTTAACTCACTTAGTCCCTAAGGATTCCCATTCAATAACCTCTCAAGTCTTTGCACTTAGCTTACAAACTTAACTTTAAACATTAAAACTTATACTTAATCTTAACTTAATTTCTTAAGTTCTTAGGGTCCTAATCTTTACTACCCTACCAAAGGTATACCTTATTACCATTCTTAGAATTCAAAATTTCTTTTTTTTTTATTTTTAGGCTCGACCGAACTTCGACCGACCTACTAAGGTCGTCCATTCCGAACACTCGGGAAAATTCCAGAAAAAATACCGACCGACCTTGCAAGTCCGGTCCCCAGGTCGGTCCATTCCCGAGAGTTTCCCCGAGGGAAATTTAAGCTCGACCGAACTTGCCAAGTCCGGTCCTATGTTCGGTCGATTCCAGAGACTTATTACCGTACAAAATACATACCCGACCGACCTTGCAAGTCTGGTCCAAGGTCGGTCCATTCCAGAGACTTAATTCCTTCACAAAATACAGGCCCGACCGACCTTGCAAGTCCGGTCCCAAGGTCGGTCCATTCCAGAAACTTTCTCCGGTAGTGTAAACTGAGCTCGACCGACCTTGCAGGTCCGGTCCTAAGGTCGGTCGGCTCCAGAAACTGTTTCTAAATTCTCTTTCAACTCCAAACTTCTCTCATATATCCTAATATGTTATAACCTCATTTGGGCACCTCAAATACACCTTAAGCCCTCCTCAAAACACATTAAATCATTCACCAAGATTCACCTTAATCATTATACATTTTCCTTGTATTAATGCTAACACTTGTAATGTTTTCCTCTAGGTTTCTAGGTGGTGGTTCATACCTAATGTAAACCACTATGTCAAATGTTTTCCTCACCACTATAACATCATCTCCCAAGCATCTTCACCATCTAAAACTCTTTTATGCATTTACTAAAGTTCCTTCACAAGTTTAAACTTCCATCCATCAACACATTATTTCCTTCCTAGTTGTACACCAACATTTGCCTAAGTCCTAAATACTCAAATACATTTCTTGTTTCCTAAATCCTTCATGGTGATACCTAAGTCATTATAAGTCATTAGAACACCTTATTCTCACCCTTTTCATCAAGACACCTCTAGAACATCCTAGTACTTCCTTAGTCATTAAATCCCCTTAGAATATCTTAAACACTTAAGTTCTCCTTTAAATTTTTGCCAGGGTTCTCTAGTACATAGCACATCCTAACACATGGTTTTCTCCATCAAACAACCAACATCACCCAAATTCTCATCACAACACCTTAACACACAATTTACACTAAAACTTCACCACATCATCATATAGTGCTTAAACTTAAAATGCTTGGCACTTAGGCCCTTAAATGACAATAATCTTAACCACTAAATTTCCACATATATTTGCCTTCAACCTGCGAGTACACACAACAAGGCTCCATTGAAATAAAATGCTTCTTGTAATTCATCTCCACATTGTTTTAACTATATCTTCTTCTCATTTGCTTTAGTCACAAGTTCACAAATATGCTCATTGTTCTCCTAGGTTTTATATAACCTTTTTAATGTAAACTCTACACTAACCTCATCACATATCTAAATCCAATTCCCTTAAACAATAAAAACACCTTAAGGTAAGTAATTTACCTTGTTCTTTACAAGCTTAAAAAGCTTTCTTCCTTAGGTTTTCCTTTGTTCAATCTCGGTCACCAATGTGTATCTCCTGCCAATGTTCTAACCAATATCCAATGACTCCAATGAGTACTAGAACACATTAACCCTAAGGAACAAACCCTAGGTTAAAAATATGCTTTAAGGTATTAAGGTGATTGTTTTACCTTGGTTTCTCAAGACAAGCTTGGATATGAAGCAAGAAGAAGGACCTCCTCTCTCATTTGAAGAGTAGAAACAAGCTAGAACAAGGCATTAAAAGGGAGTCCCATGAGCACTAATTTTCGGACATGTGAAGGAAATGGTGGAAACCTAGATTTTCTTGCACGTTCTTTACCTTAAGAGAATGGAGAAGCCAATGGAGTCTCCAAACTTGAGAATTTACTCCTCTAATGGTGGTTTGATTGGCACCAAAATGAAGCTCTTGAAGTTTTGAAAAGATAGAAAGAGAGAGCTTGAGCTAACTAAGAAGAATATGTGATTTGGTTTGGTTTTGGAGCTAAAATGAGCAAGATGTGGGCAAAGCTAGATGGAGCTAGCATGAGGTTGTGCTTCACGTTAATGGAGAAGGGAGGGAGCAGCTCAAACCGTGGGAAAACAAAGGAGAATGAAGAAGTGAGGAGAGAGAACTAATAAAGTGTGATATTTATGTAAAAGGTGAATAGTGTTTTTGCTTTATAACTCTTATTTGCTTTCTTATTGTTAATGAATCATGAAGGTGGTGACTCACCTCTTAAGAACGGCCCCTTTTAATAATGAGGGGACTTAAGTCTTTGTTGACCAAATGTCCCACTTATATAGACTTATGTTATAAACTAGCTAATTAATTCAATATTCACAAACAACAAGGCACATTGTGTGAAATTTTTGATTTCGCCATTGATATAGACTTCCAAATGTGATACTATATAGTACACATGTTAATTAAAGAGTAATGATGGACATTTAGCCATTCAAAACTCATTTACAAGACAATTTTCAAAAACGTGCTTTAAGACTCCTTAAAGCACATTTTGTGTTTTAACTTGTTTTCAAGCTTGGTTTTCTTTGGTAATTGATTTAAAATGACCATTAGGATATTACTAAGGTCTTAGAACAATATTTGGGTACTCTCCCAAGTCTCTCCAAGCTTAGAGCACGTTTTTGCTAAAACTGCTCTTTTGGTGTTTCCTTATATTTTCTTTGATTAGAAATGTTTCTTAATGTTTCTAAGGCATTATTTAGCCTCCTTATATCTTAGTTTATCATTTAAACACCATATCTAAGTTTGGGGTATTTCAATCTACCCCCCTTAAAAGAACTTTGTCCTCAAAGTTCACATATGTGCTTAACCATTCACGGTACTCAATTTCCTTAATCTTAACACACATCTTATATTCACATTCATCACACATCTCAAGACTCAAAGGTCAATCTCAAATACAATACATAAGTATTATACATAACTCAAACTTACACCGAAGTGTAGCAACTTACACAAATTCACATCTTAAACAACCAACAAACGACAAACATGATCGTTTCCTAACTCAAAAGCGAGGAAGCTCTACCCCCCTTAAAAAGGGTACGCCCCGTACCCTATACAGACGATCTAGTCAGTAAACAAAGAAGGGTACTTCGCCCTCATCTTATCCTCTAATTCCCACGTGGCCTCTTCGACATCCTGGTTAGACCAGAGAACCTTCACCAGTCGCACTGACTTGTGGCGAGTGTCCCTAGTCTTACTGTCCAAGATTCTCTGAGGAGTCTCCACGGATCTCATATTCGGTTCTAAAGTCAACCTCTCAGGTTCTAACACATGGGAGGGGTGGTGCATGTATTTCTTTAGCTGTGAAACATGAAAAACATCATGCACTTTACCCAGCTCAGCAGGTAAATTCAACCTGTAAGCAACCGGGCCCACCCGCTCCGTAATCTCATAAGGACCAACAAATTTCGGGCTTAATTTGCCCTTCTGCCCAAACCTGAATACACCCTTCATCGGTGAAACTCGCAGAAATACCTGGTCGCCCACTGCGAACTCCAGGTCCCGTCGTCGAACATCAGCATACGACTTCTGCCTATCTTGAGCAGCTTTCATGTTCTCCCTGATTTGCTGAACTTCAGCCTTAACTTGTTCTAAGTACTCTGGTCCTATAATGACCGTCTCACTCGACTCATCCCAGCAGAGCGGTGTACGACATGGTCTACCGTACAACGCTTGAAAAGGTGCCATCTTGATCGAAGCGTGATAGCTGTTGTTGTATGAAAACTCGATCAGATGCAATCTGTCAATCCAACTGCCCTGGAAGTCTAAGGCACATGCTCTCAGCATGTCCTCGAGTGTCTGAATAGTACGCTCAGTCTGACCATCTGTCTGAGGATGGAACGCGGTACTCAGCTTGAGTTCTGTACCCAACGCTTCTCTGGTAGCTCTCCAGTACCCGAAAGGAATCTGGTATCTCTATCTGACACTATGGTCTTTGGTATGCCGTGATGTCTCATGATTTCTTTCTCAAATAACTCAGCTAATTTGGTCACCTTCCAAGTATCCTTCATCGGTATGAATCGGGCTACTTTGGTAAGGCGATCCACCACCACCCATATCATGTTGAGACCTCCCCTAGCAGGTGGAAGCCCAACTACGAAGTCCATGGAGATATCATGGAACTTCCACTCCGGAACTGGCATCGACTGTACCATTCCGCCCGGTCGTCGGTGCTCGAATTTCACCTTCTGGCATGTGAGACACCTCAAGACGAACTCGGTAACATCTGTCTTCATCCCCGACCACCAGAAGTATCTCTTCATGTCTTTATACATTTTAGAGGCTCCCGGATGGATGGAAACTGAAGAACAGTGTGATTCTCTAAGTATACGGTCTTTCAGATCCGTGTTGCCTCGTGGTATGCATAACCGGCCCTTAAGTCTGATCAGATCATCATCATGAAGTCTGAAGTCGTATTTCTGACTCTCAAAGGTACCATCTGTCAGCTTCTGTCTGACCTCTCTCATGTACTCATCTGTCCTCTGAGCCTCTCGCACCTCATCAACCAAGCTGGAGAAAGAAACTAGCGAATGGAGTGAGTGTGCTCGACGGCTCAGGGCATCTGCTACAACATTGGCCTTCCCCTCTTTGTATTGGAGGTCAATGTCATAGTCTTTCAGAAACTCTAACCATCTCCTCTGTCGAAGATTTAACTCCTTCTGAGTGAATATGTATTTCAAACTCTTGTGATCGGTGTAGATCGTGACACTAACCCCATATAAGTAGTGGCGCCATATCTTCAAAGCGAAGACTACAGCTCCCAGCTCTAAATCATGTGTGGGGTAGTTCTCCTCATGTTTCTTCAACTGGCGTGAGGCATATGCCACCACCTTGCCATGTTGCATGAGCACGCAACCCAGCCCTCTGCCGGATGCATCACAATAAACCTCAAAGCCCTCTGTACCGTCTGGAATGGTCAGAACCGGTGCAGTGGTCAGTGAGTCCTTCAAGCGCTGAAATGATCTCTCACAGTCAACTGTCCACAATGGTGCATCCTTCTTCATCAGACTGGTCATCGGTTTCGCGACCTTGCTGAAATCTCTAACAAACCTCCTGTAGTAACCTGCCAGACCGAGAAAGCTCCGGATGTCGGTAACAGTCTTCGGCCTTGGCCAAGTACGTACGGCATCAATCTTTGCTGGATCCACTGCGATCCCAGCATCTGAGATGACATGACCTAGGAAAGAGACCTGGTCAAGCCAAAACTCACACTTGGAGAACTTAGCATATAGCTGGTTCTCCCTCAATATTTCCAATACCCTCCTCAAATGTTCCTCATGCTCAACCTTAGACTTCGAATATATCAAAATGTCATCAATAAACACCACAACCGACTTGTCCAGCTGCTCCCGGAACAGCGGTTCATCAGATCCATAAACTTCGCCGGTGCGTTCGACAAACCGAACGGCATCACTGTAAACTCATAGTGGCCGTATCGTGTCCGGAATGCCGTCTTCTCAATGTCTCCCTCCTTAATGGCTATCTGATGATACCCCGATCTGAGATCAATCTTGGAAAAACAGATGCTCCCTTCAACTGATCGAACAGATCGTCAATGCGGGGTAGTGGGTACTTATTCTTCACTGTCACTCTGCACTGCATTCAGCTCTCTGTAGTCGATGCAGAGGCGGAGACTACCATCCTTCTTCTTCACGAAGAGGACTGGCGCTCCCCATGGTGACACACTTGGTCTAATGAATCCCTTATCCAACAAATCTTTCAATTGTTCCTTTAACTCAGTCATTTCTGCCGGAGCCATACGGTATGGTGTTTTGGCTATCGGTCCGGTACCAGGTAGCAGCTCAATGGTGAACTCTACCTCCCGAGTGGGTGGCATGCCGGGCAGTTCCCGTGGAAATAAGTCGGGGAACTCCGACACTACCGGTAAGTCGGGGTCGAACTCAGGGTCTCTCTCTATGTCCTGTACATAGCAGAGGTATACTTTTTCCTTTCTCCTTAATTCTCTATGCATTGCCATGGCGGTGATGATCTTAGTCGAAGGCTCTCTGGGCCTCTGGCGGTATGATATTGTTACCCCAGACGGACTCCTGAGCAGCAATCTATGCTCGGCGCAGAGGATACGTCCCTTGTGCCGCTCCAACCAGTTCATCCCGAAGATAACATCAAATCCTAGCTTACTGAACTCAATGAAACTGACTGGAAAGTCTTCTCCCTTAATTCTGATAATGGCTCCTCGGTAGTAACGAGTGCAACGAACCTTCTCCTTAGACGGGAGCGTAACCGTGAAGTCGGGTAGCTCATCAGCGTCTAGCCCCAACCTGCTCGCGAATGATGCCGAGACAAAGGTATGCGAGGCCCCTGAGTCGAAGAGAACTGATGCCTCAATCCCATTAATCGGAAAGGTGCCGGTGAGGATAGTACCGCTGGCGTCGGCCTGTGCCTCTGTAAGTATGCTTAGTGCACCTTCCGTACCGAGTCCATAACCTAATTGTGTTCACAAGCTTCATGAGTATTGATGGTATAACAAGAGTCGTAACAATTTATATGAACAACACTGTTATTTTATTCATGACCATCCTGTTTACAACATGTGCTTCAATCTTACATCTCATTCCTCTCATTCCATTCTAACATTACATGGCTAATATTGTCTAAAGGTTAGGTTTAATCTTCCTGGTCTCATATGCGTCGCATTGATTACTGCTGATGGTGCTGTATTCAGCTTGATTCTCTTAATCCCATGGTATAACATCCTTGATTCTCCTCCCAAATTAATACATCACCTGACTTAAGTACTAACTTATCTGCACGGTCCGCACGCTTCTGCTCGCCGTATAAAAATTCTGCATCATCCCCAATGGACCAAGACACTACGGGTATCCCTCTTTCGAGAGACTCCGTTGTCTCGTCCTTATCCTGGTGTAGTCCCAGTCTCCCATCTTTCTCGTAGAAGTTTACAATGCAAATGTCTGCTTGGATGTCTGGAATCGGTTCAGCCTCCAACTGCTGAGCGATTTCCACGACTTGTGTAATAACTGGATGGAACTCTTCGGGTATTCCCGGTGGTGAGACTCCATCTTGCACTCTCATGGTTTGGTAATTCTTGGCATACGGATTCCAATCCTTGCCCAAGCTCATCATCTTTAATCTCATCCTTGCTCCCCCTGGGTACTCCGGTGTGTAAAAACCTCCCGGTCCCATTCCTAGTTGATTGCATCTCTTGATGATGGCTATTTGTGCTTCGGGTGTCAGGTATCCCCTTAATAAAATCATACCTGGGCGGATAACCTGACATTGTTCGGTTGGAAAGTCTATGGTTTCGATGTCGGTGTGCTCCGGGTTAGATGTAGATGGTATTGGGTAGCAAATGTTGAATCTTCCTAAAGTGGTAGTAGGTTATATCTTACTTAAGTTCTAATCTCATCTTATTCTTACTTAACTCATTTATTCACCAAACATGCATGATAATGCGGTAAGCAGGTAGTTTTTATTACTAAATGGTTATAGTGGTACCTGGCCTCGATGAGGGTTCAGGCTCATCGTCCCGGTCCACCATGTGTAAAGTGGGTCCCGTCTTCTGGGTCACCCGTGGGTTCTTGTCCGCCGGCTGCTGCACCTTCCTCTGACCGTCAGATCCAGCTCCCTGATCGGTCTTGCCCTTGCCCCTGGTATCGGGCCTATAGGCTCTGCTAGCAGGGTTCCGGTAACACTCATATGCCCGGTGCCATAAACTCCACAGAAGTTGCACTCCACCTTATTCCCTTTACAATCGAGCCCGGGGTGGTCCTTGTGACACCACCTACAAATGAAGCGTCGCTGGTAGCCACCACCGGCTCCCCTCTCAGTCTCAGATCCTGATGATTCATAATGTCAATTCTCATATCTCAATGGTTACTAATTTGTTTCTTAACTCATTTAATATCAATCCTTACCCTTTGGCGCCTTAGAGCGCAGGGGTGTAGCTGCAATAGCATATGTCAACTTCAATGGCTCTTCCGAAGCCTTCTCCTTTTCCTCCTTCCCCTTTGGGTTCTGATTTTTCTGGGCCTGAGGCTGGTACTTTTGTTTCTTGTACCCTCCTTGCCCTTGACTTTCTGAGCTCTTACCAGCACTCTTCCTCTTTGCATTCTCCTCGTCCCTCAGCTGGACGGTTATCTCAACCTTAGCAGCGGCATGATAGCACTCCTGCTTTTCCATAGTATTAGTCACACTTATTTCTCATAATCTAAATCTTACTCATTACTTACTCAAATCTCAATCATTCTTATTACCTGCAAGGTAGTGTAACTCGTCGGCCCCATGCCGTAGCGGAGTCGATGGCTAAGCCCGCCATAGAAGCGGTCCACCAGATCTGGTCAGAATATCCAAGACCTGGCAGAAGACGGAGCAAGGCAGTGAACTCTGAGTAATACTCGTCCACTGTCATCTTGTCCGTCTGCTAAGCGCATCCAACTGCAAGCGCTTCTTCGTCTGGACATGGGCGGGGTAGTACTTTGCTCGTAGCAAGGCGGTGTACTGCTCCCAGCCGAACTCTGGATTGGCCACATGCTCGGCCCTCACCAGCTTCCACCAATCGCCTGCCGCCCCCTTCAGATAGAAAGCAGCTAGGCGCACCTTGATCCCAGCAGGGACATCAAGGGTCTCGAAGGCGGTCTCCAGCTCGGAGATGTACGCCTCAAGCTTGGCGGGATCGGTCTCCCCCTTAAAGTGCGCGGGTCGAAGATCTGCTAGACTCTTCACCCAGTTTGGTTCCCTAGGTTGTGGCGGTGGAGGTGGTGCACCCACACCAGGCTGATAGCCCATATGCCCTAATGCGGCAGCTACGATCTCTGCGATCGTCTGCCCTCCAGGTATTCCTGAAGTATCCTCACCCTGGCCGCGACCTCGGCTTCCCCTAGGACGTCCTGCCATCTGAACAAGCATAACTCACATTAGATTTGTATTCACCACTGTTTCGGTTAGTGAATTTATAACGTCCGTAGACGGTAAAGACGATCCACACTTATTAGTGGTCATCTGACTCTACTCACTCTAACTTCTCACACCCTTAACCCAACACTTATTCCTTAACTTATATCCTAACTCGGTGGTTACTCATGTCCGGTATTTCTTGATCAGAGCGTAACTACGCTCTGATACCACTTTTGTAACACCCCATCCAAAGCCTATCGTGGTTATCGCAAAACTGAACACTTAATCGAATACGTCGCAGCGGAAATAAATAACACCTGGACCTTGCCACGGTCTGATCGTTAGAATATACCGGCCTTAACATTTACAATACTTATCCAAAATACTTATCCAACTCAAACATTCCAACCACAATACCACAACCAACCGAGTACAAATATCTTAAACATAATCTCAACCTTACATCAGTTTAAATATAAACAGTCGGGTGCACAGGCGCAACCCGAACTCAAAATAAACATCCCACCCTAAGTCTAACCGCTCCTACTCTCGTAGTGCGTCCTCATGGGTCTCTTACCTGCAAGTGTAAAAATAGCCCCCGGGGGGTCAGCACGAATGCTGGTACACCCTCTCATGGCCCCCAAGCTAACGGGGCTACGACGACTAATTGTCGATAGCATGGAAATTGATTACATACACAAGCATAATATGAAGTGCAATAACAATAACCACAGATGAACATATATAGTTCACAAACAATGAACGACTCAAGCGTTCCCTTATCAAGTGGGTTAGTAACCCCCTCCTTAGTCCTCATTTCCTTAATCTCAGTTCCTTACCTTACCTTAATCTTAATCTTAATCTCAGTATACAAACCTTTCCTGGAAGGGATTGGTTGTAGCTTAATTCGAACCTGGGATTTAGGTGATCCCACCGCACCATCTTAATGCCACCTACTCTGGACGGGAGTCCAGCGTAGCTGAGCCGGCAACCGGCCCTAGGCTACAAGTCCGAAGACAAGTCCTTAAGCGGAGGGCGGATCTGATTCAGATACCGTCCCCCTTTTTCCTTAGCATGCATGACCGGAGATCGGTCCCGGGTTTCCTCACTCAAGTTCCAGTTAGTAGAAATCTTAATCACCATGTGCTAGCTAAGCCTTAACGGGCATTAACCAACAACCACCAAACTTAACTCTTATTCTTAACTCAGTAAGTACTAAACTTGGTTAGTAACAATCTCAAGTCTCGCGGGTTAGTGTAAAGATAACACAAACACAACGAGAACAATATAACCGGTTGCATGCTTTATCTTGTTTTAGTCATAGCAATTAAACAGATAGCACACAAGCCGAGGGACACCTCGTTAGCAAGCAGGTCACAAGAAGGATTGTACCGTTCACCGTCGATCGTTGTTTGTTAACCTTCTTCGGGGTCCCAATTCACAAACCTAAAACATTCATTCATTTTTAGGTCATTAGTTATTTGCACCTTACTTAACTCACTTAGTCCCTAAGGATTCCCATTCAATAACCTCTCAAGTCTTTGCCACTTAGCTTACAAACTTAACTTTAAACATTAAAACTTATACTTAATCTTAACTTAATTTCTTAAGTTCTTAGGGTCCTAATCATTACCACCCTACCAAAGGTATACCTTATTACCTATTACCATCCTTAGAATTCAAAATTTTTTTTTTTTTTATTTTTAGGCTCGACCGAACTTCCGACCGACCTTACCTAAGGTCGGTCCATTCCAGAACACTTCACCGTTTGAAAATTCTACCCCGACCGACCTTGCAAGTCCGGTCCCCAAGGTCGGTCCATTCCCGAGAGTTTCCCCGAGGGAAATTTAAGCTCGACCGAACTTGCCAAGTCCGGTCCTATGTTCGGTCGATTCCAGAGACTTATTACCGTACAAATACATACCCGACCGACTTGCAAGTCCGGTCCCAAGGTCGGTCCATTCCAGAGACTTAATTCCTTCACAAAATACAGCCCCCCGACCTTGCAAGTCCGTCCCAAGGTCGGCCATTCCAGAAACTTTCTCCGGTATGTAAACGACTCACCGACCTTGCAGGTCCGGTCTAAGGTCTCGGCTCCAACTCCAACTTCTCCTCATATATCCTAATATGTTATAACCTCATTTGGGCACCTCAAATACACCTTAAGCCCTCCTCAAAACACATTAAATCATTCACCAAGATTCACCTTAATCATTATGCATTTTCCTTGTAATAATGCTAACACTTGTAATGTTTTCCTCTAGGTTTCTAGGTGGTGGTTCATACCTAATGTAACCACTATGCCAAATGTTTTCCTCACCACTATAACATCATCTCCCAAGCATCTTTCACCATCTAAAACTCTTTTATGCATTTACTTAAAGTTCCTTCACAAGTTTAAACTTCCATCCATCAACACATTATTTCCTTCCTAGTTGTACACCAACATTTGCCTAAGTCCTAAATACTCAAATACATTCTCTTGTTTCCTAAATCCTTCATGGTGATACCTAAGTCATTATAAGTCATTAGAACACCTTATTCTCACCCTTTTTCATCAAGACAACCTCTAGAACATCTAGTACTTCTTAGTACTTCCTTAGTCATTAATCCCCTTAGAATATCTTAAACACTTAAGTTCTCCTTTAAATTTTGCCATGGGTTCTCTAGTACATAGCACATCCTAACACATGGTTTTTCTCCATCAAACAACCAACATCACCCAAATTCTCATCATCACAACACCTTAACACACAATTTACACTAAAACTTCACCACATCATCATATAGTGCTTAAACTTAAAATGCTTGGCACTTAGGCCCTTAAATGACAATAATCTTAACCACTGAATTTCCACATATATTTGCCTTCAACCTGCGAATACACACAACAAGGCTCCCATTGAAATAAAATGCTTCTTGTAATTCATCTCCCATTGTTTTTAACTATCTCTTCTTCTCATTTGCTCTTAGTCACAAGTTCACAATATGCTCATTGTTTCTCCTAGGTTTTATATAACCCTTTTCTAATGTAAACTCTACACTAAACTCATCACATATCTAAATCCCATTCCCTTAAACAATAAAACACCTTAAGGTAAGTAATTTACCTTGTTCTTTTACAAGCTTAAAAGCTTTCTTCCTTAGGTTTTTCTTTGTTCAATCTCGGTCACCAATGTGTATCTCCTTGCCAATGTTCTAACCAATATCCAATGACTCCAATGAGTACTAGATAACACATTAACCCTAAGGAACAAACCCTAGGTTAAAAATATGCTTTAAGGTATTAAGGTGATTGTTTTACCTTGGTTTCTCAAGACAAGCTTGGATATGAAGCAAGAAGGACCTCCTCTCTCCTTTGAAGAGTAGAAACAAGCTAGAACAAGGCATTAAATGGAGTCCCATGAGTATAATTTTTCGGACATGTGAAGAAAATGGTGGAAACCTAGATTTTCTTACACTTTCTTTACCTTAAGAGAATGGAGAGCCAATGGAGTCTCCAAACTTGAATTTCCTCCTCTAATGGTGGTTTGACTTGGCACCAAAATGAAGCTCTTGAAGTTTTGAAAAGATAGAAGAGAGAGCTTGAGCTAACTAAGAAGAATATGTATTTGTTTTGGTTTGGAGCTAAAATGAGCAAGATGTGTGCAAAGCTAGATGGAGCTAGCATGGTTGTGCTTCACGTTAATGGAGAAGGGAGAGAGCAGCTCAAACCGTGGGAAACAAGGAGAATGAAGAGGAGGAGAGAGAACTAATAAAGTGTGATATTTATGTAAAGGTGAATAGTGTTTTTACTTTATAACTCTTATTTGCTTTCTTTATTTGCTTAATGACTCATGAAGGTGGTGACTCACCTCCTAAGAAACCGGCCCCCTTTTATAATGAGGGTACTTAAGTCTTTGTTGACCAAATGTCTCACTTATATAGACTTATGTTATAAACTAGCTTAATTAATTCACTATTCACAAAACAAGGCACATTGTTGTGAAATTTTTGATTTCCCATTGATATAGACTTCCAAATGTGATACTATATAGTACACATGTTAATTAAAGAGTAATGATGGACATTTAGCCATTCAAAACTCATTTACAAGACAATTTTTCAAAAACGTGCTTTAAGACTCCTTAAAGCACATTTTGTGTTTTAACTTGTTTTCAAGCTTGGTTTTCTTTGGTAATTGATTTAAAATGACCATTAGGATATTACTAAGGTCTTAGAACAATATTTGGGTACTCTCCCAAGTCTCTCCAAGCTTAGAGCACGTTTTTGCTAAAACTGCTCTTTTGGTGTTTCCTTATATTTTCTTTGATTAGAAATGTTTCTTAATGTTTCTAAGGCATTATTTAGCCTCCTTATATCTTAGTTTATCATTTAAACACCATATCTAAGTTTGGGGTATTTCCTTCCGGATGGGAACGGTCTCCCTAACACCACGTATGAGGCAAAGAAATGGATGTGTCCACTGAGAATTGAGTATAAAAAGATTCATGCATGTCCAAACAATCATGTGTTGTATAGGGGAGATTACAACATCTAGACGATTGTCCAAAATGTTTGTTATCCCGATACAAGATCAAGGATGGTGACTCCTTCTCGGTTCAGGAAAAAAGTCCTTCAGCTAAACTATTGTGGTACTTGCCGATCATACCTAGATTCGAACGGTTGCTTTCCAATTTGAAAGGTGCATAGAACTTACGATGGCACGCAAAGAGAAGAAAAAGAGATGAAAAATTTAGACCTCCAGTAGATGGGCCTTAGTGAAGAAACATCAACAGACGGTTCAAAGAACATTTCGGGGGTGAAGATAGGAATCTGAGGCTTGGGTTATGTACTGATGGGATGAACCCATACGGCACGCTGAGCAGCCAACACAACACTTTGCCTGTTTTGCTAGTGATCTAGAATTTACCCTCATGGTTGTGTATGAAACAAAAGTAAATAATATTATCACTCCTGATATCTGGTCCCAAGCAGCCAGATGATAACATTAATGTGTATCTCACCCCACTGATTGATGATCTGAAGCTATTATGGAATTAGGGGACCGTGATGTATGATGCTTATGCAAGAGAAAATTTCATGCTCAAGGTGTTGCGTTTTTGTCCTGTCAATGACTTTCTTGCATATGGGAACTTGTCTGGATACACGATGAAAGGAAAATTTGCATGTCCGGAATGCGAGGAAGACACTTGTTCAAACCGTTTAAAACATTATGGGAAGAATGTTTACATGTGTCATCGACGTCTTCTACCCGAAGATCACTCTTACTGAATAATGAAGAGAAAACTGTTCAATGGTGAGGCCAAGACTCGTGTGGCCCGTCTACCTTCGACCTTTGAGGAAGTGTATGCAAAGGTTAAGGACATTATAAATGTATTTGGAAACACATCAAAACCGACAAAAACATTTAGAAAAAGTGTTTTTTTTTGATCCACTGTATTGGCGTCATCTGCCTGTGAGACACTGTTTAGATATCATGCACATTGTGAAGAACATTGTTGAGTCAATGAGTAGGACTTTTCTTAACATACCCGGCAAAACGATAGATAGATTGAAAGTGAGAAAAGACATGCAAGTCATGAGTATACGAAAGGAGTTACACCCACAAGAGAATGGGAAACGAATATACCTACCTCCTACATGCTATACACTTTCAAAGAATGAAAATATTAGCTTCTACAAATGTCTGCACTTGGTAAAAGTACCATCTATATACTCTTGAAACTAGCAGAACATTGTATCGATAAAGGATTTGAAACTGTTAGGCATGAAGTCTCATGATTATCATGTATTAATGTTACATCTTCTTCCAGTTGCAATCCGAGGGATATTGCAAACTGATGTCAGAAATGTGTTAACCCGATTATGTTTCTTCTTCAATGTTGTGTGCTGCAAGGCAATTGACGTAAACTCTCTCGATGATCTATAACGTGAAATCATGGTCACATTATGTCAGCTTGAGATGTATTTCCCACCATCTTTCTTTGGTATAATGGTTCACTTAATTGTACACATTGTTCGAGAGATCCAATTCTGTGGTCCGGTCTACTTACGATACATGTACCCTTTTGAGTGGCATGTGAGTATTATGAAAGGTAGAATGAAGAATAGGTATCGACCAGAAGGGAGCATAATTAAATCGACAGTGACTGAGGAAGTCATAGAATTTGTGACAGATTACTTGAATGAAGTGAAGTTAATTGATATTCCAAAACCACGACACTACGATAGATTTAAGGGTAAAGGTGTCATTGGTAGAAAGATTGTACAAGTTTCGCGTCCTTATTCACCAAGCACATATGTTTGTGTTACAACACCTTGAGGTAGCTGAACCTTTCTTTGATACTCATATGGCTGAACCTTTCTTTGATACTCATATGGATGTGTTGAGACAACAAAATCCTACCAAAGACCACATTTGGCTTACAAAAGAACAAAACCGAGTGTTTGTCCAATGGTTCAAAGATCATGTGTTTGAACTAGCATCATCGAATCTAGAAGTTGTAAGTGAAGAGATAAGATGTTTAGAAATTGAACCTGAAACTAATATTACATCATTTGAGGGATTTGACATTAGTGGGGTATACGTACTACACTGCGCCAAGATGTTAAATCAATAAACCAGAACAGTGTGGTAAAAATTGAAGCAACATCCACTAAGTACCCAATCGATAACTTATCTCAACAGTTAGGAGCTCTAGTTAGTATTATGATGTCATCGAGGACATTTGGGAACTAGACTACCACATTGATTTTTTTCTATTGTTCCGATGCAAATGGGTATACAACCGGCATGGATACCAAAATGATGAAGGACTTACTTTGGTTGATCTTTCACGTGTCGGCTATAAGGATGATCAATTTGTTCTGGGAAAGGATTGCGAACAAGTGTGGTATGTTGAGGATCCAAAAGATGGTAGATGGTCTGTCATTCTTCCAGGGAGAAAACCGGTTTTGATTCAAAGTGAAAACAATGACGATGATGACAATGAGGTGATAGAAGAAACACCCTTGTTTCCTACAGGGTTACTAGATTCGAATGATGATACCCAAAATGACTTGATTTACGCACGGTTAGACCATGATAAGGGTGTTGGGTTGAAAATATGAAATGATCTAAGTTTTTATGTCAGGTAATGCTAGTAGTTGTACAAATGTTTTAAATCCGATAGGTTGGTTGTCTACTGTAATGTCATCTTAAGTATTCTTATTGATCTGTTTCATAGTACTTATCTTAATTTATATTATGACTTCATCTAATGTGAGTGGTTTATCTTTTCTATAGTGGATGATCACCTTATGGACGATCATGTTGAAGATTTCCTCATGAATGGAGAAACTGAGCCACAACATAAGAGACCATTTAAACAGGTCACACACGGTAGAAAGAAAAAGAAGATCAAGTAGTTCGTTCCTGCACAAGAGGCTAAGGTTGGCCCTTCACATCAAACTGAAGAGCCAGCAGTTTCCATCTAGTGAAGACACACCGCAACATAAACCAAACTGAAAACAATTGTCTCAAGCGTTGAAGGATACCATGTTTGAGCACCTTCAGGTATATGTATTTTTTCTATAGTATATTGTTGTAAACTAAAAGAGTATTTACGTACGTGTTAATAACCGACTAATCATGTATGTAGGCTCATTTATGCGTAGATCCCTTTCTTGAGAAGGATGTGATATCATCAATGTTAAAGCATTTCCGAGACCACAAAAATAAGCTAGTTGACAAGAATATTCATAAGGTGCCAGCACCAGAAGATCCAAATGGTGCAAATGATGTCGGTGACGAAGGCATCCCCAAAGAGCAGTGGATAGAGTTTGCTAAATATCATCACTCCCCGGAGTACAAGGTGGATTTGATTGTCATATCTATGTCATGCTCTCGTATTTGTTTTTTTAGTTGTTTATTTCACCTAACATAGACATATTTATGCAGGCTTTTCGTGAGAAACAACAAGCAAATACGAAGAAAAATCGGTTCCCACATTGCTTAGGTGGAAAAAGTATTACCCAGCGTGTACCAGAGTGGGAGCAAAAGGGTTATCTACCAACGGATGGCTCATTGGATGTTAGTGGCGGAAGTATAAAAGTTTGAGAACTAAGCCACATTCCCAAAACTCGACTCCTGAAATCCTCAGTACGATGATGCCATGAGAGCTATTATTGATCAAATGGTAAGTATTTAAATTCCAAAACAGTACAACACTTTTTTTTATCAAATTGGATATCTGGTTTGTATATATAAATTTTGACTAATTAATAATGATATTTGTGTGGTGAATTGGGGTGACTTAAGCTCTCAACTCATACATGGTACTTGGACTTCATAAAGGAATGATGATCCTCTTACTCGCGCTCTTGGAAAGAATTATCATCTAGGTCGTGCTATTGGTTTTGGTGGGTACATTGGTATCCGTCGAGCTTTTTGGAAATCCCGGGTCTAGAAAAGGAGCACAAGGAAAGATGATCAGCTATGAGGAGCATCTGAGATTAACTGCTGAAATGGAGCAGAGGATTCAATAGAGTGTTGACCAGAGGATCGCTGAGGCTATGTCTAGAATGCGATCAGATATGTTTAGCGTACAAGAGGTTTCTCAACCACCAGTTGATTCACTCAATACGACTGAGAGTAGACCAGTACAGGGAAGTAGTGTCCACTCGGCTGAACCGTTTCCCTATGCATCTCTCCAGGTTAGACCAACATTTAAATTAGAAATATGAGAATTAAGATTATTCATTTGTCTAATCTCATCATAGAACTAGGATTTCACTATTTCCATCTAAACCATTCCACATAACATTCAGGAATCTTGTGAGTGCACGTTGTTTTTACTAATCAGAGATCAGGATGTCATGGTGGCATGGGGTGAACTCTTCCTCTCCAATCAAAACGACACCGTCCATGGTGAACCAATTCGACATTACCGTGCACGGGTGCTTGTGGATGACTTTGTGGTAGAGCCAGGGGTGTGCAAACGGGGCGGTTAGAACGGATATCCGTAATAACCGGGTTTTTTTCAGGTTCGATCACCGTAGTTTTTAACCGTTTTATAAAAGTTTGGTTAGTTCGGTTAAAACGGATATTCGTATTAAAGTTCGGTTCGGTTAACGGGTATTAACTTCAAAGTTCAGCTATCCGTAATAACCAAAGTTTTTTTTACGGTTATTATGGTTATTACGGTTAGTCCGATTATTTCGGTTATTTTGGTTATGTTTGAAAGTTCGGTCAACAAAGTTCGATTAACGGGACGGTTAACGGTTACTAATATGGTATGTAAAACGGTTATCGGTTAAAACGAATATTACTATGAATTTCAGTTAATTTGGTTATAACCGAAATAACCGAACACCATTTTTTTTCCGAACTTCGGTTAACGGATATCCGTTCTAACCGTTTGCACACCCCGGTAGAGCATGGTGATGTCGGTTTACTGGTGCATATTCCACAGAGATAAACAGTGCGCTTTGCACAAACTACAACAGTGCAGTGGCCAATTCGATTGGTCAAACTCTTAGGGGCAGGTAAGTGCACTAAATCATTGCTCTAAAACTATTGATATACCACTTTGCAATCGTAGACTTAATTAACTAATATCTTAGGAAAAGATCCAACCAAAATATGATAAGAGTAAAGGAAAAGGTATTGTTGCACCAATTCAATTCGAAGTCATCCACTAATTTCATGGTTAGAGCTTATTTGGTATAGCAAAGGATATTGGTTGGCTTGTCAACGAGTATGAAACTTCTACACTCGACGTTGCTGCTAACGTCACCTCACAGTTATTCGATCGCTGTGGAGGATGACCATTGTAACACCCCAACTCTTAAACAGATAATTAGTGGTAAACTTAAAAGGCCAACTTAAAAAATTCACAACAGATATCTCAATCTCCCGGGTGTTACCGGAGCCAATCACCCACATGATTGACAAGGCCTATTAATTCCACAAGTTACGGTCTGACTGACTAGACAATCCCAACTTAATACACCATCACAATAACATACTGAGTTCATACTAAATCCCGAATTCTAATACAAGTTTAATCCCTACTTTACCACCAGGTACATAAGAGTATATAAAACTCCCCATAATATATCCAAAAACCCAAAGGTATACAAAACGATATCTACCCTGTTCTACTCTCCGATCGGGTCACAGCTCCAACTATGTACCTGAAATGGTTAGGCCACAACGGGCTCTGAAATACCCCGAACTTAAATATAGGGATTAAAATTAATCTAATACGTATTTAAGAGCCTAATAATTCTTACGTAATATTGGTAAGGAAAAATAAATCCAAAAGAAATG
This sequence comes from Limonium bicolor, assembly GCA_023374045.1. Classification (NCBI taxonomy): domain Eukaryota; kingdom Viridiplantae; phylum Streptophyta; class Magnoliopsida; order Caryophyllales; family Plumbaginaceae; genus Limonium; species Limonium bicolor. Next base: position 302,031,464 of record CM041779.1, read on the forward strand.
AAGAAACGCTTAAAAAGCGAAAAATGCTAAATAAGCGTTAAATAACCATAGGAGGTACGAGACCTCGGTTAGAGTACTATATGTATTCTAAAGGATTAATAAGTCCTAAATAATGTATGGGAACAACTCCCGAAGAAAACGGATCCTTAAAACGGATTAAAAACACAAACGAACCTTAAAGCGCGTTTTTCGAGGAAACCGGGAAAACGAGACTTTAAGCGGGTCAAATGGACTCGTAATAATTTTGGTCAACCAAATAGTCCTTAATAAACATTAATGAAGGTCTAGGACCAATAAAATCAATATAACGAGAAAATAGTGAAAACTGTAAAAAACGGGAAGTTGTGGGGTGAAAGTGTAATAAAACAAAACTAATGTGTCCCATTTAGAAAAAAAAATAGAAAAGTAAGGTGGGTGTGAGGCTGCCGATTTGGGTTCCCACCCCTCTCTCTCTCACACTCTAATACACCAAAAAGCAAAAAGAAGAAAAAAAATAAAAAAAGTAACCCCCACACTCTCTCACCTCACTTTTCTCTTTTCTCTTTCTTCCTCACCCTCCTCCCAGCCGATTTATGCCCTCTCTCTCTGGTTGGGGGCGATTTTTGAAGCTCTCCAAAGCTTCCATGGCTTCTTCATCTTTCAAAGCATGCTCCATCTCCATGTGAGCTCCAAATGTAAAAATAATTACATATTCTTACTCCCCTCATCATCCTCTACACTTCCCTCTTTTTAAAATTCCAAAATGATGAAGTTCATTTTTGTAGGTATACCCCATTGGTGAAGAAAATAGCATCAATGTGTAGCTTGGAGTCTCCTCTTCCTCCTAAGGTAAAAAGTTTCAAGAAAAATCCATTTTTCTTCACACTCTATGGTAGCCGATTTTTGGCCCCCTGTAATGCCTTGTCTTCTCTCTCTCTTTTGAGCTTCAATTCAACCTTGCAATGGTGGTGGAATCACCTTGTTGAACCAAGGGCTAAAACGCCTCCTAAAACACTCCAAAGGTAAACCCTAGAAATCTTGTTTTAAGCATTTCTATGAACTAGCATTATTTAAGGGGTTAGTATTTTAATTACACTTGTTTATGTGTGCTTTGGTGATGGGAATGGAGTTTGGCAACTCCATTCCCCATGTGACCGATTGTGCAAGAGAGAGGAGAAGAAGTGGAAAGAAAAGAGAATAAGAGCTTAAGGTAGAGAGCTCTTTCTTGAATGGTAACTTTAATGCATTAGAGTAATGGGGATGGGTAAACCAATTTAAAGAACCCAAAATATTGTATTGGTATTGTAGTATTGGAGTTTTTGAGTATTTGGGAACTAGTAAGTGAATTGTAGGCCATAGAGCCAAGTATATTGTGTGAGTATTGATATTGATGTTGGTGGAGTAATGATGTAATGAGTATTGCCTTGTATTGCTGGTAGGACCCTTGTAAGGGTGTGGCTTAGATTAGGAATGAATTTGATGAAAAGTGTGTATGTGGAGAAGTTAGAATTGTAGGTAAACTATGGCAAATTTTGGTAGGAATATGTGCATTTATGGATGACTTGGTGAATGGGAGAACCAAGGTGTGTATTGGAGTTAATAGAGATGCTTGGTAATTATGGAATGGTAGTTGTAGTATGAGAAATAAGAAGGTAAAATCTGTAGCAAGAGTTGTTGAAATGTGTTGGAGAAACTAGGAGAACTTATGTGCAAGACCTAGTAAAAAGAGTGTTGAACTTGAAGAGGTAAGGCAATGCATTGTAGGCCTTGGAAATGGCATTTGGAGATGAGAATATGCATGGGGGAAATAGGAACTAAAATTTGTAGCAAAATAAAACTAGGAAGAATGTGTATAAGTGTTGAAAGGGAAATGTAGAAAATGTATGTGTAAATTAGTATGAAGAGGAGTAATGAATTGGTAATGGATTTAGACATGTTTAGAAGTTTAATTAGGTGCTTAAACATGTGGGATTAAGTGTAGGAACATTTGGGAATTATTTAGGCAAAGTGAGGATTGTAACAGATTTTGAAAATGTCAAAATCTGTAGAAATTGTAGCAGGGTCCGGGACTTAAGTCCAGGACTAAGTCCCGGACCAACATGTAAAAACTGATCGAGAGTAGATAGCAGTGGGTGGTCCGGGACTTAAGTCCCATACAAGGACCTAGACCACCCCTTGAAAAATGGCCGTGAGTTTGTAAGTTCAAGGTCCGGGACTTGGGTTAAGCATGAAGACCCGGACCAGTACCAAAATCCATTCGAGAGTTACAAAGCCTTGGGTCCGGGACTTACCTTATGTATAAGGTCCCGAACCATATTTGAAAACAGGCTGAGGATTACGACCACATGTTGGTCCGGGACTTAAGACCCGGACAAGGTCCCGGACCAACCCAAAAATTGTAAAATTAAGCTTGTCAAACGGGTTTTAAGGAAAGGTAATGAATGGTAATGTTAGTATAAGATAATTGGTACTTAATTAATGATGTTTAAGGGTCATGAAAGGTATAAACAAGTTTGAGGAGTAAGTAAGAAAGTTGTAAGTATATGAACATTAAGTTAAACCGAAACAACGGGATAACGGGGTAAGTTCGGGAGTAGTAATTAAGTATGTATTGTAATGCTTAGTATTAATTGAACCATTCGGCATGTAGTCATTGGTTCAAGAATAAGACTCAAGGGACAAGTAAGGACTAAGGAACAAGGAGACACCCGGTAAAGTAAATTTCAAAAAAAGGTATGATTTCTTCATGCCCTGTATCCTAATCTGGTTACCCCGATTTATGTGCTTATTTGATCACCTAATAAGATAAAGGCATGAATCAGACTATATTTCACTTACTTGTGCTTGTTTACATTGTTCTTGATATTTGTCTTGAACAATAGTTTGTATAATTCATGAAATATATGAATGATGATGAAGTGTATTGTATTTCGTAGTGGACTTGTATATTGTATTGTATTTTGTATGGATGTGTATGTGAACAATGTATTGTGTATATGGCTTAAATGAATGACTTCTACTAATTCCTAACTACCTAACTCCTAACATAAGTAATGGATAAATTGGAATGAGTAGAAGTCCGATATAGTTTCGGCCACGCGTGAGGATGAGGAGACACAAGAGGTTGGATCCGATTCCTGGTTCTTAAACTGGTCCACGGCCCAAACCCCTTAAATGGGTAGTATCCTGGATTGGTGAACCAAGTAAATCCCGGTGGTGGGACAAAGTAGTCCCCGGGCCGGAGGTCCCGATGACTTAACATGAGTAAGAGTAAGAAGTAAGTAAAGTATGAGTATGTATGCGTAAGTATGGTGTAACGAGTAAAAGAGTAATCTCCACCCGATTAACCCGGGTGGACAAAAAGGAGCTAACAAGTATGGTGTATTGTGTATGTATAGCGTATGTATTGTATATGTATTGTGTATTGTGGATTTCGGAAAAGGTAAGTATGTATCTGTTGGCTTGTATGGTTACCTTGTTTGTATTGAAGTGTATGTATGTATTCCTTGTGTAAAGTATTGTAGTATTATGTATGAAGGCATGTATGCATGTATGTATGAATAAAATGAACTGCATGTATTCGACCAAGTGGTCGTCGTACCCTCACTAGTACGCGGGGTATGCGGTTATCATATGCAGCGAAAGCTGACCCCCCAGGGGGAACGTTTTTAGTGTGCAGGTACCCGAAGCAGACATGGTCGCAGTAAGAGACCGGTGGCAGTGTAGATTGTAGAGGATAGTATTGAACGTGTAGCCTTGAAGTAGTAGTGTACCAAGGGGGTACACCTTGTGCATTGTAAGTAAGTAGATGCGAGGAATGGGTAGATGTAGACTCTTAATGAGTATGAATGGAATTGAAAGAGGTATTGTATTTGTATAAGGAACTTAGTAAACTCGGTTATGTATATCGTATTGAATGGTATTGTAAAGGAGCAAGGTGTTGAATGGAGCAATATAGAATTTAGTTGGTAAATGGAGTATGTAATGTAAATGTGTAGTACTCGGGATTCCGGTCCATCAGACCGATGCTGTATGAAGTAGTAGTAGCTTTGTTAGTCACGTGGGTGACTAACGGCATTGTATTAACGAGGAGATTGGACGGTAATGACAGTATTAACGGTAGGGGTGTTACAAAAAGTGGTATCAGAGCGATCTGATGACTGGAAATACCGAGTTTAGGAATACCGAGTTAGGAATTAGAAGCTTAGGGCTAAGGGCTGAGTGTTAGCATTAGAGATATGCTAGTTAGGAACTACCGGTGAGTACCGGATACCTACAAGACCAGACCCGCCCTCCACAAACCCCTTTGTATAACTTGGGGAAGTACGCCAGAGAGAAGGAAAGACCTCTTATACTTGGGAAAACCCGATCTGGCAGTAGTGAGATAATCCTATAAGGGGAAAGAACTTAACACACTGTAGATTCCAAGAATTGGAAGTCCCGGAAATGGATCCCGGTTGAACACCAATAACCGCACTTAGTGGCGGTAGAATGAGAACTCCAACCATAAGGAGACTACAACAAGCAGCAACATGGGGCGACATGCCTAGCAGTCGCAGAACCTGGCTAACCAACCAGCAGCAGGAAAAGAAGCACTAAGCGCAACAGAGCGGAAAAGGGAATTGTAACAAAACCCGAGACATAAGTCTACGGGACAGTAATAGCTAAGTAATACCACCAACGGTATGCTAGTTGACCAAGGACATAGTCAGGAGTGGTTAACTCCGAAAATATAACGCCAAAAGGTTACGATACCTGGCCGACATAGCTTACACAGCTACAAGGATATCCACGGGATACGAACCGATAGGACTACAAGAGTAGTGCCTAAACAAGCTAAGGCTCAATGACCACGGTAAACCAATGGGAATGAGCAACAAGGGAAAAACATAAGACGAATAAATGGGAGTCTTCAAGGATTGGAGAAATATCTCGATCATCGACAACCATGTCAAGAACATTGAGAAGATACTTAAAGGATCGAGTATACCAAACATAGATCAATAAGATCGAGGGAAGAGTCAACCAGACTATTAAATACAAGTGGAAACCATACCGTGACCGGTATAGGTTTACCCAAAAACCAGCAGTACCACGCACTTGCCATGGCAAGTGCAGTAAGAACAGGAACATGTAGAGGAACTTTAACACACCACAGGTACATAGTAATGTACCGTGACAGCAGTGAAACGACTATAGGATCACAAATCCTGAAAGCTAGAAGAATCGAACCTTGGAAAGGCCTGACGGCCTGACCATTGTATTAAGAACATACCAGTCAGCGGGAAGCTGGACTTGGTCAAGACCACAAACATGGCTATGCCATATAGAACTTCTTTTAACACCACACTATGATTTTAAAACCCAAATTTTCTCTCAAAACCACAACCTTTCTTTTAAAACCTTAGATTTTAAAACCAAACCAACAAAATTACGGTGAGTATCATAGAATGATACAAGAGGAGTTGACAATAGAATACTTCATCTAGGTGTGTGACGAACACTACGAGTGTACCCAATTACGGGATGTTGGACGATCGCACTCCGAAGGAGCTTACGGGCCCGACTTATAGTCGGGTAAGTGGTAACGTATCAACAAGGTACCCCACGTATGTATACATGTAGTGTACGAAACACAGGAAGTAGTCAACTCCGTTCTACGGACCATCAGTAAGTGCAAGCCAGAAAAGCTGGACACCTCAGACGATCAAGTATAAAAGAACTCAGAGAATCCATCTGAAGATAAGGAATAAGAACTAGAAAGTGCAAAGAGCACGGACTAGCAAGTATAGACATCGGATATGTCTTAAAGACTTCAAGCAAATGCATGGTGACTGGAGCAATTATCCAGCCCAGCACGGTAAGGCAAATGCCTAACATGAACAACGATGCTCAACAAACGGGATGGAGTTCCCTAGAGCGATCACAAGATTACCACGAAGTATAATCCTTCATTGGAGAGGATTCTGAACCTTGTCTTAATATTAAAAGGAAGTATAAACAGTCTACCCAAGAACGGGAGACGTTATAACCCAAAAAGGAATAACTCAAATATAATACCACAAGGTGGTATAGTAGACACAACATATCATAAATATTAGCCGGATGTAAGGGCATAACCTAACAACACCCAGGAGCAATCCTTGAAGGGTGTCTGAATTGCAATAGTCGAACAATAGCGACATGATAAAAGCACAGAAGCTAGAACGAACACTCGGTTAAGACACCGAAGGGATTTCACTTAACAGGAAATGCCCTAAATTACTAAAAGGCACTGAATAACACCAGAATGCCTAAAGGACCTCCTATGAACGGAAGCGTGATGTCACGACTTACCATGGAGCCCAGTAACACCTCCAACCTATGGGGTACACAAGGAGTGGAAACATGTATAAGCAGCCTGCGAAGAGCATAGCTTACAGCAATGAAGCTTAAAGGCCATAAACCAAATACGTCATGTAGACTTTAACGGTTACAAAACCACACCATTTAATAACAAGACTTGCAAGAGATATTGCCTCATGCGACAAGGAAATCAACAACTGGACCATCAATTCAAACCCAACATCCTGAGTGGCTTGGAGTAATGGCCAACTCGGTGTCACTGTCACTAGAGCATCAGTCTAGTATACAGTCGACAAGCTTTTAATTACCTTCATGCTTTCTGTAGCAATGGTAGCACAGGGGCATAAGAATCGTGATGATGCCAACATTGGCCTAGTCCACATTTGGACACTACGGGAAACCCGAGGAAAAGTACCCTTCGTTAATCGAAGACCACCAAGGTGGTGATCTACTATAACAATAGAGCCTACGCATATAGAGATTGCCAAGAGGCGATGAAACAAGGAAAAGACATTCCTGTAACACCCCAACTACAAATAACACACTTAACAACTCTTTGCAGTGGAAATCACAACTCACATCATAACTCAACTCTTTGGTGTTACACGCCGTTAGCCACCCACGTGGCTAACAAGGCTAACATACATACATCGTACCGGTCTGATGGACTAAACTCCCGAGCAACTACACATTAATCCCGTTCCATGTCCAACATTCATTATACACTTACATTACAACTGTACCGAGTAATTACCAACTAGCGCCGATACAATTTCGGTCTTACTACACCTATAATATATCCACAATTCTCATGACTACCACATACAAACAACTACCCCGTCCTACTCTCGAACGGCTTCCAGTTCCTTGTACCTGAAAAGTATGGGAGCCCCCAAAGGGGGTCAGCACCTTTGCTGGTATGGTAATCCCGCAGCCCACATGCTACCGGGCCACGCACAACTATTTGTCGTCTTAGCATGCGGTTGATTTATTTCAAACATGCACAAACTCACACACATATCATGCTTATAAGCAAACATCCATTAATAGAATACATACACAAGGTTAGCACACTCAACATAACAACACACTTCACTTTATAACATACACAACTTAATTTCACTCTTCTTAGAGTACATGAACTTCATTTAGGGAGTGTCGGGGTGATATAAGCCCGAGCACAACATACATACATTTTCTTTACTTGAGTGGCGGCCTCATATAGGACCGTACACAACATACACAATTTCCCCCTAGCTCCAATAGTGATGAGGTAGGTAAGCCTTGGTTAAGCTTGTGGGTGGTTGTAATTCGAGGAGGAAGAACAACCGTAACATAACAAAGAGGGAGTCGAAGCGAACTTAGGCTTCAACACCCTACCAACATTATACATAATTTCCCTCCTAGCCCGATGTGGAGGTCGGGTAGGTAAGCTTTGGCTAAGCTAGTGGGAGGTCGAAATCCAATGAAGGAAAACAACCCTAATATAACAGGATGGGAGTTAATTCTCATATATGTATTAACTCCCAAACAACACGCGCGACCGGAACAACCGGATTCCTCTCCATACATAACATATACTTATTAGTTAGAGGTTCCCTTATGGAACTTATCACATACACACTTCACATAGTGTTACTGACTCGGTTAGACACATAAGGGGTGTAATATCCCTTTTGACAAACATGGATAACTGTATCCAATAACAACAACAACATATCCAACAAGCCACAAACATCACACATAATCACAACATACACTAACGCACGGATAGCCGTAGTTAGAACGTTCCCATGGGTTGGGACGTTTATTCCGAATACCGATCACTTATGTGAACCTAAGGTCGGTTAACTATTATTTAACACATAACTAAGGTTAAGCGGTATCGGAATTAGTTACGCCACAATAATGAGTTACTGTAAATTCATTTCATGCTTTATCTTGCAAGGTGGCAAACACACAGAAAAACACATTGGCATACAAGCCGGTGTAATCCGGTAGGACACAGGTTACAAGAAAACCATACCTGTCGCCGTGGGGAATTACTTTACCGGGTGTTCTCACGTTCCTCGGTTCACACTTGTTCCTCATGTCTTACTCTTGAACCACTATTCACATGTCAAATGGTTCAGTTAATATTAAGGCGTTACGGTATGTACATAATTGCTACTCCCGAACTTACCCCGTTATCCCGTTATTTCGGTTTAACTTTGTGTACTTAAACTTACGACTTTCTCAATCACTTCCAACACTTGTTTATACTTCCAATGGCCTTTAAAACTCACCAAACAAGGCCTAACAAACATCTAAAACCATTACCATTCACTTCCCCACCATAACAACCCTTAAAAACACATTCTGGTAAGTTTTTAGCATGGTCCGAGTTTGTGTCCGGGGTAACAAACCCGGACCAACCACGGATTTCAGTTTCTGGAGAAATTTTCATGTGGTCCGGGTTTGTGTCCTGGTTTCAAACCCGGACCAACCCCTGGGATGGCTTTCTGGTGCGTTTTTGATGTGGTCCGGGTTTGTGTACTTGTTTACAACCCGGACCATGTCTGTAGCTGTTTAAATTGACAGTTGTTGACCTCTTTTCCACCCCTAACTCACCTCCAATCATTTCCTAAACTCTCCACATGTTTCCTACATGTTTAAACATCTTAAAACATGCTCTAAACCTCTTCAAAACACAGGTTTAATCCCTACTCAAATTCTTGCTCAAATTCATGAATTTCCCTTTCTCTGTTACACTTATGCACACTGGTGCTACAGATTTTCACTCCTTGTGTGTTGCATTGTGTTCCCACTCCAGTTGACCATTTCAAATCCTCCTAGACAATGCACCTCTTAAACACACCTAGCTTCTTCCTTTGGTAAAACACTCAAGGCCATACTTTCCTAAACAAATTTTGACAGCACTTGGCTACTTTCAAAGCATTTCCTAAAACTCACCTCTTCACATTTTTCATCCTAAAACTAACCAAACCCACAAGGGTTCTACCAGCACATAACAAAAACCTCAAATTCAACAACAACAACAACACAATCACCAAAAATCTCCATAATCTCAATAACCACATCATCAATCACAAACTCACAACATTTGGCTCTTAAGGCCCTCAACTCAACATTAATTCACAAACCTCTCCAAACCAAGTAAACACATTTTCAACATATATTTCAATCCATCATTTTGGGTTCATTAATTTGTTTACCCATCCCAAACACTTAAACAATTTTAAACAAGGTTCAAGGTAGTTTTTCTTACCTTAATTTCACAAGTCTCTTTAACTCTCCTCTTGCTCCTCATCTTCTCCAAAAATCGGTTAGGAGGGTATGGAGTTTCCAAACTCCATCCCAACATACAAGAACACATAAACATGCCCAATTAATTATCTAAACCCTTGGAGTATCTTAATTCAATTAAAGGCTAGAACACAAAAGTTAGGGTTTACCTCTTTGAAGCTTTTAAGAGGGATTCTCACCCTTGAATCAAGAGGGAAACTACTCCACCATTGGAGGGTTGTAATGAAGCTCAAAATCAAGAAGAAAAACAAGGTGTGAGAGAGAGCCAAAATCGGCTACCAAGGGAGAAAGAGCAAACATGAGTCTTTCAATGAAATTTTTACCTTAGAAGGAAGAGGAGACTCCAAGCTACAAGATGATGTGCTTTTCTCTTCAAATGGAGAAAACCCATGGAGATGAAGTTCATCATTTTCAGATTTTGAAAAGAGAGAAATGTAGAGGAGGATGAGGGGAGTTCAAATATGTAATTTGTTTTACATTTGGAGCTTGGAGGAAGCTTGGGCAAGCAAGGAAAGTTGGAGAAGCCATGGAAGCTTGGGAGGAGCTTCAAAATCGCCTATGCAGAAGAGAGGAGGGGAGTTTACGGTGGGGAAGGCAGCAAGGAGAGGAGAGAGAATAGAGAAAGTGAGTGGTGAGAGAGTATTTTTTTACTTTATGTACTTTTCCCACTTTTTCTACTTTTGCTTTTGACTTCTTTATTAGTTAGCTAGACATGTGAGAGGGGCTTATTTATGCAGTAAAAACCGGCCCACATACATATATAAGCTGGAGCGTTTTTCGTCTTTTACAGAAACGCTCGTTAATTTACCCGGTTTAGCACTATTCACTAACCGGGCCCGTTTTCCGGAATTTTCTCGTTTATTTAATTTTAATGGTTATTATACTCCCATTAATGTTTATTTATAGTTATATGATCAACTATAATTTTTTACGGGGTCATTCGACTGTTTAAAGTCACGTTTTTGGGTTTTCTCGAAAAACACGCTTTAAGACTCCGTTAGCGTTTTAACGCATTATTTGAATCCGTTTTCTTCCGGAATTTTTCTCACATGTTCCTAATGTGTAATTAAGGTATAAAAATATATTTATAACCCTATTGGAGGTTATATATCTCCTAAAATAATTAAATACGCGTTTTCACGTTTTGTGACTTTTACGCATTTTATTATTCTTTTTGGTTTTTTATTTCTTCACCAATAATCTTAAGGACTTAATTAGCCTTAAAAAAATTATAATTACATAGTTAATTAACATATTAAGTTTTGGGGTATTTCAATTCCAAACCATCGCGACTTAAAGGAGTAAGTATACTCCATATGCAGTACATAAGCAGGTATTAACATAGTAACCTTGCTATGAGACGTATGAGTGGCGACAAACCCCTCAACAAGAACTTTCACCTATCAGTGATAAAATACTCTTCAATTAGAGAACGGGACCAGAAAACCACTGAAGTTTCTTGGGATGTCCCGGTGATATGCATACAAGTGAAACTGCACAGCTAGAGCCTATAACTAATGCTCAGCACTGGAAGACAGTAATTGCCAAAAACAATCAATGCGAGTGCACATTGCACACCATGAATGACCAACGCTCAAGAGTGCTTGTAACCCGATAAATTACTTCATCCATTATCAACCAAGATACTTGGTAAATTGTATCACAAATGATGATAGAATGTGAGGTAAGCTAACCTACACATAAAACCTAAGTTGAATAAGACATCTCCACATGGGGAAGATAATAAGATTGTGGTATGCTACGACAACCGTCATACACACGAACACAGGAAACTCCTAGTGTACTTACACCATAAGGAAATGGTGCCAACGACAATGGTAATGAGTAAAGACGAGCTACCACAGTAACACAGTCAGTAAGAACGATATTGTATAATGAGTAAGAATTCGGTGCGCAACAAGCGACCGCTATGAGGAAGTAGCAGATAATGACACGGAGTATAAGTATGAGATGACAGGCAGAAATATTCTTTCCTATCGCATAAGTGACTTACTGTCAAGCGTTTACGCCTCTGCACTCTGTATGACTGAGTGTTTTGGTATTGCACTTGTGCAGCTAATGATCTAATGGGATGGCTAGGGATATGGAAAATGTAAACCATAGTAAACCCTTCTTTTCACCAACAAACATGGCATAAGCCAGCTAAGGAAGCTTAGCAACAGACCGTGCGGCCTGAGGCCAAAGAAGCACAAAGAGTGTGAAACACACTAACAATCACAAGATGTGAATTCCATTGGAATAAAAGGTGAAAGGAGACATAACAAAGTCACTAGGACCGACGCATAGAAATGCAAGGTCATGCAAGTAAAGAACACTTGTACTGAACCAGAAGAACTGGTATGATTCAGAAACTATTGACACCAAAGGAAGCACTACAACTAAGTAGTGACTTAACCTCACCCAGACAACAAGTCGGAGGAACTTAATGAATAATCATGGAAGCACGAATAGCATGTGCAGTAGATTACCAGAGAGCTGGTTACAATCTAAAACTAATTGAGTTTGAACACGGTAAAAGAATACCGCAATTGTTTAGTAAACCTTATTCCCATAATAGACGGATAAAAAGGTGATGTATAGCACATTAAGGATAACACAAGGGTAAGTAACCCGAGTTATCAGGGTCGCGCAGCAGAAGCTAGTGGGCCCTAGCTAGGAGATAATATACCTAGTAAGTATAGTAGAATGGCTATTAATGCCTTGAAGCCTAATAGGCTGGAACCGAATTAATTATGGGTTAAATAAACTCATATAGGAATCCTTGGTGCAAAGACTAAACCATTGTTATGATTAGAACCCTTTGACAAGGGTATATTATGTAACAAACCGTAAAGAAGCTAAAACGCTTCAGATTGCCCAAATTGAGTAAACCAATGTTTAATAATAATAACATATGGTAGATTACGTGGGCGTAATCCCTTTTAAGGGGGGTAGAGCGAAAACCGCATAATGTGAATTTTATGAATAACACATAAACTATAATGTGCATAGCACACACGAGAATTGATTGGATGATTGGTACTATGTTAAATAAACATAAGTATTCATTCATATTGAAATTATGGTAATTAGGCATGAGAGATGCAAATACCTTAGGGCGAATATACCCATCTTGTAACCCAGTGTAAGAGTATTGGTAAAGAAGAGTAATGAGTAGTGGACGGAGCTCCACAAGTATTGTAGCCTTTGAAGAAGTAGTACAAAATGAATGAGAGTAGTAGATGAATGAAGTCTAGGAGTAGCGTATACCTAGGTAAGTTATTGGAAGTGAATTGAGGACAACTAAATTCTACAAGTATGGTAATCCCTAGTTAGAATATTTGAAACGACGGAGAGTAATGGATGAAAGTAGTGAAGGTTGATGAAATGAGCACTTAGGTATTGAATCTCGAAGTAAAGCTGTAACACCCCAACTACAACCATACACTTAACCACAAATTGCAGCGGAAAACTGAACTCATCACATTACATAACTCAATGGTGTTACACGCCGTTAACCACCCACGTGGCTTACAAGGCTAATACATATACATTGTATCGGTCTGATGGACTAGATTCCTGAGCAACTACACATGACTAACCCTTTCCGTAAACAACAACCAATATACATATACATTCCAACTGTACCGAGTATTTACAAACTAATACCGATAACAATTTCGGTCTTACTACACCTACAATACACTCTCAATTTGAATGGCTACCCATGTACAACAACTACCCGTCCTACTCTCGAACGGCTTCCAGCTCCTTGTGCCTGAAATAGAAAAGGAAGAAAAGAGTGGCCCCCAAGGGGCTCAGCACCTTTGCTGGTATGGTAATCCCCCAGCCCGCATGCTATCGGGCCACGCACAACTATTTGTCGTCTTAGCATGCGGTTGATTACATTTAAATCATGCATGTACACCATAAACACACAACACATTACAATCCACAACAATGGTCTCAACAAATACAGATAACACATCTACACTTAATAAATCACTCTTTGTGTTCTTTGACCCTAGAGTGTTTCTCCTCTAATGGAGCTATTTCCTCAATAGACGACACTTACCCACTAGTCGGGTTATCCATAAACGTCTCTTTTATAAACCGGGATTCATATCCATTATCCACATACTTCACATAACAACTCATTCCATGTTTTTCACATACATATAAAGCCCATCGCAATAAGAATTGCAGCACAACAATAACACATAACATAAAGGTAACAGTTCTCTTTACGAACCGACCTCAACATAGTTAGTTAACTTGGAAGCCTAGAGAATGAATATACCCTCATGATAAGCCTTTTACATCAATCATTACCGTCCTGTTAGTCGGACGAGTAACTTAACATAAAGATGGATCGGATATAGTGATCTGAACACACCGTACATAATCCCCAACAGACGTGAATCAAAAGCCTTGGTTAAGCTCAGGGGTGATTGAAGACCAACGAAGGAAAACAACCAACAGAGAGGAAGCTGAAGAAACTGTATACATCAACTCCCAAACAATGCGCGACCGGAACTACCGGATTCCTCACCCCCCCATAATATATAAATATTCACAGATAAAGACTCCGCTGTGGAACCTATCACAGCAGCACACAATACAGTATTACAATTGAGTTAATCACACAAAGGAGGGTCATACATTTACAACAAACATCACACACAACGTCACACAACTAACTCACACATAGCCGTGGTTAGAACACCCCCATGGTTCGGGTCGTTGAATCCGAATACCGATCTCTTATGTGTTCCTAGACTCAGTTAACTAAGGTTTAACACTTTCGAGGTTGAACGGCATCGGAACTAGGCACGCCACAAATATAAATTACTATAAACTCATTACATGTTTTATCTTAAAAGGTGGCAAACATTCAGAAAAACACATTGGCATACAAGCCGGTGTAATCCGGTAGGACACAGGTTGCAAGAAAACCATACCTTACACCATGGGTTACTCTACCGTGTTCCCGAGGAATTACTCCAACGCGTCACCTCACGCTCCCCGGGTAGTTTTCCAACAACTGGTATTATTTCAAATGTTTTCATTAACATTAAAATCTTACGGTATGTAAATTTCTATTACTCCCGTACTTAACCCGTTATCTCGTTGTTTCGGTTTAACTTTGTGTACTTAAACTCACAACTTTCTCACATCCAACCTAACACTTGTTTACACCTTCTAAGGCCTTTAAAACTCACCAAACAAGGTCTAATGAACATCTAAAACCATTACCATTCACTTCCCCATCATAACAACACTTTAAAACACATTCTGGTAACTTTTTAGCATGGTCCGGGTTTGTGTCCGGAGTTACAAACCTGGACCAACCCTGGAAAACGCTTTCTGGACATTTTTCTATGTGGTCCGGGTTTGTGTCCGGGTTTACAAACCCGGACCACCCCCTGGGATGGTCTTCTGCCGTGTTTTTGCTATGGTCCGGGTTTGCGTACCGATTTGCAAACCCGGACCACCTTTGGAACTGTCAAAATTTACAGTTTTTGATCAGTTTTTAACCCCTAATTCACCTCTAATCATTTCCTAAACTTTCCACATGTTTCCTACATGTTTAAACACACTAAAACACTCACTAAACCTCCTCAAATCATTGGTCAAACTCACCATTCAATTCTTGTCCATTTCTACAAGTTTTCCATTCTCCCTGTTACACTTAAGCACAACAGTGCACATGAAACTTCTTTTGTTGTTTCATAAACTTCCACCAACCTTACTAAATCTCTTACTCATCACACCAACACGTTCTTAGACCAATACACTTCCAAAACCCAAGTTCATCCTTTGTTTCTCAAGCCTAACACTCTTATTCATTCTTAGCCAAATTCATGACTTTTCTAACACTTGTGCTACAGATTTTTGTACTACTCCTCTTAGTTCTCCAAATACCATTTCAAGGCTATTAAACCACTCCACTCAACACTACAAACACCTAGATTCTCCCATTCACCAAGTCATCATCACAACACTCATTTTCAACTAAAATTTCGCCATAACCTCCCCATAAACTTAGCATCTCCCAAACCTCATATTGTCATTATTTTTCAAACCTAATCTAGCCAAACCTACAAGGGCTCTATCAGAGCATAATATATCCTCAATTCACCAAATCACAATATAGCTCCAAAATCTTAATACACCACAATATAACCACAACTCAAATCCTTTGGCTCCAAGGCCCCCAATTCAAACCAATAATTCACAAGATCTCTCAAAATCAACTAAACACATTATTTTCATATTTTGGGTTCATTATTCAATTTAACCCATCCCAAATGCTTAAACAATCAAGATAGTTATTAAGGTAGTTTCCTTACCTTAATTTCACAAGTTCTCTTTAATTCTCCTCTTGCTACTCCTCTCCTCCAATTTCGGTCAAGTGGGAATGGAGTTGCCAAACTCCATTCCAACATCCAAGGAACACAAAAATGTATTCAATTAATTCTTTAAACCCTTAGGAAACTCTAAATCAACTTAAGGGCTTAAAACACAAAGTTAGGGTTTACCTTTGTAGCTTTTTAAGAGGGGCTTTCACCCTTGAATCAAAGGGGGAAACTCCACCACCATTGAAGAGTTGAATTGAAGCTCAAAATCAAGAAGAACACAAGGTGTTACAAAGGGCAAAAATCGGCCAAGAGAGGAAGGTGAGGTAAAATGAATTTTTCTTTGGAAATTTTTACCTTAGAAGAAAGAGGGAACTCCAAGCTCCTCAACAATGCCATTTTCTCTTCAATGGGAAAAAACCCATGGAGATGAACTTTCACCAATGGAGATTTTGAAAAGATAGGAATGAAGCTCTTGATGAGGGGAGCAAGAATATGTAATTTGTTTTTGATTTGGAGCTTTGGTGTAGCTTGGGCAAGCTTGGGAAGATGGACTGCCATGGAGGAGTTCAAAATCGCTTCAGCAGAGAGGGAGGAAAAGAAATCGGCTGAGGAAGAAGAAAGGGCAGTACGAGAGTGAGGAGGGAAATGAGAGGAGAGAGAGTAGTTTCTCCTTTTCTACTTTTCCTCTTTTCCTTTCTTTCTTTTCTTTTCTTTTTAGCTTATTAGTGTGAGTGGAGGCTGCTTTATTAATTAAAAACCGGCCCACTGTATCTGTACCAGCTGGAGTGTTTTTCATCTTTTACAGAAAAACACTCATTTATTTACCCGGTTTAGCACTATTCACTAACCGGGCTCATTTTCCGGAATTTTCTCGTTCTTTAAATTTTAATGACTAATAAGCTTCCATTAATATTTATTTATAGTTATTTGATGAACTATAATTTTTACGGGGTCGTTTAACTGTATAAAATCATGTTTTCGGGTTTTCTCGAAAAACGCGCTTTAGGACTCTGTTAGCGTTTTAACGCGTTATTTGGATCCGTTTTCTTCCGGATTTTTTTTCCCACATGTTATTAGTTTGTAATTAGGGTATAAAAATATATTTATAACTCCAGTGAAGGTTAAATACCTCCTAAAATAATTAAATACGCGTTTTCACGTTTTGTGACTTTTACGCATTTTCTTTTCCTTTTAGGTTTTCATTTCTTCACTAATGATCTTAAGGACTTAATTAGCCTTAGAAAATCATGATTACATAATTAATTAACATATTAAGGATTGGGGTATTTCAATGTACCCCCCTTTAAAGAACTTCGTCCTCGAAGTTCACAATTTCCCTCATATCCTTTTAATCGGAACACTGGGATTACTTGCAAGATACAACTTCCATACTGAAACACACTTACATAACTACCTCGGACTTAACGGTCCGGGTAACATATCCACATCCATACATAACATAACATACTCACATGATAACCTCGGACTTAACGGTCCGGGTACCTTAACAACATTTATATGTACATAACAACCCTTAGACTCTCAGGTCTAGGTAACATAACTACATTTAGACACATAGGTCTGGGTAACATAACCAGATTCAGAACTCAACCATATTAGGACTCAAGGTCAAAATAATATTTATTACACATACCACACAACATGTCTTAACATGTATAGCAACCAGAAATACCTTTTTATACACTGTGATCCCGCAGATTCCCTGGGAGATCAAAACAATCACTTAATCTTTAACATATATACTTCTCATGTCACCGGTCCGAAGACAAAGGCTCATACGTCCTCGGCTCGTGAGCAAGTACTACAAAAATATACTTTGTGAGGTTAAGTAAGAGAACTTTCATTATGTAAAGTATCTATCGAACATTTTGGAAATTCTAATTCAAAATCCTTTTGAAAACGCATAAAACTCCAAGTACAACTTATGCTCTTTGCTTCTTTTCTTAGCGTGGTTATTTGTGACCACTTACAGGTAGCTTCAAGAATCATCCAACCCTGATGTGATCAGCATCAGTGTTGAACTATCCTTCCACCCCAATTTGTGTTTGGCTTCCCCTGATCACATGCAAATCAGGTTCCACCTCCCACTTCTTTTTCAAGCATAAAATAATACACTCATTTCCAATTTCTATCTTTTAGTCTTTCTAGTCATAATCATTGCATCTCCAAAGGATAGAACTCCGTCTATCAGTTATCTCCATTCACTTTAATCCTGTTACCTAGGGAATCTTATTCTTACTAGGTTCTAAGTCGGTTTCATACCCTTTCATGAATCACTATATTACATATATACATATATTTTATCAAAATACCACACACAGTTTTACATTTATACACTGTCGGGGTTCTTGTTCCCCGGGAGTTTCTTTACTCCCTTATACTTGTACTACCACACAACAATTAACAAAATAGTCACACTTATCACAATAGTATTTCGCATCTTTTGTGCAAAATTACCACAATTAAACCATGAATGAATGTGTATGTTTATGTAGCACACACACCAATCATCCAAACAAATTATTTTGTGCTATGCACAACATAGTTCACGTACACTTGTACGGTAAAACAAACTAAGCGGTTTTGCGCTCTACCCCCCTTAAAAGGGATTACGCCCACGTAATCGATCATTGAACATTGGTTTAAAATGTTCTACCATCGTGAAGTGTTTCAACTTCCACGCGGTCTGTTATACAATGTGTTCTGGTTAGAGGATCTTAACCATATTGGCGGTTTAGTCCCTAAACCAAGAATTCTCATTGGAGTTTGCTTTAACTCTTAACTGGTTTCGGTTCTGGCCTGTGAGGCTTCTAGGCATTAATAATTAGCCATTCACTCATGTTCACTATGCACATTCAACACTTGAATCACTGGCTCGCTAGTTTCTGCTGCGCAACTCTGACTACTTTAGAGCTTACTTTGCCCCGTTCGTTATTCTTACTGTATTGTACATTTCCCATTTATCACCTTTATCTTGGTAATAATGGTTCCTCAACCGATGCGTGGTATCTCTTACCGTAAGCGAATTCAGTGAGTTACAAACTTCCTATCCACTATAATTTATTGTGTATACCGCTATGTATTTTGCAATGATTGACTTGATTTCTTCCGACTTACTGCCGGTTGAGTTTGAGCTACCACCCAATGCGTAGTGCTCTCTCGGTTATTTCCCACACTTGAGGTATATTCCATACCGATATTTGGTATCTAGTGTTACCGCAGTCACTTATGGCTAATCATGCCTCCACGTTTTGTTCAGAACAAGTATTCTTTCATTGGTACGACCTTGCATTTCTTATGCCTCGGTCTTGTAACGTTATAAGTATTTTATTGTTCTACCACAATTAACATCTTTCCAACTTCCTAGCTATCTCACTTGATCATTACCGCGCAAGCGCAATACCAAAACACTCAGTCATACAGAGTGTAGAGGCGTAAACTCTTGGCAGTAAATCTCTTATGCGATTCACAAAGGAATTCACACTGTGTTTCACTAAGGCTCTCATCTCGTAATACTTGCTACTGGCTTATTGCCTAGTTTATTTGTTATCACTTACCGTTGTATTTCCACTGAGTCTAACTCATAACTGTGCTCAGTTGCCATATTATCGTTTAACAATACTTATACAACGGTCGCTTATTGCGTACCGTGTTCTTACTTCATGCACAACACTAACTTACATGGTACCCACTGTCATATTAGCTTTGGGACATGTACTTCGTCATTCGTGTTACGGCTCATCATTCATTTGGATGACCACTGAATACACTATTTTTTTGAATCTTTATGCTCCTTGAGTGTTGTTCACTACACATTTAGCATCACACACCTATAGTGGTTGCTATTAGGCTTATTACTCTTCCAGTCTCCACAACTGGTACAAACACTTCTTTTTGTATTATTCTTATTCAAATCATCCTTGGGTAATAACAACATGGTTCATCCTTAACATATTCCTTGAACTTGATTCACATAACTACCGCTCCCGCGGTTTCACAATATCGAGAGGTATCCCCACTCTTTAAGCAGTGGTTCGTTCTCCGCTCTATTCACTTATATAGCATAACATACACTCCTGCAACGATCAAATTTACATAACACATTTTGTTTGCGGCTTATAAACCTTACTGCCTCGAGCTTTGCTCCTTATAGGCTGTTCACACAAATTTTACTTCTCCGTACACCATCACGTGGTTTGGAGGTTGTATTGGGCTCCCTGACCAGGTCGTTGCATCACACTTCCTTATATGGGATGCCCCTTAAGAATGTCCGTTTACCCCATGACGACTTATGCTTAAACTGGGTATTAGCTTCAACTCTTGTGTTTCTTTCACGACATTTCGTTCAACATTTGTTGACCCAAACACCCTTCAGGACCGCTCCTGGGTGTTACTAGGTTATGCCATTACATCTGGCTTGTATACGTTTAGTTAACTGCATCGCCTTGCGTTCTTTACTGGGCTAACTATCCTCTTTTGTGAGGATCAATATTCCCTGGTAGTTTGGGTGATCATTCCGGGAGTTTCATCCCGTTCGCTGCACATTAGTTTGTCCATATTAGACATTAGCCTTACTATGCATAGACTGGGTATTTGTTCCAGCTATCACGTTTTGTTCCTCCGGATTCTTGAGACACATGTGATGTCTTTACTTACTAGTCAGTGTGCTCCACACTTCTTGACTCATAGACATTTCCTTGAAATGGATTCACTAATTCTTTTAGTTTCATTAACTTAACTAGGTTCTTTTACTTCAACCATTCTTGGTAGTTCATTGCTCTTGTTTAACTTTTACTGTCGACCGTAGTATGGAGTTGACTACTTCCCGTGTTTCTGACTCCACTCGTATACATATGTGGGGTACCATACTGATACATTACTACTTACCCGACTAACCCATAAGAAGGTCTGTCAGGCCCACAAGCTCCTATCGGAGTGCAGTCGTCCCACATTCCAGTTAGTACACTCGTAGTGTCCGTCGCACACCTAGGTGAAGTACTCTGTTGTAAACTCCCTCATATCGTCCTATGATAATATGCATTCCGTGCTTCCCGAACTCAATCAAGGGAATTCTATCCACTGTCTGCATTTAGTATGAACTGAGTTCCTTCCCTCGGGTTAAGCCCCTCGGGAGGTAGGATTGTTCTAGGGTTGTTCGAATTGAACTAGATATAACTTACATACTGTGTGGCGCTGAGGCCGGTGTAGGTCTTCTAGTTTTGGTTTTAAGGAAGATTTGGAGTTGAGAGAAATTTAGGTTTCCAAGAAGGCTTGAAATAAACATAGGTTTGGAAGGAAATTTGGTTTTGGAAAAGGTTTGAAACAAGTTTGAGTTTAGAAGAAAAATTAGGTTTAAAAGAGAATTCTTCACGGTATTTACAATGTCTTCATGCTTTGACCAAGTCTAGCTTCTCGCAGACTGGTGTATCTTCACACACAATGGTTAGGCACTAAGCCTTTCCAGGTTTCACTCTTCAAATTCTTGGATTCTTGACTCTATAATCACTTCCTTCAACAATACGGTACCTTACTAGGTACTTATAGTCATTAAAACTTTCCCGAATAGCCCCGTTCTAGCAGCACTTGCAATAGCAAGTGCGCCATGCTTGATGGCTATCGGTTCAACACATACTGGTTTCGGTACTACTTTTATTATTACCGTGTTCGGTAGCCCTGTTGGCTCTTCCTTTGACCTTACAGTTTTGTTAACAAAACATTCGAGCGACCCTCATTGGTCTTGACATGGTAGTCGTTTATTAGGGTGACTTCTCCATTCACTTAACTCCGTGTTCTTCCTTAATGTTCATCCCCACGTATTTGCCGTGGTTACCGAGACTTAATTCTTGTTCAGGTACTACTTCGTAGTCCTATTGAAGTACGTTTCACTAATACTCCCATAGTGGTCTAAACCATGATAATCAGGTATTATAGCCTCTTGGCGTTGTAGGTTTGGAATTATCCAACCTTGACTAGTTCCTTAGTCGGTTACTATACCATTGTCGGTATTATTTAACATTTGTGGTCCCGTAGACATGTGTCTCGGGTTGGTTGCTCCTCCATTACTTGTTTCTGTGCACAGTTAGTGCTTCCTTTCTTGTTGGCTAGGTTTCCTCGACTGCTAGGCATGTCGACCCAGGCCGCCGGAAATTTCAGTCTCTTGTAGATAGGATTCTTAATCTTCCGCTATTAAGTGCGGGTAAAGGTGTTCAAACAGGTTCCATCTCTGGGATTCTCAGTTCTTGGAATCTACTGCATGACAGGTTTTGGTTCCTACAGGAATAATTCATAACAGCCAGATCGGGTTGTTCCCGAGTATGAGCGGACTTTCCATCTCTCTGGTGTTCTTTCCCGAGTTATAAAACACGGACTGTGGAGGGTGGGAAGGAGGTTGTAGGTTTCCAGTACATAATGGTAATTCCTAACTAGCGTATCTCTTACGCTATCACTCATCCCTTAACCCAAAGCACTAAAATCCTAACTCAGTACTTCCTAAGCTCGGTAATTCAGTCATCAGAGCGATCGCTCTGATACCACTTTTTGTAACACCCCAACTACAACCATACACTTAACCACAAATTGCAGCGGAAAACTGAACTCATCACATTACTTAACTCAATGGTGTTGCACGCCGTTAACTGTTGGGGTAAAACCTAACGGTAAATTGTTGTTGGGGGGTTTAACCTAACGGCAAGTGTACCGGTCGATTATAGCAAGTTTTAAATCTCGGAGTATTCCTTGAGTATCGAATCCAAGGAGGCAGCGGCTAGTTTAATTTCTACTTACACACAAAACAAGAATAATATAAAAATAACAGGAAATTGGGGGTTTTTGTATGTGATGGTGAATATTGTAAAGGAGTTCAATAAGCAATAAATAATAGGTAAATAATTGTTTTGATTTTGTTTTGATAAGGGAAATTCTAGTTTACTACTTCTCTCTAGATTCCAATTTCTTCCCCTAAGTGATTTCTACAGTATTCTGAATAAAACCCTAGAATAAGGATAACTCGTATTCGGTCTCCCGCTCCACGAATTCTAATTAGCAAAGACCGAATCCTAACTCTCGTTATGAATCCACTGTTTACTAATTGCTTTAAATGTAGTCTAGATTAATGGTCAGCTAGCGTTTAGAGGAATTACCATCTCTATACTAACTGGTTCTTTCCCTGTAGTCAACTGATAGCCGCAGTTCTCACTTATAAGCTAACAAACTGATAAATTCATTTAATTGATCAGATTAATAAGTCCAGGAATTCATAAGGGAAAAGAACTTTATTCTATTGTACTGCAGAAAATCACAAAGGTTCAGAAATAATTATTCTAGAGATACATAGTAAACCGAAATTAAAAGCGACTACTCAGCCATAGACAAAATAACAATGCTCAATATAAACAGCATAAGGATAGAAGGATTTAGCAGAAAAACTGATTTTAGAAGCCGTGGTCGATTCTGTAATTTCCACAATTGTCTGAGTCACGTCCGGCTGTCTTGGGTCGGACGTAGATCCGGACGCGTTCTCCTGGTGCTGTCCGGATCCGGACGTCAAATCCGGACGCGGGTAAATGAAGCGCTGTGAGCAAGGTTCTGTCTGTAAGTGAGGGTGAAGAGCTACAGATGAAGATTTGTGAATGGAGGTGAATGGATTATCGGGGATGAGAGGATGTTGTGTAGAAAGGAGGAAGAGAGGATTGTGTAATGCTTAGACTCTGAGAGTCTGGGATGAATTGAAATGAAAGCTGAAGCTGGGTTTATATAGGCTTAGGAATGAAACAAAGGTTAGTGCAAGTTTGGTATGCTCGTCATTAATTGAGCATGGCTCTGTATCAATAATCGTTGAGGTATGGGTTAAACTCGCTTTCGGCTGATAATTGCGCCGAAAGCCCGATTATCAACGCGATTGCATTTTTATTTTTCATCTCTGTGTGACGTCCGGATCTGTGTCCGGACGTGATACAGAACTTTTAGATCTGAAACTCGGAATATGTCCGGATCGCTGTCTGGATCCGGACAAGACAGAGAACTCTCGGATCTGGGTTTTAGGT
The DNA here is from genome assembly GCA_023374045.1 of Limonium bicolor. Taxonomy (NCBI): domain Eukaryota; kingdom Viridiplantae; phylum Streptophyta; class Magnoliopsida; order Caryophyllales; family Plumbaginaceae; genus Limonium; species Limonium bicolor. The sequence goes on from CM041779.1 coordinate 302,055,519, forward strand.
CACGTCCGGATGGCGTCCGGATTTGCGTCCGGCTCTCTTGGTCCGGACGTGACCAATCTTTGCCTCTTTTTCCGGATTTGTTCCCCGTTTGTTGTGTTGCAATCCTTATGATGTAAAATCTTCGTTTCTCTGGGTTTTTCCTATATTTAGCATATAAAATACATCAGTTCATATCAAGACATCAATCTTAGGAAAAACATAGAATAAGTGGGAAACATTGCTTAAATTGTAGCAGATTATAAGGTAATTAAGCCCTTAAAAGCCTATATGTTTCACACTTATCAACTTCCTCACACTTAAGCTTTTGCTTGTCCTCAAGCAAATATAAGGAATAAGAAATATCTCTAAAAATGTCACATAATCTCAAGATTAAACAGGTGCAAGGCGAAATTAAACAAAGTGATAAATGAAAGAAAAATCTTGCTCTTTAGAGGTAGGTTTTTACAAACAGCGAAAGAAGAACAATTTTGTAAAAGCATAGAGAAACTAGATTCTAGAAAACAAGTTAACTTAGCTTGGGACTTTCCACCAATTTCCATTCCTCTAACCTTTGGATGACAAGGGGTGTGAAGTAATGCCTTATTCCGCAATACCTTTCAACACCACGCACTCATGATCAAAAGCATAAATTTAACTGCAATTATTTCTTCTGTAAGCAAAAGCATTCTTCTTCAAGAATTTTGTATAAAACAAGCTAATATTGAAATTTTTTGCAGAGTTCTTCCATAACCCAGACTTTTCTCTCTATCCTTGAGATGATGTTGGGCCAACTATCCCAAATCCCGAGACCTTAGGTAGATAGGTGTTAAAGCACCCTTAAGACTTAATAACCGGATAGACGAGGCCTGCTATTGTTAGGAAAAAGTTTTGATCAGCGGAGTACCTTGCCTTACCCTTTTCATTCCTAACATTCTCTTCATTTCCAAAATCCCAAGCTAAAATAATCTGATTTCCACAACTAGCTAATCCACCTGGTTTCAGTGAAAATAGATTATTTTTGAAATAAAATTATTTATCAAACCTCATCAAGCAAAACGATTCTTACAGTTGTCACTTGGTTTAGTTTCAAATGCTCCTTAAATTTTTTTATTGGTGTGCATAGTCATTAGAGCAACAAAAAGCAAGTGTGGCATTAAAGAACAACTAGCATGTTTTCAGGGAAAGGTCTTTCCTTCCTCACACTTAAGAGGAGCAATGTCCTCATTGTTCATAGAAAAAGAAGTGAAAAGAGCTTTCAAAACATGCTAGAATCATAATAGATGCATATGCAATAAATAATCCTCAACTCAAGAAAGGTGGAACATCAATAAGTAAAATTAGGAACTGAGACTCCCCTGGTGTTATAGATTGAGGAAGATGTTCTTCCTCACACTTGAAGTTTTTCAGGGGTCGAGATATTCCTCATGAGTCACAGACAGTATGCGTGTTGTCCAGAGCAAAAGTTGCGTGTTTCCCTAAGCCATTCGTTTCGCAGTAGATAGGACATGTAAATAAATCATTTACGAATGCTTTACTGCTCAGAGAAACAAGAAACTTAGCAATTCAGAATTTAAGCACAGCCAAATATAAACACCATCACTTCACCTGTTTGTCTCGTGATGTACCGTTAGTTTTAACAGACAAAAAGAAAGCAATGTAGAAAAATAGAAAAGTACTGAAAAACAAATAAAATAAACGAAAGCAGTAAAGATATGATGGCTGTCACTGAGGCGGGGGTGGTGGCGGAGGTCTCGCGCCCATCTGGGCCATGAGCATCTGTAAGAGCTGGGTAGTCTGGGTCTGATGAGCGGCTGCCTCTCTCTGCAAAGCATCACTGCGCTCCATGCGTGCTGCGAGCGTAGTCTGTGTGTCGCGGATAGAAGTCTACTCCGCCTAGAGGTGCTCCTGCGTCTGGCGGATGTCATCTATGTGTCCCTCCATGCGCACCTGGCGCTACTGGACATCCCCAAACTGCTGCTCCATGCCCCCAAAGTGCTGCTCCATCCTCTGATGCTGCTGAAGTAGGGAGTCCATCATGGCCTGCATCTCTGGTGGGATGCTCATCACTGGGGCCGTAGGGGGTGCCATGGTAGCAGTGGCCGCCGGAGTAGAGCTGGGACTCGCAGAGGTGCCGGTCGATCCTAGACCCGAGCTGCCCCTCACCCAGCTGCCGTCATCGAGGCATAAGAAGCCCCATCTCCTGAAGGTCCCAAGGGAGATGGGTGTCTCACCCTCCCTCACCGTGATATCAGTGAAGATCTCCTCGGGGAGGGTAGCGATAAGAAGATGCTGGATGAAAATGGGAAAGATAGGGGTGATCTTCTTCTTCTTAGTCCACAGATAGGTCACCACCTTATGCAGCTGCCTAAACATCATGAAAGGGAGCGAGATCTGCTCAGCTGGTGGATGTGGTGAGGCCAGGAGGTAGTCGAGGAGGACACAATCCACGTCAGAAGCATCATTCCCAGCATGAGGCCGTATGAAATACCCCAAACTTATTAAACACGGATTAAATATCAAATCATATTAATTAAGGCCTAAACATGCCTTAAAAGTCAACTGAGAACAACAGTGGTCAACATAAAACAAGATGTTGCACCCTTTAACTGTTAAGGGTAAATAAATACCCAAATGGACTATGTAGGACCTAAAAATTTGTCCTAAGTCTATTAACATAATATTAAACATATTATAATTGTTGGGCAACACTCCAACACAAAGAAAAAGCACTTTCATGCTTCAAGGTCAAAAAGGGCAAAAATGTGCTCTAAGAAACCTTAAAGGTCTAATGACCTCTAAATGATATAAAATTTAATTACATGATCAAATATCATGTAAGGAACACAACAAAACCGTTGTCAAAGAAAACGGAGCTCAGAAACACCAGACAACACAAAATGTGCGCTAAAACTCCTTAAAGCACGTTTTTGTGGAATTGTCTTTTAAATTGGTTTTAAATGGGCTAAAAGGTTATAAATACCTTTAAATATAATAAATATCATATTATATGATATTAGGAATTTAATTTCCAAATTTTACAGATTTTTACAAATTTAATATTAAAATATTAATAAAACCCTAAAGTGGGGCCCACATGAGTCAATATTGACCAAGTATGGTCAATGGTCAATTAATTGACCCACTTGGACCATGGCAGCCGGCTGGCAATAAGAGAGGGAGACAGCATAAGTCATTGATTGGCAATAATGCTACCTAATACAAACAAGAATAGTAAAAAGCTTAATTATTCTTACCTTTTTCAAATAATGCAAGCCTTTCCACTCATTTCCTCCTTCCTTGCACGATTCCCTTCTGCCCAGCCGAGCTCCTCCCTTCCATTGAAGCTCTCAAGGTCTGTTCTTGAGCATGGAAGGCAAATCTAGCTCCTAAGTTCCTAATGTAAGTGTTTTAATGTCATTTTTAGTCATTTTTAGCCCTTTTTCTTCATTTCTTCACTACCAACACCTAAATTTCGTGGCTCAACAATTCCTATGGCTTATTCTCAGTGTTCTAAGGTTAGAACAAGAGCTAAACTCGGTTGAGACCAGTAGAGGGACCAAGGTTGTTCAAATCTACATTTTAAGGTAAAAATGTGCTTTAAGCTCATAACTTTTGATTCCTTTCGAGTTTGGTTGTGAAATTTTGGCCATAGCCTCATCTTCTTCTCCTTTTCATGTGGGATCTGTTGGCTAGCCATTTGGAGCAAGGATGGCCGAGATCCAAGAGAAATACTCTCTTTTTAGGCATTTTTCCAAGGTAAAACTTAATAACAAGGTAGCAATTCGAGATCTAACTATTTCCTATGTCAATATGGTGGATCTAACACCTTGTGGTGTGTTTGGTTCAGGTCGAAAACACTTAGAACTTTCCTTGCACTCTTAAGGTAATTTTTGCCTCAAATCTTACATTAAATTACTCCTTATGGTTAGATCTTGCTTAGAGACTAACTAGACCTTGTTTTCTGTTTGAAAACATGTAAAACAAGCTGTGGAGAATTCCTACTCAAGGTGCCGAACCAAACAAGGCTTTACCTAAGCTAAATCAAGGTATAAATCACTTAAAACCTTAACTTGTTACATTAATACAAGTTTAAGCTATTCCTAATTAATTGCCGTGAGTGAAGAGGTAAATAAGGTCTTATTTGACCTTAAAATGTTTAAGAAATGGTTTAATAAATTTTATAACTAATTAAACAAGCATAATTGTCAAATTTAAGACATTATGTGGAAGTTTGGTAATTAAGCAAGGAATCTATGGTGAGGCCGAAATTGTATTGTATTTTGGGACATTTATGTGTAATTTATTTTGTGAGCAAATGTTTGTAATAAGGCCATGTATTTTAGGCCATTTTATTTATGCATTTCAAGCTTTTATTTAAGTTTAGGTGATATATAATTATTACCGAAATGAAATGGGGTCTTAGGTGTAATTAAATTAAATTTGGGGGCTTTAGAATAATAAGGCCGAAAATTAGAGTTAAAAAGGAGTTAAAATAAAGTTTATAAGATTTTATAAAGTTTTGGGGTTAAATGGTGAATTTTGGAACTTAAGGGTTAAAACCGTAAATATAAGAAATTGGTGGTCAAGGAAATATTAAGGTGGTCAACATTGACCATACGTAGGTCTTGACCAAAATAATAAGTTAGATAACTTACTTAAGGTTTTATAGTAAGTTAGGTATTTAATGGTAATATTTTATAACATATGTGGTAAATATGTTATTACCAAAAATAAAGGGTGTACAATGGTATTTTAAAACACCCATGGGCTATTAGGAATTTTTAGGAATTTAATGGGTTGTTTTTGGAATTAAAATAAACTATATATGTATAATATATAGTTATTATGTCATTATGACACTTTGGAGAAAAATAGATGGTGGAATGGTAAATACCAAGAGTATATGGGTTAACAAGGATATTTATAACCCTTTGGTGGAATTTGGTGATTTTCAGAATTATATAAGAGTATTTGTTGAGACATATTTATAATATATAGTTTTAATGATATTATCAAACTATATGTTATAAAATGGGCCTAATAATATAAAATGTATAATGAGGTCTATTCGGAATTTATGAAAGATAACCATAGGTTATACTCTTTTATAAGTTAGAAATGTTATATTGAATGGTATATATAACATGGTGAAAGAAAGGGGTGATTTGGTAAATAAAGGAAATTATGGTTTAAGGAAAAGTATAAGGTTTTAATTATGCCTATGAGGCAATATACAATATTTTTGTATAAAAACTATAAGTTATAGGTTAAAGGAAATAAAAATATCATATCAATGGTATTAGTATTTTGGTGTAACATTACATAATGTTATGTGGTCAAAAGGGGAATTTAAATAAATTCAAGGGCTATACGAATTAATAAGAGTTGGAAAATGAATTTTAGACTATGGTCTACAATGTCATAAATGTTATGACAATTAATGGTATTAAGGTGGCTTAGATGGAATTAATATAGGAAGGGTACTCACATAAAATAGTGTGACAAACTATAAATAATGGGATTTAAAACTAAGGTACTTATGTATAAACCTTAGGAGTTGTAATGTACAACGTGAAATGTTACTCATGTTAGGATAATAATCTTAATATAGGTCGTACAATATGATACAACTAATGAGAAAAAAAATCATCTAATGAAGATTTAAAAAGTAACATAAAATATAAGAGTTTATCAAACTCATGGGAATTACTTACGTGGTAAAAAAAAAAATATATACATACACAAGGATAATGTATATAAGGTGGACATATATTTTGGTTGGAAACCGTATGATTTAATGGTGGTGGTTAATTAAAAAATATATATAGTTACAAACTATATGTTATGAGTTTTTGGGATGCAAATACTATTTGCTAAAGATAATGAATTATAAAATAAATGGCATAATAAGGAATGGTGGGAAAATAATACAATATGGAAAAAAATAGTACAATATAATATAATCATGCATGCATACATGCAACTATAGGTTATGTACCTAAACTAGAAGGTGGATAAGGTTAAAGAAATACAACGAATTAAACTTAGCAGTTAAAGTGTTATGACGTTTGAGTTTAAGTAACAAGCCGACTGTTTTGGAGAAACCCGTAACAAAACTGTAGCAAACAGGGGTGAACTGTCGGGGTTACTTATTATTCGGAAATACCGGATGTATGTAGTTAGTCATGGAGACTGACTTATAGTTTGTATTACCGTTTAGTGTATACTTCTGACAAGGACGCTTGACGAGCTAGCGGGCTACACGGAGCATAGGATCTTGCTGATTCATACTCCACCGTAATACTGTCAGGGTGAACTGTATGTAAAGGGGTTTGCCGAGTTGACCTAAGGTTGCTCCTTGGGCTCGGATTTGGTTGATATAACTTGTGTGTTACATGTATGTGTTTAAGTGTTGATGCATTAATTATTTATGCACGGGCGTCCTACGGGACTAACACTACGTCGACTATAGATCGACTTATATAAACATACATATGCGTTGTGATGACATGACGGTTACTTGATATATACCATGATATTAATATTGGGTATATAGTAACCTAAGTAAAACACTTAGGGACGAGTCACGACATTGTCGGTCTCTAGAGCATGGATCTCTAACATAAGTATAACCTAGATGACTTCTAGGTATGCGAGACCCATTGGGCCGCTGGTTAATAAATATATTTCCATAAGACTAAGAGCAGATCTTAAACATTATGAGAGAGTGATGGTATGAGATTGAGGTGAGGAATCCCGGCAGTTTACGAACTACTTGGTTGCGCATTTGTGATCACTGAGGGGTTTCCTAATTGGATTCCGCTCCAGGTTATACCAACGAACCCAAATAGGTTTGTGGATCAGTGGCTACGGCCTTTTTATGGACGTCTTACGAGACATAATGAGTCAGGGGCCTCCGGACCTCTGGCGAAATGAGCACCTTTGTGTGTACGGGGGACTACTGTCCATGGTGAGGTTATCGGGTTGTCCTAACATGACGCCCTACTGACATTAATTAAACATGGTTGGATGGAGCCTACAAGGCTAAGGTAAATTAACTATGGGAACTGTACGCTACGGCGAATGTACATTGTACATATGGACGGGGCTTGAAAGCCAAACTAAATAAATTGACAGTGGATGGTGAACACTACGGCGATTGTACATTGTACAAAATATTGTTGTTATTGCTCGATACGTTCGGTATACAAATGTTGCTTGAAATATTCTATGAATGTCTGGTTTGGATGGATGATTAATGTTTATGAATATTTGGATGGTTGATTATGTATATTATACATTTATGCTTCAGTTTGATTGTAACTGTAAAAAGGAAAAGCATGAAACCAATCTAATATAAGATGGTTAAAATGACAAGTGACCATTAGGGTCCAGGCCCGGCATACTCAGCGTCTATCGCTGATACTACACCATTTCAGGTTGTTGATCATTGTCGGAGCTGAAGAGCAGGAACAGGGTAGTTGAGATGTGTGTATGGTAATGAAGATGGTGTATGGTCTTATGGTAAGGTTATGTATTTTTCAGGATTGGGTAGACGCTCACTTGTCAATGTTTTGGTTATGGACTTAGTTTGATGTATAGGAGTTTCTCGTTCTCTGCGGTTGCAGTTTGTTTATTTTGGAAGTTGGATGTGGTATGGCTACGTTGCTCGCATGGGCGAGTAATGGCCGGTGACACCCATGTGAGTTTTGTAATTGTTATTTATTTTTCCGCTGCGAGACGTTTTATTTATTGCTACGTGAGGGATTATATCGTGATTATGGAGAGGGGTGTTACACCGTATCTGATGACTGAGGATCTCTGCTAGGGTCCTCTGGGGAAGGGAAGGAAGGAGAGCATACGGGAGTACAGTCTTATTCTCCTCACCCCGTCGGCGAGTAGTACTCCCAACCTCTCGTAACCACCTAGACTTACTCTCCCTAAGTGACTCCTCCGTAAACTCTAAATGGGTATCATGGTTGTCCGGGAGGAATAAAAGATCAGCAAAAGTGTCAGGGGTTACCTCCACCTGGAACTGGCGTACGTATGATGTGATGCTGTGTGTCATATCTAATGCCACAACATTGGCGTAGAACTCTCGTACCAGCTCCGGAGAGAAGACACCCACGCCCATGCGCAAGATGCTGCGGGCGCCAAGCCCCTCAAATATATCTGTAAGCCCGGCGGTAGCTGATGCCTCATCGCTGATGCGCCTCTCAATGACGAAGGCCCCGCCCTGATCGTACCAAGCCCGGGCTCTAGCAAATCTGAATCCATCATCGCGCAGTGGGGTCTGGGCTGGCTCTGACTGGTCGTCAGGGCGTGGGTTCCTCGAAGAAGAACCCGTGCGTGTAAAACCTCCTCTAGTGCGAGCCATCTAAACGATAAACAAAAAGCAGTAAGAAAGCTAAACAGCAAGAAAAGAGAAGCAACAGGCACACCAAAACCCGAAACTGATCGAGCAGCAGGTTCTATTTGAACATATTCTGGCACATAGTTAATTGATGAGAGCCAAAGCATTAAAACATCCAAACATGGCATACAATAGCAATAAACAGTACAACATAAACCTAGAAAACAAGTGCAGAAAAATTGCAAAATTTCAACATGTCCGGATCCACGTCCGGGTCAACTTAGCCGGACGCAGATCGGACGCGCCTATAAACCCTAAAAATTTTCGCCGCGAACAGAGCAGTTTCAAATTCTACCAACATTCATACATATTCGACAGAAACTCAGAAATCGCGCTAAAACTCCACGTTTTTGCATCCAAACCACAGAAGTAACTTCAATAACCTCGAAACCCTGCCTAATCTACGCTAATTTGACTGAAACAGAATTAAAATGGTCAAAAATCGAAAAACCTGTTTCGAATTCGGTTTTGGGTCGAAATGGGGAAGAGCGTGGGCAAGGTTGGGGCTGTTGCGGGCGGCGGCGGTCTCCTGTTGGTCGCTGGCGAGAGTATGCGGTACTGGTGTGGTGGTGGCGATAATGGAGGAAAAAGAGTGAAGGTGGTGTTGTGTGGTGTCTGGTTCGAGTATGTCGGGGAAGAAGAGGAAGAACGAGGAAGAAAGAAAGAAAGAAGAAAGAAGAAAGAAGAAAAGAAAAATCGCGGCGCGAGTTTCAGTCCCGTCTGGATGAGGCGTCCGGATCCGGACGTGGTTAATTTTGTGAGCGTCCGCTTTGGCGTCTGGCTGAGTTTAGCCGGACATGTTGAAATATTCTTTATATATATATATATAATTAAAAACCATTAATCTAAAACACCTCATTTATTTAAAAAGGAAACATTACCAAAAATAATCAAACAAAAATAAAACAAACACTAGAAATGCAGAAATGAAATAACGAGAGTGTTAAAGGACTCCCTGATCAGTGGTGAACAATGCCATGATATTTCCCCACACTTGAGTTCAGTTTAGCATTAGAATGAAGTACCTAAAAGATTAAATCTGCAAAACCGGAAGAACTCAAGTGGAACCAGGCAGAGTTATCTATTGAAATAGGGGAGTCGTGGCTCTTGCAATAAAACAGTAAAAAGTCTCAACAAATAGAAGAATTTTATATTAAACAAAGGGAAAGTGTAAAAAGAAATAGGGAGGATATTTTTTTACTGGTGGGTTGCCTCCCACCAAGCTGCCCATCTTTTCGGTCTTTGGCTAGACCTTGTTTTTGTTTTCTCAGGAGATTCCAGAAGATTGAGCCGTCTTTGAAACCTAGTGACACGAACTCCGAGAAGCTTCCAAAACGTTTTTAGAAGACCTACCAGCATAAAACAGTAGCTGCTCACCTTCTGCATTCAAAGTGATTGTACCATGAGCAACTTCGATTCGAGCGTCGGCTGTTGCTAGGAAGGGTCTTCCAAGGATAATAGGGACCGTCGGATCTGCAGCCATGTCGAGTACGACAAAGTCGTAGGGAAATATAGATGCTTCACCTTAACCATCACATCCTTTGCAATTCCACAAGGGTAAACCATTGAGCGATCTGCTAGCTGAAGCGTCATTCGTGTAGGCTGTAAGTCTCCAATTCCAAGCTTTTCAAATAAAGTGTATGGCATGAGACTAATCGACGCTCCTAAATCAGCAAGACAGTGATCGAAGTCAATGTCTCCTATTCTGCATGGAATTGTGAAGCTTCCAGGATCTTTGCATTTCTCTGGTAAGCGCTTCTGTATGATCGCTGAACAAGTCTCTGTGAGCTGAATAGTTCCTGTCTCAACTAACTTTGCCTTATTAGATAAAGGCTTCCTTAAATACTTGGCATAGTTAGGTACCTTCGCAACTAAATCAACAAAGGGGATATCAACAGATAGTTGACGAAGTAAAGTAAGAAACTTATCAAACTCACTATCCTCCTTGGAATGCCTGGTTCTGTTTGGAAATGGAATTGGAGGAGCAACTTCAACTGCAGGTGGTGTAGGTGAAGGAGATTTGGTAACTTCACAATTCCGCTCATTCTCCAGCACCGGTTGCTCTATGCTCACCTCAGGCTCAGTAGCTTTACTTTTACCACTCCTCGTAGTTACCTTCTTCGCTGTTTCCTTTTCCTGCAAAGGACATTTGTTAGCCAAGATATCATCCACCAGTGTAGCATAATTTGGCATTAACTTAAGCATATAAAAAAAAAGAATATCTTTAGTTAATTTCTTAAAGATTTTAAGAAATTTTCCAAGCTGTTCATCAAGGTCCCTTTTCTTTAACCTGTCAGGAAAAGGAATAGGTTCTTCAAATTCACGATTGGCAACAGAAGAGTAAGAAGGTTGAGTTTCAGGAGACTCCTTCTCCTTGGGTTTTTCAAAAACTTTACTGGAGTCCTTAACCTCTTGTTGAACAGGTAAAATTGCAGCGACAAGTGGAGTATCTTCTTCCACAACAAAAACAGCTTTAGCATACTCGCGAGGATTCTTTTCTGGCTGGCTAGGTAGAGCCCCTGCAGGTCTATCAGAAAATTTTTCATTCAGTTGGGCAATCTGAGTCTCAATATGTTTGTTGAAAGCTTTCTGCTCCAAGATGAATGTCTTGTTCTCATGGTTTGTGTGCTCTTGTTGTTCGAGTTTCCTATTGGTTGACAAGATAAACTCCCGCATCATATCCTCCAAACTTGAACTCACACCAGCTGGCTGTTTTTGTGCCTGCTGGTTCTGCATTTGTTGATTCTGATGAGGTCGCTGAAGATGCTGAGTGTTTTGCTGTGGAGGCCTCTGACTGTAGTTATTTCCCTGGAATCTCTGCTGCTGATATCCTTGATTGTTTTGATTGTTGTAGAAGTTCTCTTGCCTGGTTCCTAGATAGTTTACCTCTTCATTTTGCTGAGAAGTACACTGACACATGTTGGAACTTCTACCACAATACTCACACTGTGGGAAAGAATCAGTCACAACAGCTGCACTTGACTGAGGGTTCATCATTGCACACATCTTCTCGAATTGCTTAGACATGCTATCCATTCTAGCAGCTAAAAGAGTGTTCGAATCTACCTCATAGATTCCAGCGGTCTTCCTTGGGGGAACCTCAGTAGATGCCCTAGTACCTCCCCACTGATTAGCCGAGTTGGAAAGAGTTTCCAACAACTCCTTTATCCTAGTGATTGGGAGCTCCATCAGAATTCCTCCTGCACAAGTATCCACCAAAAGACGGCTTTGGGGATCGAGATCTTTGTAGAAGGATTGTAGCATGACTTCCTCTCCCAGACCGTGGTGCGGTACTCTTCGAACAATTCCCTTGAATCTCTCCCAAGCCTCTGAGAGAGTCTCCCCACTGTATTGCTTGAAGTTGGTGATCTCACCTCTCATGGTCAGCATGCGAGATGGTGGGAAGTACTTTTCCAGGAATGTGTTTGCTAGCTCGCTCCAGGAAGTGATACTGTTTGGAGATAGGGAGTTCAGCCACTCTGCAGCTTTGTCCCTGGGTGAAAAAGGAAACAGGGTTAGTCTGGCTACCTCCTGAGAAGCTGGTGTTGAACATGCTCCAACAAATCGCATGAAGGATGTAAGGTGAACATTTGGATCTTCAGTGACTACTCCACTGAACTGTGGAGCATTCAGGACCATCGTGACATAATGGGTCTTGAATTGCCATTCTACCCCTTCCGGCAGTGTAGGGATTATTATTGGTGATGTGAGTCCCTCCACATTCGGACGAGTGTAGTCGTTCATCCTTCGTTCTCCGCTGATACCGTCCATAAGATACTCTTGAACAAAGGTATCACCTGGTGAGTCTTTGAGAAACACCTCTGGTTCAACTGTAGTCTCCAGTACCAATTCCTGACGACTTCTTCTTGTAAGTCGTTCTATCTCATGTTCCAGCTCAAATTCAGGAGTTCCTTCAGAACGAGTTTTAACCATAAACCAAAATCAGATAACTGACAGTAAAGTAGTTGTAAAAGTAAACTCAATCGGGTAAAATCAAAATAATACTTAGAACCAAAAATAAGAAATAAATTGCACAAAGCTAAGAAAATAAACAAAGGAAAATAAAATAAAATAAAACAAAACAAAACAAAAATAAACTAAACTAAAAAGCAAAAACAAAACAAAATTAAATGAGATAATACCAATATAAAAATTAAACTAAGCAACCGTGCCTCCCCGGCAGCGGCGCCGAAAACTTGTTGGGTAAAACCTAACGGTAAATTGTTGTTGGGGGGTTTAACCTAACGGCAAGTGTACCGGTCGATTATAGCAAGTTTTAAATCTCAGAGTATTCCCTGAGTATCGAATCCAAGGAGGCAGCGGCTAGTTTAATTTCTACTTACACACAAAACAAGAATAATATAAAAATAACAAGAAATTGGGGGTTTTTGTATGTGATGGTGAATATTGTAAAGGAGTTCAATAAGCAATAAATAACAGGTAAATAATTGTTTTGATTTTGTTTTGATAAGGGAAATTCCGGTTTACTACTTCTCTCTAGATTGCAATTTCTTTCCCTAAGTGATTTCTACAGTATTCTGAATAAAACCCTAGAATAAGGATAACTCGTATTCGGTCTCCCGCTCCACGAATTCTAATTAGCAAAGACTGAATCCTAACTCTCGTTATGAATCCACTGTTTACTAATTGCTTTAAGTGTAGTCTAGATTAATGGTTAGCTAGCGTTTAGAGGAATTACCATCTCTATACTAACTGGTTCTTTCCCTATAGTCAATTGATAGCCGCAGTTCTCACTTATAAGCTAACAAACTGATAAACTCATTTAATTGATCAGATTAATAAGTCTAGGAATTCATAAGGGAAAAGAACTTTATTCTATTGTACTACAGAAAATCACAAAGGTTCAGAAATAATTATTCTAGAGATACATAGTAAACCGAAATTAAAAGCGACTACTCAGCCATAGACAAAATAACAATGCTCAATATAAACAGCATAAGGATAGAGGGATTTAGCAGAAAAACTGATTTTAGAAGCCGTGGTCGATTCTGCAATTTCCACAATTGTCTGAGTCACGTCCGACTGTCTTGGGTCGGACGTAGATCCGGACGCGTTCTCCTGGTGCTGTCCGGATCCGGACGTCAAATCCGGACGCGGGTAAATGAAGCGCTGTGAGCAAGGTTCTGTCTGTAAGTGAGGGTGAAGAGCTACGGATGAAGATTTGTGAATGGGGGTGAATGGATTATCGGGGATGAGAGGATGTTGTGCAGAAAGGAGGAAGAGAGGATTGTGTAATGCTTAGATTCTGAGAGTCTGGGACGAATTGAAATGAAAGCTGAAGCTGGGTTTATATAGGCTTAGGAATGAAACAAAGGTTAGTGCAAGTTTGGTATGCTCATCATTAATTGAGCATGGCTCTGTATCAATAATCGTTGAGGTATGGGTTAAACTCGCTTTCGGCTGATAATTGCGCCGAAAGCCTGATTATCAGCGTGATTGCATTTTTATTTTTAATATCTGTGTGACGTCCGGATCTGTGTCCGGATCCGGACGTGATACAGAACTTTTAGATCTGAAACTCGGAATATGTTCGGATCGCTGTCCGGATCCGGACAAGACAGAGAACTCTCGGATCTGGGTTTTAGGTCAAGTCCGGATGGAGTCCGGATCCGGACATGTGATGTCCAGATTTGCGTCCGACTCTCTTGGTCCGGACGTGACCAATCTTTGCCTCTTTTTCCGGATTTGTTCCCCGTTTGTTGTGTTGCAATCCTTATGATGTAAAATCTTTGTTTCTCTGGGTTTTTCCTATATTTAGCATATAAAATGCATCAGTTCCTATCAAAACATCAATCTTAGGAAAAACATAGAATAAGTGGGAAACATTGCTTAAATTGTAGCAGATTATAAGATAATTAAGCCCTTAAAAGCCTATATGTTTCACACTTATCATTAACCACCCACGTGGCTAACAAGGCTAATACATATACATTGTATCGGTCTGATGGACTAGATTCCCGAGCAACTACACATGACTAACCCTTTCCGTTAACAACAACCAATATACATATACATTCCAACTGTACCGAGTATTTACAAACTAATACCGATTACAATTTCGGTCTTACTACACCTACAATACACTCTCAATTTGAATGGCTACCCATGTACAACAACTACCCGTCATACTCTCGAACGGCTTCCAGCTCCTTGTGCCTGAAATAGAAAAGGAAGAAAAGGGTGGCCCCCAAGGGGCTCAGCACCTTTGCTGGTATGGTAATCCCGCAGCCCGCATGCTACCGGGCCACGCACAACTATTTGTCGTCTTAGCATGCGGTTGATTACATTTAAATCATGCATGTACACCATAAACACACAACACATTACAATCCACAACAATGGTCTCAACAAATACAGACAACACATCTACACTTAATAAATCACTCTTTGTGTTCTTTGACCCTAGAGTGTTTCTCCTCTAATGGAGCTATTTCCTCAATAGACGACACTTACCCACTAGTCGGGTTATCCATAAACGTCTCTTTTATAAACTGGGATTCATATCCATTATCCACATACTTCACATAACAACTCATTCCATGTTTTTCACACACATATAAAGCCCATCGCAATAAGAATTGCAGCGCAACAATAACACATAACATAAAGGTAACAGTTCTCTTTACGAACCGACCTCAACATAGTTAGTTAACTTGGAAGCCCAGAGAATGAATATACCCTCATGATAAGCCTTTTACATCACTCATTACCGTCCTGTTAGTCGGACGAGTAACTTAACATAAAGATGGATCGGATATAGTGATCCGAACACACCGTACATAATCCCCAACAGACGTGAGTCAAAAGCCTTGGTTAAGCTCAGGGGTGATTGAAGACCAACGAAGGAAAACAACCAACAGAGAGGAAGCTGAAGAAACTGTATACATCAACTCCCAAACAACGCGCGACCGGAACTACCGGATTCCTCACCCCCCCATAATATATAAATATTCACAGATAAAGACTCCGCCGTGGAACCTATCACTGCAGCACACAATACAGTATTACAACTGAGTTAATCACACAAAGGAGGGTCATACATTTACAACAAACATCACACACAACGTCACACAACTAACTCACACATAGCCGTGGTTAGAACGCCCCCATGGTTCGGGTCGTTGAATCCGAATACCGATCTCTTATGTGTTCCTAGACTCAGTTAACTAAGGTTTAACACTTTCGAGGTTGAACGGCATCGGAACTAGGCACGCCACAAATATAAATTACTATAAACTCATTACATGTTTTATCTTAAAAGGTGGCAAACATTCAGAAAAATACATTGGCATACAAGCCGGTGTAAAAATAATTACATATTCTTACTCCCCTCATCATCCTCTACACTTCCCTCTTTTTAAAATTCCAAAATGATGAAGTTCATTTTCGTGGGTATACCCCATTGGTGAAGAAAATAGCATCAATGTGTAGCTTGGAGTCTCCTCTTCCTCCTAAGGTAAAAAATTTCAAGAAAAATCCATTTTTCTTCACTCTCTATGGTAGCCGATTTTTGGCCCCTTGTAATGCCTTGTCTTCTCTCTCTCTCTTTTGAGCTTCAATTCAACCTTGCAATGGTGGTGGAATCACCTTGTTGAACCAAGGGCTAAAACCCCTCCTAAAACACTCCAAAGGTAAACCCTAGAAATCTTATTTTATGCATTTCTATGAACTAGCATTATTTAAGGGGTTAGTATTTTAATTACACTTGTTTATGTGTGATTTGGGTGATGGGAATGGAGTTTGGCAACTCCATTCCCCATGTGACCGATTGTGCAAGAAAGAGAGGAGAAGAAGTGGAAAAGAAAAGAGGAAATAAGAGCTTAAGGTAAGAGCTCTTTCTTTAATGGCAAATTTAATGCATTAGAGTAATGGGGATGGGTAAACCAATTTAAAGAACCCAAAATATTGTATTGGTATTGTAGTATTGGAGTTTTGAGTATTTGGGAACTAGTAAGTGAATTGTAGGCCTTAGAGCCAAGTATATTGTGTATGAGTATTGATATTGATGTTTGGTGGAGTAATGATGTAATGATTATTGCCTTGTATTGCTGGTAGGACCCTTGTAAAGGTGTGGCTAGATTAGGAATGAATTTGATGAAAAGTGTGTATGTGGAGAAGTTAGAATTGTAGGTTAACTATGGCAAAATTTTGATAGGAATATGTGCATTTATGGATGACTTGGTGAATGGGAGAACCAAGGTGTGTATTGGAGTTAATAGAGATGCTTGGTAATTATGGAATGGTATTTGTAGTATGAGAAATAAGAAGGTAAAAATGTGTAGCAAGAGTTGTTGAAATGTGTTGGAGAAACTAGGAAAACTTATGTGCAAGACCTAGTAAAAAGAGTGTTGAACTTGAAGAGGTAAGGCAATGCATTGTAGGCCTTGGAAATGGAATTTGGAGATGAGAATATGCATGGGGGAAATAGGAACTAAAATCTGTAGCAAAATAAAACTAGGAAGAATGTGTATAAGTGTTGAAAGGGAAATGTAGAAAATGTATGTGTGAATAAGTATGAAGAGGAGTAATGAATTGGTAATGGATTTAGACATGTTTATAAGTTTAATTAGGTGCTTAAACATGTGGGATTAAGTGTAGGAACATTTGGGAATTATTTAGGCAAAGTGAGGATTGTAACAGATTTTGAAAATGTCAAAATCTGTAGAAATTGTAGCAGGGTCCGGGACTTAAGTCCAGGACCAAGTCCCGGACCAACATGTAAAAACTGATCGAGAGTAGATAGCAGTGGGTGGTCCGGGACTTAAGTCCCATACAAGGACCCGGACCACCCCTTGAAAAATGGCCGTGAGTTTGTAAGTTCAAGGTCCGGGACTTGGGTTAAGCATGAAGACCCGGACCAGTACCAAAATCCATTCGAGAGTTACAAAGCCTTGGGTCCGGGACTTACCTTATGTATAAGGTCCGAACCATATTTGAAAACAGGCCGAGGATTACGACCACATGTTAGTCCGGGACTTAAGACCCGGACAAGGTCCCGGACCAACCCAAAAATTGTAAAATTAAGCTTGTCAAACGGGTTTTAAGGAAAGGTAATGAATGGTAATGTTAGTATAAGATAATTGGTACTTAATTAATGATGTTTAAGGGTCATGAAAGGTATAAACAAGTTTAAGGAGTAAGTAAGAAAGTTGTA
Source organism: Limonium bicolor (assembly GCA_023374045.1). Lineage (NCBI taxonomy): Eukaryota > Viridiplantae > Streptophyta > Magnoliopsida > Caryophyllales > Plumbaginaceae > Limonium > Limonium bicolor. The sequence goes on from CM041779.1 coordinate 302,073,086, forward strand.
AGTATATGAACATTAAGTTAAACCGAAACAACGGGATAACGGGGTAAGTTCGGGAGTAGTAATTAAGTATGTATTTTAATGCTTAGTATTAATTGAACCATTCGGCATGTAGTCATTGGTTCAAGAATAAGACTCAAGGGACAAGTAAGGACTAAGGAACAAGGAGACACCCGGTAAAGTAAATTTCAAAAAAAGGTATGATTTCTTCATGCCCTGTATCCTAATCTGGTTACCCCGATTTGTGTGCTTATTTGATCACCTAATAAGATAAAGGCATGAATCGGACTATATTGCACTTACTTGTGCTTGTTTACATTGTTCTTGATATTTGTCTTGAACAATAGTTTGTATAATTCATGAAATATATGAATGATGATGAAGTGTATTGTATTTCGTAGTGGACTTGTATATTGTATTGTATTTTGTATGGATGTGTATGTGAACAATGTATTGTGTATATGGCTTAAATGAATGACTTCTACTAATTCCTAACTACCTAACTCCTAACATAAGTAATGGATAAATTGGAATGAGTAGAAGTCCGATATAGTTTCGGCCATGGGTGAGGATGAGGAGACACAAGAGGTTGGATCCGATTCCTGGTTCTTAAATTGGTCCACGGCCCAAACCCCTTAAATGGGTAGCATCCTGGATTGGTGAACCAAGTAAATCCCGGTGGTGGGACAGAGTAGTCCCCGGGCCGGAGGTCCCGACGACTTAACATGAGTAAGAGTAAGAAGTAAGTAAAGTATGAGTATGTATGCGTAAGTATGGTGTAACAAGTAAAAGAGTAATCTCCACCCGATTAACCCGGGTGGACAAAAAGGAGCTAACAAGTATGGTGTATTGTGTATGTATAGCGTATGTATTGTATATGTATTGTGTATTGTGATTTCGGAAAAGGTAAGTACGTATCTGTTGGCTTGTATGGTTACCTTGTATGTATTGAAGTGTATGTATGTATTCCTTGTGTAAAGTATTGTAGTATTATGTATGAAGGCATGTATGCATGTATGTATGAATAAAATGAACTGCATGTATTTGACCAAGTGGTCGGCGTACCCTCACTAGTACGCGGGGTATGCGGTTATCATATGCAGCGAAAGCTGACCCCCTAGGGGGAACGTTTTTAGTGTGCAGGTACCCGAAGCAGACATGGTCGCAGTAAGAGACCGGTGGCAGTGTAGATTGAAGAGGATAGTATTGAACGTGTAGCCTTGAAGTAGTAGTGTACCAAGGGGGTACACCTTGTGCATTGTAAGTAAGTAGATGTGAGGAATGGGTAGATGTAGACTCTTAATGAGTATGAATGGAATTGAAAGAGGTATTGTATTTGTATAAGGAACTTAGTAAACTCGGTTATGTATATCGTATTGAATGGTATTGTAAAGGAGCAAGGTGTTGAATGGAGCAATATAGAATTTAGTTGGTAAATGGAGTATGTAATGTAAATGTGTAGTACTCGGGATTCCGGTCCATCAGACCGATGCTGTATGTAGTAGTAGTAGCTTTGTTAGTCACGTGGGTGACTAACGGCATTGTATCACCCACCGTATGTAAGCATGTACCGCTGCGTGAATCTGGAAGTACGAGGAGATTGGACGGTAATGACAGTATTAACGGTAGGGGTGTTACAGGCTCAGCACAACTTGCTAAGTATGATAACGTGCAACTCGTGAGCTACTGGGCTACACACGACTAATTGGTCAATAAGCATGCAATTGATTTTAATTTAAATGACATAAAGAAGTACAATAAACACACATCATGCCAACATGTAATACATATACTCAAACAGAATGATCCACACAATGGGATTAGTTCATCGGATAAAATGTGTTAGTCCTCTTCCATTTCCTAGGCCTTCATAATTTAATTGATTCTCGAGTTTGACCTTAATTCATATATTTGTCAATACAATCCTCTTCTTGGGACTGTTTCCTTCCATCCTTAATTGATAATAATGATCGGGTATGTGAATCCTATCAAACGAGTACTAAGTCTCAATGAAGCAAACCACCGTCAAAGTGAAATACATTTCAATCCCCCATCCTTAAGCAATAGTCAAAGAAGTTAGGTCAGTTTCTTGACTTAGGGTGACCTAGTCCACAAACAATGATCTATGGAAGTTGGATCTGATGCAGATACCACCCTCCTATACCTCTTCGGGCGCGGCCAGGAACTTCCTGGACTGCTCACACCCCCCAGTTTCCCAATCTCAATAGAAGTTTCTTTGTGTTATATCGAATCATCTCCGTAACGGATGTCGACTTAGTGTCTTAGGGAATTAGTGAGAAGTTCTCATATAATTTCCACAGTTAGTTTCGCATACCAAGTCCTCTTGGATTTTCTAACCATAATCATATGTTCTATATGTGAGGTTTAGTCTACTAAGTTTGTAGTTAGTAGGACATCACAAGGTAGTTAAGGTTAGATAAACATAAAACAACACAGTGCATTTATCTTATTGGTCGTTCAAACAAGCACTTAGCTGTAACACCCCTATTCCTAAACCTGTAATAAACATCGCAAGTCGTAGCAAAATAAATAACGTCGCAGCGGAAAATAAAACTATCTACCCTTGGTGTTACACGCCGTTACTCATCCTTGTGAGTAACAAGGCATCCTTACTCTTTCCAACTAATATACTCCTCTCGCTGTGATGAACCGATACTGAGCACTCTAATTATTACAGACCAAATCCAAAACTAAATGAGCAACTAATTAAATACAACAATCCCAAAATACAATACATATTAAATCTACAAAGTGTTTATTAAGACATAGTAGCTACCCTGTTCCCCGCACTCCGGCTTGTGTCTTCTTCAGTAACCTGAAATGTTTTGCCCATTGAAGGGCTCAGCAATCGAAATGCTGGTATGCTAAATGTAGTCCTAAGTCATCTAGATTCCTTAAAGTATTAACTATGAAATTAAGTCTTGGTCAAAGTGTTGACCAAAAACTTTGTGTTAAAATGATTTATGACATAAAATATTAAGTTTATAAAAGTTTTGGGATGAATATGTAATTTATAAAAGTATATATGTAAAAACCGAATTGAATAAGGGCGGAAATGTAATTTGCAAAATATATGGGTCCTTTCGGTAATTAAGAAGGATTAAATATTAAAACTATAGTTTATGAATTAATATGTAACTTATATAAAGTTTTAGTGTTAAATTGTAAATAAAGGAAAGATATTTATTAAAACCGAAAATTGTAGGAGTAGCTAGGATGATTTCTTGCTTCAATACTTAGGAGATTTAACTAGTAAATTACATTAAAATGGTGTTAGAACTTAAAACACCATTAATGGAGCTTAGTAGCTCTTAGGAATTAACTTAGCAAAGGAAAAAGAAAAGAGAGAAGAAGAGAAAACTTACCATTCGGTTGATGTGGGCAAGGAAATGAATGAAGTCTCACGTAGGGTATTAAGGCAAGAATGAAGAGAATCAAATTGGTAATTATTGTCATGTAACATAGCATTATTCTATGATTAGTTTTTGATTATTTGATTTCATAATTGACTACAAAAGTCTCTCAATTTAGACTAGGTTCACGGCTGATTGGCAAGAAGATAATGGAGGCTTGATTGATGATTGAAACTAGAAGACAAGAGTTATGGTAGGTAGTTGTCTTCTTTGAATTTTCTAAGTCAATAACATGTTTATTCTTCCTTCTTTTCCTTATGATTCTCGGTTGCTTAGGTTGTAGATATCAATTGATTTTTGTTTGATTTGAGACAAGAGATAATGCTTGTTAGGTTTGTGTTTTATTGACTAATTAATGAGGCAATCAAACCCCATTATTCTTGATTGATTTCGGTAGTCAAGGCTACTACAAGGACTTTGATTTTGTTTTACTGTAAACAAGTTAATCATGCTAGTTAGGTATTTGTCTATCTTGATTTATTTAGTAGCAATCATACTCCCCTTTTTCCTGATTCAAATCGGCAATCACATGCCAATGGAGCAACTTGCTTTATTTGTTTAATTGCCTAGTCAAAAGTATGACTAGATTTGCATTTAATTTCATTATCTTTATTTAAGCTAATCTTCATTGTTTTCTTGCAGGGAAATCGGTAATGGAGGTCCATTTGACTGATTTAATTTGACATATTATCATATAGTATAGATAGGGATGAGTCACCATTCCATAAGACATGATTTTTGCTAAAACTATGTCAAATAAGGCCCTAAATGGCGCCCACTATAGAGGTCAAATGGGATTGATTTTTGATTTAATTCCTGTCACATTATATTGTACTAAGACCATATTATAACATGTAATAGGTCACAACATTTAATTGGTACATTTTTACTATGGTAAAAGGTGAAAGTTTTAAGGTAAAAATGCTGATTTTAGGTACCTTTTTGATCCAAAAATCGCCCCCACTCTTTGATCAAAAAAAAAAAAATCGCCCCCACTTGTACTATGAATTTAGTACTGCCATTAATTGATTTAGATGGTCAATTTATCCCCTTTTAAGATTATCAACTCGTGGCTCTTCAAAAGCTTCAAGGTAATTCCGTAGAACGCATTTTTGTGACACACGAAGGTGCGTTTTTGTGCTTTAAGGATTTTCTGGAAAATAATTAGTCACTATGTGTTCCAAGTGTTTATAAACATTTTTTATGGTCAATAATAATATTTTAAGGTGTTACATTGAGTTATATGGGGTTATATCAACTCAAAACACAATTCCCGGGCTAACCGAGGCAAAAAGGAGCGTTAAGAAATTCTCCCGAGTACTTTGTTTATTTTTGAGAAAGTAGCTCGGCCATTCTCTTTAGAATGATTAATAATGATGTTAGGAACCCTAAGAATTAATTTTATAGGAGTTCGTGCCACCTCGGCACTCCTCCGGGGCATTCCCGGGGGTTTATGGGACCCCCTTAAGGCATCTCCTAGCACTTTGCGTTTAACTGAGAATTTAGCGTGAGGACTTCATCTTATATATCTAATAGAGTGTTGTGGTGCATTTGGAATGAAGTGTAATGCTTTACTTCATCCTATAACGTATTTCCGGGACTTTCGGGCCTTAAGGGCCTTTAAGGGAACTCCCGAGCATTTTGTATTTCTTCTCAGTTTTAGATGAGGTCCTGAATTCTAAAGGTCATATAATGATCCTTGATTATCTTCATATGAGGTTTATAGCTTATATAACTTGTTTAGCTTAAGGTCGGGCTTTAACGCACGTTTTTGACCTTAAGGAGTTTAGGTGCGTTTTAACGCCTAAGTGTTTATACCCCTTCTTAGGGTTTAATAATCCCCCAAATAATATATATGTACCATTATTTAATTATTTAAATGTTAGGGGTATTTCAGTGTACCCCCCTTAAAGGGACTTCGTCCCGAAGTCATAACTTATACTTACTTATCCTATGGAATCAAGTTCCTCATATCTATTCCCTGTATACTTATCATTCCTGGGTGCCAATACTATATTGGTACCTCTAAATTTCATCAACAACATCCGGGTGTATGTAACTCGAATAACCACAAATCCTTTGTTTGTGATAATCAATGTAACAACAACATAAATAACTTGATAAATTATGTAAAGCAAACAAGTGTCCCAACTTCCTAGCTATCCCACCAGGTCATCACTGCATAAGTGCAATACCAAATCCTCAGTCCTACAGAGTGCAGAGGCGTAAACCCTTGGCAGTAATTCACTTGTGTGATCGCAATAGGAATGAACATATTGTAAGGTAAATAAGTACTTCCATAAACATCCAAGTGTTACATAGAACATATCAGTACCATTCAACCAAGTGTCACATAGGACATACCAATACCAATTGTTACATAGAACGTACCAATATGCATACAAGTGTTACATAGAACACAACCATAACCATCCAACCAATTGCACACATGCGCAACAACCAAACACAAATAACCAAGTACAAAACTAGTTTAGACTGCAGATATGCAAGTCGCATGTGGTGCTCTACCCCCCTTAAAAAGGGTTACGCCCACGTACCCCCACAAGTATACACAAAACTAAACGAAAAGTGCTGGATACTTGTCTCCCATGGAGTCTTCTAACTCCCATGTCGCCTCCTCAACGTCATGGTTTGACCACTGAACCTTGACCATTCTAATGGTCTTGTTTCTGGTCTCCCTAGTCTTGGAGTCTAAGATGCGAACTGGGGTCTCCTCATATCTAAGTGTAGGATCTAGCTCGAGTGTCTCGGGCTCTAAAATATGTGATGGGTGAGGCACATACTGCTTTAGCTGAGAAATGTGAAATATATTGTGCACTCTCCCAAGCTCAATAGGTAAATCTAACCTGTAAGCTAATGGGCCCACTCGCTCCGTAATGAGGTACGGTCCTACATATTTCGGGCTCAGCTTGCCCTTCTGCCCAAACCTAAAAACTCCCTTCATAGGCGAAACTCTAAGGAAGACTCGATCGCCTACTGCGAACTCGAGGTCTCTCCTACGGACATCAGCATATGACTTATGTCTGTCCTGGGCTACCTTCATGTTCTTGCGTATTTGCACAATATCCTCCTTCATCTGGTCTAGGTACTCTGGCCCTAAGATGATGTTCTCACTGGCCTCATCCCAACATAGTGGTGTCCTGCATGGTCTGCCGTACAATGCCTGAAATGGTGGCATCTGAATGGATGTATGATAGTTGTTGTTGTAGGCAAACTCGATCAGATGTAGTCGATCTATCCAGCTTTCCAGAAAGTCTTAGGCACAAGCTCTAAGCATGTCCTCTAATGTTTGAATCGTCCGTTCACTCTGACCATCTGTCTGTGGATGAAAGGCTGTACTTAGCTTCAGCTTTGTACCTAATGCCTCCTGAACCTGCTGCCAAAATCTGGAAACAAATCTGGAATCTCTATCTGACACAATAGACTTCGGTACGTCGTGGTGTCTAATAATTTCTCTCTGGAAGAGGTCCGCCAGTTTGGGAACTTTCCAAGTTTCCTTGATAGGAATGAACTTTGCTACCTTCATCAGCCTGTCGACGATGACCCATATCATGTTAGCACCTCCTCTAGTCGGTGGAAGACCTACTACGAAATCCATGGATATATCCTCGAATTTCCAATATGGAATGGGCATCGGCTGTACTAATCCGCCCGGCCTCCAGTGCTCATACTTCACCTTCTAACATGTCATACATCTTGCCACAAATTCTGCAACATCTTTCTTCATACCACTCCACCAGAAATGCAATTTCAAGTCCTTGTACATCTTCGATGACCCTGGGTGTACTGATAAGGATGAGCAATGAGCTTCCTGTAGTATCTTTTCCTTCAAGTCTGGGCTGGACTCTGGAATGCACAAACGACCATTCAGTCTGATTAGTCCGTCTTCACTAAGCACAAAATCATACTTCTGCCTCTCAAAGATACCGTCAGTCAACTACTGTCTGATAGTCTTCATGTACTGGTCATTAGCCTGAGCACAACGTACCTTCTCGATGAGGTCGTTGTCTCCTGTCATGGCAAATAAGGAATGAGCTCTACAGCTCAGGGCGTCAGCAACCACGTTTGCCTTGCCCTCCTTGTACCTGAGTTCAATGTCGTAGTCCTTCAGAAACTCGACCAATCGCCTTTGTCTCATGTTAAGCTCCTTCTGTGTGAATAGGTGTTGAAGGCTCTTATGATCTGAATAAACTATCACTGTAACTCCATATAAGTAGTGTCGCCAGATCTTCAGTGCAAAAACAACTGCTCTCAATTCTAGATCATGAGTCGGGTAGTTCTCTTCATGTTTCTTCAAACTGTCGTGATGCATAAGCAACAACCTTTCCATTCTGCATAAGTACACACCCTATCCCTGTGCCTGAGGCATTGCAATAAACTTCAAATCCGTCGGTCCCCTCTGGTATGGTGAGTATTGGTGCCGACGTCAGCAGGTCCTTCAGTGTCTGAAAGGAACGCACAAAGTCTGCTGTCCATGAAAATGGAGAATCTTTCTTCATCAGGTTCGTCATAGGTTTCGCCAGTTTGGAGAAGTCCTGTACAAATCTTCTGTAGTAACCAGCTAATCCCAAGAAACTTCGGATATCTGTCATTGTCTTCGGTCTCGGCCAAGTCTTAACTGCCTCAATCTTCGTAGGGTCTACAGATATTCCGCTGGCTGATATTACATGCCCTAGAAAGGATACACTGTCTAACCAGAAATCACATTTTGAAAGCTTGGCATATAACTGATTCTCTCTCATGGTCTGCAAAACTTTCCTCAGATGCACCTCGTGCTCGTCCTTAGTCTTAGAGTAAACCAGAATGTCGTCGATGAACACAACCACTGATGAGTCTAACTGTTCCCTGAACAACTGGTTCATAAGATCCATGAATATTGCTGGGGCGTTCGACAATCCAAATGGCATAACTGTGAACTCGTAGTGTCCGTAGCGCGTTCGAAAAGCTATCTTCTCAATGTCCTCGTCAGCTATCCGTATCTGGTGGTATCCTGATCTCAGATCAATCTTCGAGAAAACTGTAGCGCCTCTTAACTGGTCAAACAAATCATCAATCCGCGGTAACAGGTACTTATTCTTCACCGTGACTGCATTAAGCTTCTTGTAGTCGATGCATATCCGCATGCTACTATCCTTCTTCTTCACAAACAAAACTGGTGCTCCCCATGGTGATGCACTCGGTCTGAAATAACCTTTGTCTAGCAGATCTTCTAACTAAATCTTCAGCTCTTTCATCTCTACTGGTGCCATCCTGTAAGGTGCTTTAGCAATAGGTCCTATGCCTGGTAATAAGTCGATGGAGAACTCCACATCTCTCTTGGGTGGCATCCCTGGTAATTCTTCTGGGAATAAGTCTGGAAAATCTGAAACGACCGGTGTGTTTGACTATGTCTTCTCCTCCTGCCTCATGTCCTGAACATAGCACAAATAGACTGGCTGTCCCTTCTTCACCTTCTTCATCAATGTGATAGCAGATACTAGCTTGAAAGTAGGCTCTTTTGGAATACTGCGATATGAAACCGTCTTGCCCTTCGGGCTCTTCAGTAGTAATCTATGTTCTGCGTAATGCAGTCGTCCCTTGTATTTCTGTAGCCAATCCATGCCCATGATGATGTCAAATCCTAAATTATCCAGCTCAATTAACTCCGCGTGAAACTCTTCATCCATGATGTTAATCTGAACTCCCTTGTGCAGTTTCGTGCACCTCACTCTCTCCTTCGTCGGTAGGGTGACTAGGAAATCTGAGAGAGGCTCAGGGGTTGTCTCCACCTTCCTTACTAATGTAGAGGATATAAAGGAATGAGACGCTCCTGAATCGAACAGTATCGATGCACTCACGCCATTTACTGTAAAGGTTCCCATGATGGCATTCCCCTTATCCTTGGCCTCGGTCTTGTCCAACACATTCAGCACTGCTCCTCCATTAGACTCGAGGCCTGGGGTTAACAATTCGTAAGATAGTGCATGTCTCAAAGAAATTAAAATGCCATTCATTAATCCAATGATTCTCACATACAAGCTCCATAATTACATCAATATTGCCTAAATGTTAAATTCAACCATTCGGGTTTCAAATGGGTAGTATTTACTAAGGTTTACGGGGCTGTACTCAACTTAATGCTCTTAATCCCATGGTAAACTAATCTCGATTCTCCACCAAATATCAATACGTCTCCTGACTTTAAAATAATCTTTTTCGCCTTGTCCATCCTTTTCTGGTCACCGTATAAAAACTCAGCATCGCCTCCAATAGAAAATGATATAACTGGTATCCCATTGGTAATCGACTCTGATGTCTCATCTCGGTCCTGGTGTAATCCAAGTTTTCCCCCTTTCTCATAGAAGTTCGCAATACAAATGTCGGCTTTCATGTCTGGAATGGGGTTGGTTTCTAATTGTTGTGCAATCTTGACCGCTTCTATCATCAAAGTTTGAAAACTATCGGGTATCCTAGGAACTCGTGTTCCATCTATCTTTCTTACTTCACTATACAACCTAGTTTGTGGATCCCAATCCTTACCCAAACACATCATGTACAATTTAAGTTTTGATCCACTACCATATCCCAGAGTGTAATATCCTCCAAGGCCTATTCCCAAAGTTCTACATTCATTTACAATAGCTATTTGTTCATTTAGAGTTAAGTATTGCTTGAGTAGGATCATGTCGGGTCGAAGTACTTGGCATTCTTTCTCTGGATATTCCCGACCTTCGCTCATGGGCTCAGGTGGTCTCGGTCTCATAGGTAAAGGATAACAAATGTCGAAACAACCTATTAGGTGAGAGATTTCCAAAATTAGGTCTCTCTAAATTTTATTTCACACAGAACACATACAAGTCTTATCGACTGAACAACTGTAAACACACATTCATAACATCATGCTCTTGATCTAAGTTCTAGGCTTACCGGTTTCGCGCTGAGCGCTAGCCTCAGCGCCTGAAGTTCCCACTGTATACAGGGTGTTTCTACTCGGAACTATCTCCTTTCCCTTCTGGCTCCCGGATGAGGATGGTTGTCCTCTCGGTCCCCTAGTGTAGGTGTTAGCCTGTGGCGCTTGGCCTCCTCTGGGTCCTCCAGTCTCTGTAGCAGGTGTCCTCTGCGAACCTCTCGATCCCTTGTATACTCTGCTTGCTGGGTTGGAGAAGCATTCGTACTCCCGGTGGCCTTCCTTCTTGCAATACTTACACTCCACCTTCCTTCCTGCGCAGTCTACTTGTAACACCCCTACATCATACTTCACAACTAACTGGAATCGCAGCGGGAATAAACAACTAAACAATAACTAAACGGTTCGGTGCTACAACGCCGTCAACCCACCACACGTGGTTTGACAAGGCAGAATAAATACAAGTGTACCGGTCTGATGATCAGACTCCCGAGCATAGAACTAAAACCATTAATACATCATATACAATACCGAGTATTTAAATACAATCTGTCACCGTAAACTGTCAGCCATAAACTGCCACTATCACTGTCAAAACCGTCACTGTCAAAACTAACGGTACAAAAGTATAACGCCACGGGAGCACAGGCGCATTCCGGGCTCAACATCCAAAATAACCAAAAGTATAACACAACCTAGATCTAAAGCCACTCCGCTTCTTCGATCCTCATCCTGCAATATAAATGTGGAGCCCCCGAGGGGGTCAGCAACCTTCGCTGGTATGGTTAACGCGCAGCCCATCGGCTACCGGGATACGCGCAACTAATTGTCATGATAACATGGCATTGATTTTTAAACAACAACATATATAGCATAGCAAGAGTATTGCATAGCACCACAACACACATAACATTACTAGGCCAGTACACCTAGGGTACCAACCCAGCATAGTCAGAACACATGGGAGCCTAGAGCTTGTTGCCAAACTCATGTTAAGCTCTTTACATAAACTCATTACCGTTCTGTAAATCGAACGAGTAACTTAATCTCACAGGCGGATCGGATATTGTGACCCGAACACACCACACAAACACATGTTCCCACTAAACCGATCATAAGTCAGGATAGGTAAGCTTTGGAGGAAGCTAACGGGAGATTGAACGCCAATGAAGAAGGACAATCTTAACATTTAAGAGTCGAATCTGATACAGATATCTACTCTTATACTTACACGCGTGACCGGACAACCGGATTCCTCACTCCCCATTTAGCACTTGTTAGAAGTTCAACAGTGGAACTTAACAAACAATTCACAACAAGTGGCAAGTCATGTTAGACACATACAAGGGAAATGAGTCACGTCATAACCTCACAATAATATAACAACTGTAAACTCGTTACATGATTTAATCTTACAAAGTCATAAACACACAGAAAAACAAACAACACACAAGCCGGTGTAAACCGGTAGGCAACAGACTGCAAGAAAACCATACCTTGGTCCTTGCCTCGATTTGTTTCCACTGTAAGCCACTCCTATACATAATTAATAACGTCGGTTAATTAACTTACTTAACTTCAAATTTACTAAGTATCTCACATGGTTACATGATATGTTTAAATGCCCTACTTATCCTTGGTTACCTTCATTATACACCCTAGGGTTAACTACTTATGTCACATACCTTTATTTTTTTTTTAAGGTTTGGTCTGTCCGACCCACCGTCCGACCCACCAACTGGGTCGGACCCTTCCAGTAATTTTCGGGTTTGAAAAACTCTACTTCGTCCGACCCATGTCCGACTCAACCAACTGGGTCGGACCATTCCAGAAACTTTACCGTCTTTTAATCTCACCCGTCCGACCCATGTCCGACTCAACCAACTGGGGCGGACCATTCCAGAACCATTTACTGGCGTATAACAGAGGCCGTCCGACCCAAACTTGGGTCGGACCCCTGGGTCGGATGCCACCAGAACATGCCCAAACATTGTCAAATCCTCACCAAACTTCTCCTAAAGCCTCCTAATGTGTTCTAACATCATTTGGTACACTTATACCCTCATACAACATCCATGAAACCCATTTTCTATCTCCTTAAACACTTACTCATTTCTTACCAAAATTCCTAACACTTATAATGTTTTCTCCTTAGTTTTTCTAAGTGGTGTTTCATACCTATGATAACTACTATGCCAAGAATTTTTTCTCACCACTACAACATCATCTCCCAAGCACCTTTTCTTACAAACCAACTCCTAGTTGGTGCCTAAGTCCTTTTTGTTTCCTAGAACACCTTATGACATTCTTCTCTAGTAACACACCTAGTCATTTCTTACACTTCTTAGTTCATCAAATCTTATTTAAACACCTAAAACTTCTTGGACATTACCTAAATTTTGACATGGATTCTCCTAGAACATTACTAAGCTAAACACATTGTTTTCGCCATTAAACATCCAAGAATACCTAAATCCATCAAAACATTCCTATACACAAAACTTCACCCAATTCACACTACATCACAATATAGTGCATAACTTAAATTGCATGGCACTTAGGCCCTTAAAATGCATGGCTCTTAGGCCCTTAAAATGCATAAACCTTAAACACTGAATTTCCCACAATATATTTGCCTTTGACCTGCAAATACATACAACAACACATATGTCCTTTTACTAGTCTCCTTGAGAACATTTTACTAAGTCATTTACCATTAGCTCTTTAGGTAGTTTTAACAAGCAATATAAGCCCATTTCTCCTAAGACATTAAACTACATTAGGTTAGCATATTTACCTCTTTTCCTCACAAACTTCTTTCTTGTTTCCTTGTAAAACCGGCAAGGCTTTTGATTGTTTGTCAACTTCTAAATAATATACAAGCAAGGTAATGAGCATTCAAGCTTCAAGCTTAAACTCATTGTAAACTCCGGATTTTACATTGTTTTAAAAACATTAAGATAGTTGTTTTACCTTAGAACTTGAAGAGAGTTTGGATATGTGTCAAGAGAGGACTCCACCTAGTCCATGAATGATTGGAATGAAGCTAGGACAAAGCAATATAAGGACACCATTAAGGGTGATTTTCGGACAACACAAAAAACATGAAGGAAACATCATTTTTCTTTGAGTTTCCTTACCTTGAAGCAAAGGTGATCAACAAGGCATAAAAATATGAGCTCAAGCTCCTTCAATGGTGGATCTCCATGGCACCGAATGGTGGTCTTGAAGTTTTGAAAGGATAGAATTGAAGAGCTTGATGAGAGGAAGAGAATGGTGGTCTTAGAATTTGATTTGGCAAAGTGAGCTAGGAGATATAAGTGGTCAAAGATGGAGTTTTGGTGTGGGCTGTAGCAAACCGTGAATGAGAGCAAGAAGGAAGGTAGAAGACGGTGGGAACAAGAGAAATGAGAGAATGAAGATTGGTATTTGCTTTTAGAAGATATTTGTAGTTAGTAAAGTAAATAGTACCTAAGTAGTCATTCTTTTCTTTACTTAATAAACTAGCATATGTGGTGACTCATTACTATAAAAACCGGCCCCCTTTATGTTACTAAGGGTATTTTAGTCTTTGTTGGCCAATTTAATTACTTATATAAACATATGTTACAAACTAGCTTATTTTAGTTACTATTCACTAAAACAAGGCACATAGATGTGAAATTTTTGATTTCCCATTGATTTGGACTTCCAAATGTGATACTAAATAGTACACATGTTAATTAAAGAGTAATGATGGACATTTAGCCACTCAAAACTCATTTACAAGACAATTTTTCAAAAATGTGCTTTAAGACTCCTTAAAGCACATTTTGTGTTTTAACTTGTTTTCAAGCTTGGTTTTCTTTGGTAATTGGTTTAATATATACATTAGTGTATAAATAAAGTCTTGGTAAGCTTATTAGGTCTTAACCAAACTTATCCCAAGCTTAGAGCACATTTTAGCCCATATTGACCTTAAGGCATTTATTTGTGTTTTCTATGGTTTAAATTGTTTACTAATGTTTCTAAGACATATTTTTGTCTTAATAAACCATAGTTTAATATTTAAACAACATACTAAGGTTTGGGGTATTTCAATCTACCCCCCTTAAAAGAACTTTGTCCCCAAAGTTCACACTTCTCCCATATCTTAAATATTAGAACATGGGGAACACTTATAAAACAATACTTCCATAACAACATTCACAACATACTTACATAACATCGGACACAAGGTCCAAACAACACAACATCATTCAGACATAACGGTCTGTAACATAACATAGACAATGTATATAAATACATGTCGCACAAACACATAACCGAAACGGCTCTACCCCCCTTAAAAAGGGGTACGCCCCGTACCCTATACACGTTCACTAAAAAGTAAACAATGACGGGTACTTCGCCTTCATCTTATCTTCCAGCTCCCAGGTGGCCTCCTCGACGTCCTGGTTAGACTAGAGGACCTTCACCAGTCTCACAGATTTATGGCGAGTGTCTCAAGTCTTAGTATCCAGAATCCGTACGGGAGTCTCCACTGATCGCATGGTCGGCTCTAAGGTTAGCCTTTCAGGCTGAAGTACATGAGACGGATGAGACATATATTTCTTCAACTGGGACACATGAAATACATCATGTACCTTGCCCAGCTCGGCGGGTAAATCTAGTCTATAAGCTACCGGGCCGATCCGCTCCATCACAACATAAGGCCCCACATATTTCGGGCTCATCTTGCCTTTCTGGCCAAAACGAAACACTCCCTTCATGGGGGATACCGTAAGAAATATCTGATCGCCCACGGCGAACTCCAGGTCACGTCTGCGCACATCGGCGTACGACTTCTGTCTATCCTGAGCTGCCTTCATGTTAGCCCGGATCTGGCGAACTTCTGCCTGAACTTGTTCCAGATACTCTGGTCCTATAATGACCGTCTCACTCGACTCATCCCAGCATAAAGGCGTGCAGCATGGTCTACCGTACAAAGCCTGGAAGGGAGACATCTTGATCGAAGCATGGTAACTGTTGTTGTAGCTAAACTCAATCAGATGTAACTTATCAATCCAGCTGGTCTGAAAGTCAAGTGCACATGCACGTAACATATCCTCAAGTGTCTGGATGGTGCGCTCACTCTAACCATCTGTCTGTGGGTGAAACGCCGTACTCAATTTCAGCTCGGTACCCAGTGCTTCTCGCGTGGATTTCCAGTACCTCGATAGGAATCTAGTATCTCGGTCAGACACAATTGTTTTCGGTACCCCATGATGTCTTACAATCTCTCTGTCGAAGAGCTCTGCAAGCTTAGCCACTTTCCAGGTGTCTTTCATCGGTATGAATCGAGCCACCTTGGTCAGTCGGTCAACAACAACCCAAATCATACTCAGACCTCCCCTTGTAGGCGGAAGCCCTACTACAAAGTCCATAGAAATGTCATGGAACTTCCACTCAGGCACTGGCATTGGCTGCACCATACCACCAGGCCTTCGGTGCTCAAACTTGACTTTTTGACAAGTGAGACACCTCAACACATAATCGTTCACATCCTTTTTCATGCCAGTCCACCAAAAATAACGTTTCATTTCTTTATACATCTTTGAAGCTCCGGGGTGAATCGAAGTCGTAGAACAGTGGGATTCACTCAGTATGCGCTCCTTCAGCTCAGCGCTACTCCTCGGAATACACAGTCGGCCATTAAGCCTAATCAGGTCATCATCGTGGAGTCGGAAGTCATACTTCTGACCCTCGAATGTGCCATCAATAAGCTTTTGCCTGATCTCCAACATATACTGATCCGTCATCTAAGCACTCCGCACCTCTTCAACCAAGCTAGTATGAGAGACTAGCGAATGGAGAGAGTGTGCTCGGCGACTCAATGCGTCAGCTACCACATTTGCTTTTCCCTCCTTATACTGTAAATTGATGTCGTAGTCATTTAAGAACTCGACCCACCTTCTTTGTCTCATGTTCAACTCCTTCTGAGTGAACAGGTACTTCAAACTCTTGTGGTCAGAATAAATTGTCACGCTTACCCCATACAAGTGATGTCGCCATATCTTCAGTGCGAAGACAATGGCACCCAATTCTAAGTCGTGGGTAGGGTAGTTCTCTTCATGCTTCTTCAGCTGCCGGGAGGCGTACGCTACGACCTTCCCGTGTTGCATCAACACACTACCCATACCTCTGCCTGATGCGTCGCAATAGACCTCAAAACCATCTGGACCGTCTGGTATAGTCAGGACCGGTGCAGATGTCAGAGCATCCTTGAGCCTCTGAAAAGAACTCTCACAGTCGACTGTCCACTCGAATGGTGCCTCCTTCTTCATTAAGGAAGTCATCGGCTTCGAGACACTGGAGAAGTCCTTCACAAACCTCCTATAATAACCTGCCAGACCGAGGAAGCTCCGGATGTCGGTAACTGTCTTCGGCCTAGGCCAGGTGCGCACTACATCTATCTTTGCCGGATCCACCGCGATCCCGGCCTCAGAAATCACATGTCCAAGAAAGGATACTTGGTTCAACCAAAACTCACACTTTGAAAATTTAGCATACAACTGATTCTTTCACAACGTTTGCAACACACATCTCAGGTGGCTTTCATGCTAACCTCTCGATTTCGAGTACACAAGTATATCGTCGATGAAGACTACCACTCACTTGTCCAACTGATCTTGGAACAAGCGGTTCATTAAGTCCATGAACTTGGCTGGTGCATTGGATAAACCAAACGGCATAACCGTAAACTCATAGTGTCCATATCTGGTTCTGAAAGCGGTCTTCTCAATGTCACACTCTCGGATGGCAATTTGATGGTATCCGGATCGTAGATCTATCTTGGAGAATACTGATGCTCCTTTCAACTGATCAAATAAGTCGTCGATGCGTGGTAAAGGATAACGGTTCTTCACCGTGACTGCATTCAGCTCTCGATAGTCAATACAAAGGTGGAGGCTACCGTCCTTCTTCTTCACGAAGAGGACCGGCGCTCCCCATGGTGAAATGCTAGGGCGGATAAATCCCTTGTCGAGTAGGTCTCTCAGCTGCTCCTTGAGCTCTGTCATCTCTGCTGGAGCCATACGATAGGGCACCTTCGCAATTGGTCCTGTGCCCGGAACCAAATCAATCTCAAACTCAACTTCACGTGCTGGCGGCATGCCCGACAGTTCCTTAGGAAATACATCAGGGAACTCCGACACTACCAGCACATCTGGGCTAAACTCAGGGTCTCTCTCTATGTCCTGGACATAGCAGAGGTATACATCATTCCCTCGTCGTAATTCACGATACATGGCCATGGCGGTGATGATCTGAGTCGAAGGCTCCCTGGGCCTCTGGCGGTATGAAATGGTAACCCCAGACGGACTCCGAAGAAGCAGACGATGCTCGGCACATAGGATTCTGCCCTTGTACCGCTCCAACCAGTTCATCCCAATAATCACATCAAATCCAAGTCCGTCGAACTCTATCAAGTCGATCGGAAACTCTTCATCTCGGATTCGTACAATAGCATCTCGGTGGTAGCCGGTACACCTGATCCGCTCTTTCGACGGGAGAGTGACTAGAAAGTCAGGCATCTCCTCCCCGTCTAACCCCAGCCTCTTCGCAAAAGATAGCGAAATAAATGTATGTGAGGCTCCGGAGTCGAACAAGATCAAAGCGTCCACGCCATTGACTGGAAAGGTACCGGTGAGGATTGTGCCGCTCTTGCCGGCTTCTGCCTCATTGCAGACACTCAGTATACCTCCCGTTCCGAGTGCACAGCCTAATTCATTGGCAAACTAATAAGTATTTGGCGGTAACACGGTTGATATACTCCAAAACAACATCTCTTTATTCATTAACACACTCTTTACACCATAAGTTGGTTTACATTGCTGACATCATTAACACATACAACATTCTTAACATACACTGGCTTAACACATTACATGATTACACAAGGCTTTAAAACTGCCTGAAAGTCAAATTCAGTCACCCGGGTTTCATGTGTGTGGCATTGACCACTGTCGACGGTGCGGTATTCAGTTTGATCTTCTTGATACCATGATATAACATCCTTGACTGTCCACCCATGATTAACACATCTCCTGATTTCAACACTAATTTCTTCACGAGATCAGCACGCTTCTGCTCGCCATATATAAACACTGCGGTATCACCAATGGACCAAGACACCACGGGTACTCCCTTACTTAGAGACTCGGGTGACTCGTCCTTATCTTGGTGTAACCCTAACCGTCCACCTTTCTGGTAGAAGTTCACAATACATAAATCGGCTTTAACACTTGGAATTGAATCCGTTTCAACTTGCTGAGCAATCCCCACGGCGTGGTTAACGACCGCAAGGAACTCCTCAGGTATGCTTGGTACAGTTGCTCCATCTTCAGCTCGCACATCTTGATATGACTTGGTGTAAGGGTTCCAGTCCTTACCCATGCACATCATCTTCAATTTCATCTTCGATCCGCTCTGGTATTCGGGTGTGTAGAAACCTCCAGGTGCTGCTCCAAGTTCGTCGCATCGTCGGATAATGTGGATTTGTGTTTCCGGTGTCAGGTATCCATTTAAGAGTATCATACCTGGCTGGATAACCTGACATTGCTCCAGTGGGAATTCGGTGATGCTGATGGTTGTCTCTTCGGGGTTCGGTGCGGGTGGGATTGGATAGCAAATATTGAAGGTTCCTAGGTTTCAATTTACCTAATTTAGGTGTCTTTCACATCATACTTTAACTCTTTACCCACATGGTTATACACTTAGACTCACTAACACACATGCATGAAATGCGGTATGCAATCACTTATTTCATTTAGCAGTTTAGGCGGTACCTGGTCTAGAAGAGGGTCCTGGTGCCTCAGACCGGTCCACCACATTCAGGGTGGCCTTGCTAGGTCCCGACCCTTTCCCCTTCTGGGAATCCATGTTCCTCTGATCAGTGGGTGGCTGGTTAGCCGTCTTCGGGCCATCAGTGGTCGCGGTGGCCTTACCCTTCCACTGCCCCTTGGGCTTATTGTTCCTGCTGTTGGGGTTCCGGTAGCACTCATAGTCACGGTGACCCTACTTCTCGCAGTAGCGACACTGCACATCGTTACCCTTGCAGTCTTTGCCGGGGTGGTCTCCGTTACACCACTTACAGTAGTAGTGGTGCTCCGGTCCAGGACCCGCGCTAGCTGCTATCACAATACACAATCAGTACTCACTTCCTAACTTAACAACATACACTTCAACTTGATACACATGATTAGGTAATTACCCTTAGGCGGGTAAGAGCGTAGGGGTTTCGCCGCATATGCATACGTGAGCTTCAGTGGCTCCTCAGCTGTGGTGGTTTGGGCTTGGCCCTTGTCACCCTGGTGCTGACTCTTCTGGGGCTGAGGGTAATGCTTCTTTTTCTTTCCTCCCCCGTACCCTTGCGGATTCTGACCCTCGCTCGTGGCCTTGCGCTTGTGCGCATTCTCCTCGTCCCTCAGACGGACGGTAATCTCAACCTTAGCAGCGGCATGATAGCACTCCTGAATTTAGGATGTCAGTCATGCCCCGCAAAACATACTCATAACTCACATTAGTATTCACTTATGGTATACACTTATTCACATCACACTGTACTCTAATTACCTGCAAGGTAGTATAATCAGCTGGCCCCATCCCATAACGAAGACGGTGGCTGAGACCGTTGTAAAAACGGTTCACCAATACCCGGTTCGAGTATCCCAGGTCCGGTAACAGGTGAATAAGGCCGGTGAAAGTGGTGTAGTAGTCATCAACCGACATCTTATCCCCCTGCTTCAGACTATCCAGCTCTAGGCGCTTGGCCTCTTGCACATGTACAGGGTAGTACTTGGCTCGCAGCAGTGCCGTGTACTCCCTCCAACCAAACTCAGGATCAGCCATCCTGTCCTCTCTCACAAGCTTCCACCAACTCTGTGCCGAACCCTTCAAGTAATAAGCGGCAAGACGGACCTTAGCCCCAGCAGGCACAGCCAAGGTCTCGTAGGCGGTCTCCAGCTCGGAGATGTATGCCTCCAGCTTACGAGGGTCGGTCTCCCCATTGAACGACGGTGGTCTCAAGTCAGCCAACGCCTTGACCCAATTAGTCTCTCGTGGCGGTGGTGGTGGCTGAACTTTGGGCTGTTGCCCCTGCTGTATCGCAGCTACCAACTGGGGAACCATCTGGGCTACGGCGGCTGCTACTGCCTCAGCCATAACCTGAGTCGTAGTGTTCTCGCCCTGGTCTCCCGTATCTCCAACACCGCGCCCGCGGCCTCGACCTCTTGGTCTACCTAACATCTGAATTCACACGTACATTTATTAGCATCATGCTTGCACACTTATCAGTCCAACGGTTGTAGCATCTTCCCGACAACAAGGTATTTCCACACTTAGTGAGTGGTTAACCTTCTCATAACTGTTCACTTAGGTAACTATGGTTAGGTTTCCTAACTCGGTATATTCCTAAGCTCGGTATTCTAGTCATTAGAGCAATACTTCGCTCTGATACCACTTTTTGTAACACCCCTACATCATACTTCACAACTAACTAGAATCGCAGCGGAAATAAACAACTAAACAATAACTAAACGGTTCGGTGCTACAACGCCGTCAACCACCCACGTGGTTGACAAGGCAGAATAAATACAAGTGTACCGGTCTGATGATCAGACTCCCGAGCATAGAACTAAAACCATTAATACATCATATACAATACCGAGTATTTAAATACAATCTGTCACCGTAAACTGTCAGCCATAAACTGCCACTGTCACTGTCAACAACCGTCACTGTCAAAACTAACGGTACAAAAGTATAACGCCACGGGAGCACAGGCGCATTCCGCGCTCAACATCCAAAATAACCAAAAGTATAACATAACCTAGATCTAAAGCCACTCCGCTTCTTCGATCCTCATCCTGCAATATAAATATGGAGCCCCCGAGGGGGTCAGCAACCTTCGCCGGTATGGTTAACGCGCAGCCCATCGGCTACCGGGATACACGCAACTAATTGTAATGATAACATGGCATTGATTTTTAAACAACAACATATATAGCATAGCAAGAGTATTGCATAGCACCACAACACACATAACATTACAAGGCCGGTACACCTTGGGTACCAACCCAGCATAGTCAGAACACATGGGAGCCTAGAGCTTGTTGCCAAACTCATGTTAAGCTCTTTACATAAACTCATTACCGTTCTGTTAATCGAATGAGTAACTTAATCTCACAGGCGGATCGGATATTGTGACCCGAACACACCACACAAACACATGTTCCCACTAAACCGATCATAAGTCAGGATAGGTAAGCTTTGGAGGAAGCTAACGGGAGATCGAACGCCAATGAAGGAGGACAATCTTAACATTTAAGAGTCGAATCTGATACAGATATCTACTCTTATACTTACACGCGTGACCGGACAACCGGATTCCTCACTCCCCAGTTAGCACTTGTTAGAAGTTCAACAGTGGAACTTAACAAAAAATTCACAACAAGTGGCAAGTCATGTTAGACACATACAAGGGACATGAGTCACGTCATAACCTCACAATAATATAACAACTGTAAACTTGTTACATGATTTAATCTTACAAAGTCATAAACACACAGAAAAACAAACAACACACAAGCCGGTGTAAACCGGTAGGCAACAGACTGCAAGAAAACCATACCTTGGTCCTTGCCTCAATTTGTTTCCACCGTAAGCCACTCATATACATAATTAATAACGTCGGTTAATTAACTTACTTAACTACAAATTTACTAAGTATCTCACATGGTTACATGATATGTTTAAATGCCCAACTTATCCTTGGTTACCTTCATTATACACCCTAGGGTTAACTACTTATGTCACATACCTTTATTTTTTTTTTAAGTTTTGGTCTGTCCGACCCACCGTTCGACCCACCAACTGGGTCGGACCCTTCCAGTAATTTTCGGGTTTGAAAAACTCTACTTCGTCCGACCCATGTCCGACTCAACCAACTGGGTCGGACCATTCCAGAAACTTTACCGTCTTTTAATCTCACCCGTCCGACCCATGTCCGACTCAACCAACTGGGTCGGACCATTCCAGAACCATTTACTGGCGTCTAACAGAGGCCGTCCGACCCAAACTTGGGTCGGACCCCTGGGTCGGACGCCACCAGAACATGCCCAAACATTGTCAAATCCTCACCAAACTTCTCCTAAAGCATCCTAATATGTTCTAACATCATTTGGTACACTTACACCCTCATACAACATCCATGAAACCCATTTTCTATCTCCTTAAACACTTACTCATTTCTTACCAAAATTCCTAACACTTATAATGTTTTCTCCTTAGTTTTTCTAAGTTGTGTTTCATACCTATGATAACCACTATGCCAAGAATGTTTTCTCACCACTACAACATCATCTCCCAAGCACCTTTTCTTACAAACCAACTCCTAGTTGGTGCCTAAGTCCTTTTTGTTTCCTAGAACACCTTATGACATTATTTCTTCTCTAGTAAAACACCTAGTCAATTCTTACACTTCTTAGTTCATCAAATCTTATTTAAACACCTAAAACTTCTTGGACATTACCTAAATTTTGACATGGATTCTCCTAGAACATTACTAAGCTAAAACACATTGTTTTCGCCATTAAACATCCAAGAATACCTAAATCCATCAAAACATTCCTATACACAAAACTTCACCCAATTCACACTACATCACAATATAGTGCATAACTTAAATTGCATGGCACTTAGGCCCTTAAAATGCATGGCTATTAGGCCCTTAAAATGCATAAACCTTAAACACTGAATTTCCCACAATATATTTGCCTTTGACCTGCAAATACATACAACAACACATATGTCCTTTTACTAGTCTCCTTGAGAACATTTTACTAAGTCATTTACCATTAGCTCTTTAGGTAGTTTTAACAAGCAATATAAGCTCATTTCTCCTAAGACATTAAACTACATTAGGTTAGCATATTTACCTCTTTTCCTCACAAACTTCTTTCTTGTTTCCTTGTAAAACCGGCAAGGCTTTTGATTGTTTGTCAACTTCTAAATAATATACAAGCAAGGTAATGAGCATTCAAGCTTCAAGCTTAAACTCATTGTAAACCCTGGATTTTACATTGTTTTAAAAACATTAAGATAGTTGTTTTACCTTAGAACTTGAAGAGAGTTTGGATATGTGTCAAGAGAGGACTCCACCTAGTCCATGAATGATTGGAATGAAGCTAGGACAAAGCAATATAAGGACACCATTAAGGGTGATTTTCGGACAACACAAAAACATGAAGGAAACATCATTTCTCTTTGAGTTTCCTTACCTTGAAGCAAAGGTGATCAACAAGGCATAAAAATATGAGCTCAAGCTCCTTCAATGGTGGATCTCCATGGCACCGAAATGGTGGTCTTGAAGTTTTGAAAGGATAGAATTGAAGAGCTTGATGAGAGGAAGAGAATGGTGGTCTTAGAATTTGATTTGGCAAAGTGAGCTAGGAGATATAAGTGGTCAAAGATGGAGTTTTGGTGTGGGCTGTAGCAAACCATGAATGAGAGCAAGAAGGAAGGTAGAAGACGGTGGGAACAAGAGAAATGAGAGAATGAAGATTGGTATTTGCTTTTAAAAGATATTTGTAGTTAGTAAAGTAAATAGTACCTAAGTAGTCATTCTTTTCTTTACTTAATAAACTAGCATATGTGGTGACTCATTACCATAAAAACCGGCCCCCTTTATGTTACTAAGGGAATTTTAGTCTTTTTTAGCCAATTTAATTACTTATATAAACATATGTTACAAACTAGCTTATTTTAGTTACTATTCACTAAAACAAGGCACATAGATGTGAAATTTTTGATTTCCCATTGATTTGGACTTCCAAATGTGATACTAAATAGTACACATGTTAATTAAAGAGTAATGATGGACATTTAGCCACTCAAAACTCATTTACAAGACAATTTTTCAAAAATGTGCTTTAAGACTCCTTAAAGCACATTTTGTGTTTAAATTTGTTTTCAAGCTTGGTTTTCTTTGGTAATTGGTTTAATATATACATTAGTGTATAAATAAAGTCTTGGTAAGCTTATTAGGTCTTAACCAAACTTATCCCAAGCTTAGAGCACATTTTAGCCCATATTGACCTTAAGGCATTTATTTGTGTTTTCTATGGTTTAAATTGTTTACTAATGTTTCTAAGACATTTTTTTGTCTTAATAAACCATAGTTTAATATTTAAACAACATACTAAGGTTTGGGGTATTTCACTACTGTTGGGCAAAATACATACATAGTAATTAAACCTAGCTAAAATGGGCAAGTGCACCCAATTCGTTGCAGTAAAACAAGTGTCGTATCCACAAGGAAATTGGTTTCTAAATCCCGAGCTTCGGTAATATAGTTTAGTGCGAATAAGCAGTAAAATGGGGGTTTAGCCAGAGGCAAGCTTGGTTGTTCGTTAATTGAAATGCAACAAAAACAGTAAAGTGTTTGTGTATGGAATGGATGGGGAGAGTACCCTAGGATAGTGGGAATCACCCAACTCACTCAAAGAACTTCAAAACCATAACTCATCATCTCAGTGCCTATTAGAGTTTAGCTCATGAATCCCCAAATCATGGGAATCCAATTCTTACCTAAATAATCAAACCCCTTAATTAAAGGAGGTTCAAGTCATCAAGTAGCATTAAGCAAGCACTCTTAAACAATAGCCCCAAGCATTCACTTCCAGAATCAAGAAAGCAAAAGTTAGGGTTTACTCCCTTCTTGGTCTAGTTCCAAACTCAAGTTCAAATATTGAATGAAACCACCATAAATGCAATAAGAGATCAGTTTAGTGCATTAATTGATATTAAAGGGAATAAAATAAGAGTAATTAATGAGTTAGGTTTCTAGCATTCAATGAGCAAAATGGGTTCAAACCCTCATCCTAGGATACAAATGGAACTACTCAGACATAGCTAAAGGAAAAAGCAAAGAAAAGGAAGAATTAGCCATTAGAGGAGCTTCCAAGCTTCAATGGAGGTAGAAATCTTCACTTTCTTCTTCCTTCTTTCTTCTCTTCTCTTCTCCTCTTATTTTCTCCTCTATTTTCGCCTCTCTCTCGTCTCTTTAGGTTTGAAGTCGTGGGTCTTTGATAATGGGGAAGGAAGCCCCAAAATGTAGTCTTTTAACAGCAATTTCTGGGCAAAAATTCCCGTCCGACCGAACTTGCAAGTCCGGTCGCAAGTCCGGTCGGACTCTTTTAAGCGGAAACACGTGACGGGTCTTAAAGCTCGACCGAACTTGCAAGTCCGGTCGCAAGTTCGGTCGATTCTAGTGAGTTTTGGGACGGTTTGAACAGAGCCGGACCGCACTTGCAAGTTCGGTCGGCCCCAGAATGTCATTTTTTCTGTGCCGGAATTCTCCCGATGCTTCCCGTTGGCTAGGCATCCTTCCCGAGGTGCTCGAACATTGATGCATCCTCATAATAAGCTCTCAAAATGTACTCAAATGAGTAATTACCTATTCGAACATGCCAAAAGTATAAGATCACTAATAAACACAAAAATACTTCATAAAGTGGTGAAATAAGTCAAGCGTCAAGTAAAATGACGGTGAATAAAGACGTTGGGAGAGCACTATTTCACCACTTATCATCTACGCCTGGATGGTCATTTCCACAGCGCTTACAGTAGTAGTGGCGCTGGGTTGGCTTATTACCTATCGTTTATACAACATGGTTTAGTAAAGCTATAGCTAATAAATATCTTGGTTAAGGAAAAGGTAGGTATCCATACCCTTAGGTGGTGCCGATCTAAGTGGTTGTGCATCAATGGTTGGGCCGGTCAGACGAGGAACCTGCTCCTTCATCTTCTGACCATGGAAATCCTTCTTCCCCTTCTTCTTATCAAAGAATCTCCTGTTGCAGGTTTAGGTTAGTGACCAAACTAAGTGTAGGTAATATATAGGTACTTCTTCTCAAGTAAAGGTTTCTTACTTCCCCATCTTGTAGAATCCGCCAGATGTGGCTCCCCCATCTTCTCCCTCAGTGTTCTTCCTCTTCTTTCCCTGGGCTTCCTCCCTAGACTGTAGCATTAATTCAGTTGCTGATGCTGCGTCATAGCACTCTTGGATGGTAGTAAAGCGTATCGCTCCCATGGCACTCTGGATACGAAATTGTAGACCTCCCCTAAATTTCTGAATCTTCACAACGTCGGAGTAGTCGACCCCTGGTATGTAATCAAGCAGGCTGATAAATCGTGCGTAGTACTGGTCGACTGTTTGACTCCCCTGGATTAAGGTCTCAAACTCTTGCCTTTTTCTTTGCTTCAAGTGTTCGGGGTAGTATTTCTCTCGCAATACCTCCACAAATGCTGTCCATCCGAAGTCCGGTGTAGCTCTATGGTGGCTGTAACACCCCCGATTAATCAACCGTAATCCGAACGATGCGCCAAACGATGATACAGCGGAGTCACATTTCCAACCGGGTGTCACAGACGCCAACCACCCACGTGGTTGACACAACACTATCAATACTATACTGCGGTCCGAATGACTGGAATTAAACTATAACCAAATCCAAGTCCAATACAGAAGATACAAACCGAGTACCGAGAGTCTACAACATAAGTTCTTAATCCAACAACATAAACCGAAAGTACAACTAGGGTTTAGTATGACAAAGTCACAACCCATACATTAAAAACATACTACTAAAAAGTCTTGCCCGTATAGACAACCCCCATGGTAGTCACCTTGCCTACTCTCCGCCTGCTTCCTGCTTCATACCTATAAAAATAAAGGACTCGGCAACCTATGCTGAGTATGAACGTGTGTAGCCCGCATGTTGCCGGGCCACAAGACTACTTGGTCGAATATGATGAAGTTCAATTTGCATGCTATAATAAAACAGTAACACACAGCACACAACGACAACATAGCAGATCACAACATGTTGGGCATAGAGATATCATCAAGCACCTCAAGCATGTAACAACAAGTAGGGTTTACAAAAGGATTCGAATAATGATGATCCTCACAGTGGGATCATTCAATGTTGAGTGTTCTCATCTCTTTTTCTTTGCTTCCATTATGTATACTTCTCGTTCTCTTTCTTTGCACCAGGTCCGGGGATATAGATTGATTTCCCGTGACCATATAGTATGGGTGCCCATCTTTCTTTGCTTCTTTGTAGATTCATTGTGAGTTCTTTTTGTTACCGCATGTTGGAGGACATCTCCTCCATAGCTAGTCCCCCATTCCCGACGTCATGCACCGAGAAAGCAGAGTCGCCTCTAGACTCCAGGATAAGCTCCACCAATTTGTCACTCCCCCATTCCCGACGTCATGCGCTGGGAAAGCGGAGTCGCCTCTAGACTCCAGGATGTGCTCCACATAGAAGGGCGAAGGATCTGATGCAGATACCAACTCCCGAATATTCCATACCGCGCGGCCCGAGATGTCGTCTTCCCGGGTTATCCTCATATTCCACCAATTGAGATTTGCCCTTCATCATTGTTCATGGATAGACACCATGGTGGGTGTCAGGGTACGTCCTCCATGGTTAGAGAGGGGTTCCCCTTTATAGAATTTTCTTGTTTTCATAGTTCCCAAAGTTTCAACTCAATTTCCATAACCGCGAAGGGACTAAACTACTGTGTGCGCGCAAATAGTATCCAACCTGTATAGAAATCATATAACACAAAGCAACAATCCAATCATGCTTTAATCTTAAGGTCTTTTTTCACACAGAGCACACAGCACACAAGCCGTGTAGCACGGCAACATACAGCCACACATGTCCATACCTTATTTGAAAGCACGAGTTGTCTTCCACTCGAAGTCCCGGTCGGAGTTCGCTACGCCCAGTTGAGTAACTTGGTAGATTCTCCCGGGCCAGTCCTTTAGTGCAAGAATGGACTTCAGCTCCTCAGTCACTCGAAATACTCGTTGGTTCTGGAGTTTATTGCTTCAGGATTCCAAGAGCTTGTGCTCCAACTCGACCAAACAGAAGCGGGACTCGGAGGTTTGGAGTTCACTGAGATTGAAATTCACACCAGAGACTGGCTCTTTATCAGTACTCTATATTTGGAGGAAAATACCACTGGTTACCAAGGGACTACTGAGTTGTTGTTTGGCACCGCATGCAGGGCGAGAGGGGAATGATCGAGCTAGGGTATCTCAGAGGACGATTGCATCAGAGGTGGTGGTCATGGGCTCTAAGTTCCTAGAGAGTATGGGCGTAACAGGAGAACCAGAGTGGCTGTCTCCTTGTCTGTTTTTCCTAGCACAGATCGACATAGGAGCATGGTTTAGTAGACTTGGAGTTGCTGTTACAGAGACAGTTGAGGGAATCTGTGGTGCGTGGGTGTTTGAGCAACACAAACTTTAATGCTCCTGTTGGGTGTTTGAGCGATTTATCAGAAATAAAGGCCACTCTCTTCTGCTTCAGGTTGTCGGGCAGATCAACATTGTTAATGTTAGTTTTTCTTTTCTGTTATGTCTACATTAGTCGATGATACAAAGAATAGTTTAGAGGTCATGGATTAGGGACTGGCGTGCGAGGAATTTCTGCAGAGTAGATGTTGTCGTTATTATTTTCTTTTGATTCAAGCATACATCCGAGAACTGGGACTGAGAGGGCGTGAGTTTCTGGAAGAAACCCCATCTGAATTGTCCCAATTTACAAGGGCTAGTATGGGCGATTGAATAAACAAACTCTTCTCGTTACAGAATTTGGATTCCTCTGGTTACACATTTTTTTGTTCGAATCGGTTCTTCTTCGAGGAAGAAGAAGAAGACGATGCAGTTGGCTCTTTTTTTGTATTTACTTCATTGATTGATACTAGTTTTAATTCGTGTGTAGTAGATACCGAATACGAGCATAGCTCAACCGGTTAAGCATTCGGGGAAGGTACGGGAGGTCTCGGGTTTGAACCTTAGCGGGAGCGTCTTTGCTCCTTTTTCTTTTTTTCTTTTTGTATAGGTTATACATGTTTATTTATATATGTAAGGCCATATAATATATAGCGTTATATTTATTTAGTTATTTGTTACAAAGTTATGCGACGTTATCATTTTTATTACAACGTTACGATATCATAACGTTACGTACATGTAGTTTTCATATTCGTACACATATATATATATATACTAGATTTAATTGTGCGTACGTGTCCGAATTATAAAACGCGTTATGATTTTATGTGTTTAATGTTCAGGGGTATTTCAGCTTACCCCCCTTAAAAGAGACTTCGTCCCGAAGTCTTACCTCCTTAACTTATATTTTCCACTCCTGGTAATCTTAGGGACCCAGTCCCGCATTCATTCACGATACCCAAAGGATTAAGTTCATAATTAAAATTCTCAGTGCTTCTAAGCGCCATGCCACATCAGTGGCTTCACACGAGTTCTCATAGTAGACCAAGAAGTTAGCAATGTATATACATGCTAAAGTGCAAGCCAAGGCACACAACATTCATTCATACAGAGCATATAATATGCTAAGGTGCAAACCATGCCACACAACATTCATTCATACAGAGCATGCATGTACGTATATAACATTTTCACACACAAGTCTACCAACCATCAGCGTGTGGTTGTAGAATTACAACACAGTGACACAAGCAAAACATCCAAAACGAAACGCGCTTACCCCCCCTTGAAAGAGGGGTACGCCCTCGTACCCTACACTAAACCAAAGTATCGGTGAAAAGATGGGGGTACATATCTTTCATTTTATCCTCCAGCTCCCATGTGGCTTCCTCCATATCTTGGTTTGACCATAACACTTTCACCAGTCTAATTGACTTGTTCCGGGTCTCCCGGATCTTAGTGTCTAGAATTCTTTGAGGTGTCTCCACTGATCTCAATGTGGGCTCTAGGACTAGCCTCTCGGGCTGTATCACATGTGAGGGACCGGGCATGTATTTCTTTAGCTGGGAGACATGGAATATATCGTGAACTCGTCCCAACTCTGAGGGTAGATCAAGTCGATAAGCAACTAGGCCCACACGCTCCCTAATACTGTAGGGGCCTACGAACTTCGGGCTCAACTTCCCTTTTTGCTCAAATCTGAAAATTCCTTTCATCGGCGATACTCGCAAGAACACCTGGTCGCCAACTGCGAACTCCAGGTCTCGACGTCTGTTATCTGCATATGCTTTCTGTCTATCCTGTGCGGCCTTTATGTTCTTTCTGATCTGCTGAACCTCTGCCTGAACCTGCTGCAAATAGTCTGGGCCTATGATAAAAGCTTCACTGGACTCGTCCCAGCACAACGGTGTACGGCAAGGTCTACCATATAACGCCTGAAAGGGTGGCATCTTGATTGAGGCGTGATAACTGTTATTATATGCAAACTCGATCAGGTGCAACTTATCCAACCAACTGCCCTGGAAGTCCAAGGCACATGCCCTGAGCATGTCCTCTAGAGTTTGAATGGTTCTCTCCGTCTGACCATCGGTCTGCGGGTGAAAAGCAGTGCTGAGTTTCAGCTCGGTGCCCAACGCTTCTCGTGAAGCTCTCCAATATCTTGAAAAGAATCTCGTGTCCCTATCTGACACTATGGTCTTTGGCACTCCATGGTGTCTTAAAATCTCCTTATCAAAAAGCTCGGCTAGTTTCGACACCTTCCATGTGTCCTTCATTGGAATTAATCGTGCTACCTTAGTAAGGCAATCAACAATTACCCATATCATATTCAATCCTCCTCGGGTCGGTGGCAGTCCAACTACAAAATCCATCGATAGATCATAGAATTTCCACTTTGGGATAGGCAATGGCTGCACTGTGCCTCCAGGTTTTCGGTGATCAAATTTTATTTTCTGACAGGTGAGGCATCTGATAACGAAGTTCAAGACGTCGTTCTTCATGCCAACCCACCAAAAGTATCGCTTCATGTCTTTGTACATTTTTGAAGCTCCAGGGTGAATAGAAGTAGTAGAAGAATGAGACTCTCTCATGATGCGCTCCTTGAGCTCCGCGCTCTCATGGGGAATACATAATCTGCCATTCACACGTAACAGGCCATCCTCGTGAAGCTGGTAGTCGTATTTCTTCTTATCTAGTGTGCCATCCATTAACTTCCGTCTAATATCTGCCATCACTCTGTCCTTCTGCTGAGCATTATGTATTTCTTCAACTAGGATGGTGCCTGCTATGAGAGTATGCAATGTGTGAGCTCTGCGGCTAAGTGCATCGGCAACTACATTGGCTTTGCCATCCTTATACTGGAGGTTGATATGATAATCCTTGAGGAACTCCATCCATCTGCGCTGTCTCATATTCAGTTCTTTTTGGGTGAACACATACTTTAGGCTTTTGTGGTCGGAGTAGATGGTTATCTGTGAACCATAGAGATAATGGCGCCAAATTTTGAGTGCAAACACGACTGCTCCAAGATCAAGATCATGTGTGGGGTAGTGCTCTTCGTGCTTCTTCAACTGGCGAGAGGCGTAGGCGACAACTTTCCCGTGCTGCATGAGGACACATCCCATACCCATACCGGATGCATCACAGTAGACTTCATATCCATCGGTACCTTCGGGAATCGTGAGGATGGGGGCTGAGGTCAATGCGTCTTTCAACTTCTGAAATGCAGCCTCACAGTCTCCTGTCCATGTGAAAGGGGTATCCTTCTTGATGAGGTTTGTCATTGGTTTTGCGATGCGGGAGAAATCCTTAACAAACCGTCGGTAGTAGCCTGCTAGACCAAGTAAACTTCGTATATTTGTCACAGACTTCGGTCTCGGCCATGTACGTACTGCCTCCACTTTAGCCAGATCAACTGTTATCCCGGCAACAGAAATAATATGCCCAAGAAATGCTACCTGATCTAACCAGAATTCACACTTAGAGAATTTGGCGTACAACTGGTTGGTTCTGAGAATCTCGAGTACCTGCCTGAGATGGTGCTGATGCTCTTCCTTAGTTCTCGAATATACCAGTATATCATCAATAAATACCACGACTGTCTTGTCCAACTGATCCCTGAAAACTTGGTGCATCAAGTCCATAAACCTCACTGGGCATTAGTCAGTCCAAATGGCATAACGGTGAATTCATAGTGGCCGTATCGGGTCCTAAATGCGGTCTTTTCGATGTCGCTCTCCTTCTCTGGGATCTGATGGTATCCTGATCTGAGATCGATCTTCGAAAATACTGTCGCTCCTCTGAGCTGGTCGAACAGATCATCTATGCGTGATAGAGGGTAGCGGTTCTTTACTGTCACTGTATTCAGCTCTCAATAATCAATGCACAACCGGAGACTGCCGTCTTTCTTCTTGACAAATAGAACGGGTGCGCCCCAAGGGGATACGCTCGGGCGTATGAATCCCTTATCCAATAACTCCTTCAATTGCTCCTTTAACTCCATCATCTCTATCGGGGCCATTCTGTACGGGGCTTTGGCAATGGGTCCTGTCCCGGGTACTAAGTCGATAGTGAACTCGACCTCTCGGGGTGGTGGCATACCGGGGAACTCCTTATGGAAGAGGTCTGGAAACTTCCCAACCACTGGTACATCTGGATTAAACTCCGGGTCTTGCTGAGTATCATGTACATAACAAAGGTACACCTCCTGCTGCTTCTGAATTTCTTTGGCCATGGTCATGGCTGAAATGACCTTCACTGACGGCTGTCGGGGTGTTGGCGGTAAGATTAGAGGTGATCATAATGTGTCCGGCCCGACAGCCCGGTCCGACCCGGCCCGTAAAAAAGCCCGACTGGCCCGAGCCCGATTGGGCTTCCGGGCGGGCCTGGACATAAAACCAGGCCTGAATAAAAAACCGGGCCGGGCCGCGGCACATTTTTTGAGCCCGTGGACAAGCCCGGCCCGGCCCGGCCCGATTTTATATTTTTTATTATTTTTTTAAAAAAATTTAATATATACATATTTAATTTTTATATATATACAAAAATATATAAATATATAAATTTTATTTAAGTTATATATATAATATATGAATCTATATTAAATATATTAATTTTATTTTTTTTATTAATTTATATAAAAATTTAAAAAACCGGGCCGGGCGGGCCGGGCTTCGGCAAAACCTGGAAAAAACCGGGCCTAGCCCGGCCCGGCCCGAGCATGTTAAAAACGGGCTTGGTTTTTTAAAATAGGCCCGACGGGCCTAAAATTTTCCTTCGGCCCGACCCGAACCCGGCCCGCCCGCCCGAATGATCAGCTCTAGGTAAGATACAGTAACGCCGGACGGGCTCTTTAGCAGTATTCTATGCTCGGCACACAATATACGGCCTCGGTGTTTCTCTAACCAATTCATGCCCACAATAACGTCAAAACCCAGGCCTCTGAACTCTATTAGGTCCAACGGGAAATCCTCCTCCCTTATTCTGATGGCGGCTCCTCGGTAGTACCGGGTACAACGAACTCTCTCTTCTGAAGGTAGTGTCACACTGAAGTCTTCTAACCCCATGGGCTCGAGGTGTAACTGCTCGGCTAACGTCGGAGATACAAATGAGTGTGAGGCTCCAGAGTCAAATAATACTGAGGCTGAGACTCCATTCACCGGGAAGGTGCTAGTGATAATGTGGCCGCTGTCACCAGCCTGAGCCTGTGTGAGTTTGCTCAGGGTACCCTCTCTCCAGGGCTCAACACCTATTCCCAAAATAATGTTTATAAGCATAATTAGTGATAGTACAAGAAGAGTAGTAGCTAATCAGCCTTTCTTTATTCATCTTTCCAACATTACATGTTCGTTCCATTACACAACTTAATACAAAAGGTACATGGTTTAATATTTCCTAAAGGTTAGGTTTAGGCGTCCAGGCTTCATATGGGTAGCGTTTATCACTGTTGAGGGTGCTGTGTTCGGCTTGATTCTCTTAATCCCGTGGTATAGCATTCTCGATGGTCCGCCCATGACCAACACGTCACCGGATTTTAGCCAGATCTTCATAGCCCGATCAATCCTCTTTTCTTCGTCATCGAGGAACTCAGCATCATCTCCGATGGACACAGACACTATGGGTATCCCTTGGTCTAGGGACTCCTGCGTCTCGTCCTTGTCTTGGTGTAATCCCAGTCGGCCTTCTCTCTCGTAGAAGTTGATGATGCAGATGTCGGCTTGTAGGTCGGGTACTGGTTGCACTTCGCGTTGCTGTGCAACGCGTAGGGTTGCCGTAATTAGGGATAGAAAGTCGTCGGGAATTTGTGGTGCATGTGCTTCGTCGGTGGGATAGCTCTTCGTATATGGGTTCCAAATCTTACCTAGGCACATCATTCTGAGTTTCATCATCTTTCCTCCAGGGTATGTCGGTGTGTAGAACCCGCCTGGTCCCACTCCAAACTTACGACATCTACGAATAATGGCTACTTGGGCTTCAAGTGTTAGGTATCCTGGTAGTAGAATCATCCCGGGCTGGATAACTTGGCAGTTTTTACTTGGGTAGTAGGGATTCTCAAGGCTGTACCCGTCGGGTTCGAGGTTTGGATTTATTGGGAAGCACATGTGATAAGTGTCCAAATGAGCATGATTTATAGGTGTATTTCATATTTTATATTAGCACTTTTCTTGCTCATTTCTCCACTTCGGTTAATTTTCCTCTAGTTTATGTTTTATTGTTTATCTCACAAATTTATTGTTTCAAACATGAGGAAAACCAAGCTGGGAGTAAAGTAGATAAAGAGACAAACGCATAGACGCAAACGGCTCAGAAAACGGACTTATAACGAAGAATGTAGAGCCGGTCAAACAGAGTCACGCGAGAGTCACGCGGTGGACTGGTGCAACCGCCCCCAAGTGGCGGACGTCACACGGGCAACCGCCGGGCGGACAAGGCTGAGGAAACCGCCTCTTAATGGGCGGTTAAGGAGGCGGACTAGGCTAGGAAGACCGCCCACTAGCTGGCGGTTAAGGAGGCGGACTCAAGTGTGGGCACCGCCCACTAGCTGGCGGTCAAGGAGGCGGTCAAGGAGGCGGTTGTGCCTCGCGACCAGTTTCTTTTCGCCCGTCGTCGTCTGCAACTTACCTTCACCGACTGTCTTCAACTCGCCCACTCGTCCACTGTCGCCGGCGCCTACCTTATTTCGCTCCCGTCTCCAACTCCTGTCCCCTGCAATCAATGCTTCAATCAGTGAGCAATCAATGAGCTCAATCCATTCACGCGTTCCTTATCTGCTGCCTTTGCCTTTTCCTTTCCCTATTTAAACCCACGAGCTTCACCCAATAAATCACTCACAAATTCACCAATCGATCCACGACCACTTCACGCCAGCTCATTTCTCTTCTCCCGCCTTCTCCATTTTATTTATTTTACATTCCACAAAATCCACCTCTAGCCTACGTATACAAAATAGCAGAGCGAGACGGAGTGATTACGGATGATTTCTATCATTCTTGTTTCTGTAATTCTATTTAATATGTTAGGCTAGTTTACGTACGCTCTGGGAATGGTTATTATATGTTTGTATTAATTATGCTATATTTTTACTGGTTTTAATTATATACAGTTTGTTACGCTTAAAGGTTATCACGCACCTTTTTAATAAATGTCATGAGTTTATTAAATTGCTTTCCTAAGTCTATTTTGATCAGACCAGGTGATAAATAGACAGGTTAATTAAGGCGTAAAACTGGAGGAAACTTGTTATGATTTAATAAGTTAGTATTCAGTTGCAAATGTAATTCCTCAATACTCCTTTGCCGTTCGCAGGCTTTTGCTTGAACCTTGATTAGAACCTTGCATTACAGGTGAACGAGTTCTTATGAGGCTATGACTTAGTCCTTAAGATAATTACAGGAACCTTGCCAAATTATTAAACCAGTAGAGATAGCTTAATTATGCAGATTATATTAACCTGACCCAGAGTTCCATTTTATTTATCTGTCAACTTAGTTTATTTTATCTTTTCTTTTTATTACAAGTCAATTAATCCACCCCCCTCTTGTGACACGCTTAGGTACTATTATATGTACATTAGTCCCACGGTTCGACATCCGGTTGCTTACATTTTCACTATACTACTGCGACCGGGATTTATTTGCAGCCTGACGTTATTTTTGGGTTTTAATTTCTTTCTTTTATGTTAATTACACCTGTTCTAACCACTCATTTATAACGTCTGCAAAATGGCGCCGTTGCCGGGGACTAGTTTATTCTAGTCCCTAAGCCCCGGATTATTCACTAGTACTATTAGAATATTTTGTTTTATTATTTTTGTTTGTTGTTTATATTTTTATCTTTTATATTTTTTTATATTATTAATATGTTGTTTCTAATCCTTTTATTTTCTAATCTTTTTCAGTAGTTTTGTTTTATACAGAAAAACACAAAAAAAAAAACTCTGTACGTGGCAAATGGAAGAAGCGTTTGAATTTTGGCAGGATTTATATTGCTCCGAATGTGGGGGAGCTCATGATTTTGAGGATTGTCTCATAGTCCAAGAGCAACTTTGGTTAGAAGATCAACCAGACTACCTGGAGAGAATCGCTCAACTACTAGAACAACCAAAGAGCGAAACAGTTCAAGAGGTAGAACACCCCACTACAGACGAGCCATTCATAGAGACCCCTCCCTCTAAAATCAATTACCGCTATTTTCCATCCTTCTCTATAATATACCCAGACAATGAGGATATTTACATCCTCGAAAATAAAGAGAAGGAATTGCCACCACCTCCCACCAAAATATCCA
Organism: Limonium bicolor; assembly: GCA_023374045.1. Classification (NCBI taxonomy): domain Eukaryota; kingdom Viridiplantae; phylum Streptophyta; class Magnoliopsida; order Caryophyllales; family Plumbaginaceae; genus Limonium; species Limonium bicolor. The sequence continues at coordinate 302,110,038 of CM041779.1, forward strand.
AACAAAACGCCACTATCACCTTTGAAGAATCAGTTCTCTCTGAAGATGATATCGAGCGTTCTTTCTACGAGCCTCACCTACAAGAGGATGATGTTTACATCCTCCAATTTGAGGAAGAAAAACCACCACCACCGGGTCTTCTGTTAGAACTACGTTCCCGGCAATACCTCCTCAAACACCTGATTTTGTGGAGTATTAATTTTCTTATTTTATATGCCGAGGTAACGTTTTGTTTTGATCCAGGATAACGAGCAGGCGTCTAGCCAAAGACGTTAAAGAAGGGCAGCTTCCCGGGAGGCAACCCGGGTGTACTTTTATTTTATTTTGCTTTTATGCTCTTTTAATTTTCAGGTTCTCTTTAAATTTATATTTGCTAACTTTTAACCCCGTTATAGTATGGTTGCTTCTAGTGTTTTATGTAGGTGCACCTTCATTTTTACACTGCAACCAAGCTACGCTACTTGAGGCTGAAGCTCAAGTGTGGGGGAACTCCTATAAACGCAACTAGCAAAAATAAAATCAGGGGAGTACCAGTTTCTTTAATTTTGCTTTTATTTAAATAAAAATTGCAGAGGAGCGTTTATGTGCTTAAATGTTTATTTGTGACCTTTGTGTTTTCTCTATTTTATCTACTTGCCGAAAAGGTCTTCTGACAACTTCCCTTGTTTTTTCTGGTGAACAATGAGGACATTGTTCAATTTAAGTGTGGGTGTAACACCCTGGATTTAACCTCAAAACATAGCTTATGAAAATACAAACCTAATGGTGCAAACGGCATCGAAAACGGACTTCAAACGAGTCCTAGAAGGGCAAATCAACGTTAGTCCGAACTTGTGTCCGGACATGGAAAGTTCGGACACAAGCCGAAGAGAAATAGACTGCAAAAACCAAAAGTCCGAACTTGTGTCCGGACTTTGAAGTTCGGACACAAGTCGAGAGTTAAAAGGTTGAAAACCAAAGGCGTCCGAACTTATGTCCGGACTTTGAAGTTCGGACACAAGTAAGTTTGAAAAGTCCGAGAAACTAACGTGGCGTGTCCGAACATTGGTCCGAGCTTACAAGTTCGGACCTAAGTCGAGACTTGTAAGTCGACCTCGTCCTCGCATGCTGTCCGAACTTTGAAGTTCGGACAGAAGGTCGGACACCACCAAACAGAGAAAACTTCTTAAGCTCTTCGGGGCCTGTCCGAACATGGATGTCCGGACGGACGTTCGGACAGGTCCCTGTATGCAGTTAAAACAGCAGAACAGAGACTAAAAATAAACCAAAACTTATACCAACCCACATTAAGATCAGTATGAAAGGAACATGAGGATTAAACAACACTTATACCATAGATAATAGCGGAAGACTTTCTCAAAATCCAAGGTGCTACCGCCACATCCAAACCCTTGGATGCTCAGGCTATTAAATCACAAAACATCACAAAACATTAACCCAATATCATAAACCATTTGTGCAGAAACTTAAACTGTAATCGTCAACTGAACATTATTAAGGAATCCAAAACGATGTGCTCCAAAACTTATAAAACAACCAAAGTCTCAAAACAACTCAAACTTCCTAATACTAGGTCGTAGCGCATTCCCCATTTCCCCAAGTCAGCAATCGGTACCTGCGATCAGAAAACAACAATAAAAGCACGAAGGGATCGCGCAAATCAGTGAAACTGAGTAAATTCCATCTCATCACGTAAAATACATTTTCCAAAATCCCTTTGAATTTGATAAGCGAAACATTCGAGTTGTAAACCAGTAAACCATTCGGGGAGTCTTCAACTGGAGTATCCATAAAACAACCAACAGTCACAGCGGACCGAAATATCAAATACCCTCACCCTAAGTCCTTAAGTGTGCACACCCCCTATGAATCATCAGTCCATAGAGTAGATCATAGAGCTTAACTGCAGTCATTGTATGCAGCGCAAATATATATAAACAATTCAGTGTAATCAATTCATGCTCACGGTGCAGAGAACCAACATGGTGAGTCAGGGAGCACCACGAACCCCAAAGTAATCAGAAACCAGTGAAGAACTCCCAAAACAAAACCATCATCAAATTCACAGTGAAGTTTCTCAAAACACCATTCGCGACAGAAGGCAATCCACAACCAAAACCAACAATGAGCACAGAATTTACCTGATTGCTCTCTCGACTCAGGAAACACCCAACAGATTCACCAATGACGTTCGCCGTCGACACCAACGTCTAGGTTAGAACAAATCACAATCAGCAGACCTCAAACACAAATGAATAAACCAACACTCAAACTATGCTACTACTTTACCCGTTAGATTCTAGTTGGCACCAGGGAAGGGTTCTGATCAAACACCAGCAGGAGCGTGAATTGAGAGTTGGGAAAGAGAGAGTAATAGCGGCGTGAAGAAGATGAAGAACGATCAATAAGATCGTGGTTTAAATAAGTAAATCAGAGAATTAGGGATTATCAATATAAGTTAAATAAATTGTATTTTGTAAAGACGTAGAGGAATTAATTTAAATCTTGTAAACAATTTTAAAGGAACACCTAATAACTAATAGTGTAATTACTTTCTAAATACATTGACGTTGAGAAACCTCAGGAGGAAGAAACAAAACAACCCTTAATAAATAAAGACATAATCCTTTAATTCAAAATAGAAAAGAGTTTATTTGACTGTTGCAGAAGATAAGGATGAGGAGTAAAATATCTTAGAAGTTAATTAGTAAACAAATACTAGTAAGGAAATAAATCAGAAATAGATCAATATAGATAAATAGTTTAAGGGCTAAGTGGAAAGAAAACAATTACGTTTAAAAAGATGAGTCACCAAACCGATAACAATTACTGGGATAGAAATAAAAAGAGTCAAATAAACAACAAATATATTAAATAGCCAAACTGGAATTGAACTCCGGATATTTAAAATTAACAAGCTAGAAAGAAGATTCTAGATTGGTATTTTAGGATTTAAATCACCTAACGAATTTAGAAGAAAGATTTAGAAATATGACTAGCAGTCACCATAGCAAAACGTTACAATGAATTGTGAACATTAAAAGGAGAAGGTAGATTGTTAAATTCCCTGGGCCATCTTAACGCTAATCCCGGACCTATTATTCACCTTATGTACTATAGTATTCTTATCTTGGAAATTCCCGGGTATTTCATCTCATCCCCCTTAAAAGAAAGCTTCGCCCTCGAAGCTAAAACTCATCCCTAAGACGAAAACAGCAGAACTGGGTACTGACTTAAATGGTTACCTGGTCGAAAAGCTGTGGGTACTTTTTCCTCATCTCCTCCTCTACCTCCCACGTAGCTTCTTCAGTTCCATGATTGGACCACAGAACTTTGACCATGCGGGTTGACTTCGATCGGGTCTCCCTGGTCTTGGTGTCCATTACTCTAATGGGGTACTCCTCGTAAGATAGATTCTGCCCTAGTTCCAAGACCTCCGGCTGCAGCACATGCGAAGGGTCGGGAATGTACCTCCTCAACTGGGACACGTGGAACACGTTGTGAACTTTCTCCAGCTCACAAGGAAGTGCCAAACGATAGGCGACCTTCCCAATCCTCTCCAAAACCTCATAGGGTCCTACGTACTTGGGACTAAGCTTCCCCTTCTTGCCAAATCTGGTCACTCCGCGCACAGGAGATACCTTCAGAAAAACTCTGTCTCCCACCTCAAATTCCACCGGTCTACGCTTGAGATCAGCATAGGACTTCTGCCTGTCCTGAGCTGCCTTCATCCGACTCTGAATTACCCGGACCTGCTCCATAGTCTCCTCTATCAATTGTGGTCCCAAAACCGTTTCGCTTATGTCACTCCAACATAGTGGGGTCCTGCACTTCCTCCCATATAGAGCTTCGTAGGGAGCCATCTTGATACTAGCGTGATAGCTGTTGTTGTAAGAGAATTCCACCAAATGCAGCATATCAGCCCAAGAACCCTGGAAATCCATCACACATGCCCGAAGCATGTCCTCTAGGGTCTGAATGGTCCTCTCAGTCTGACCATCAGTAGCAGGGTGAAAGGCGGTACTCAAACTCAGCTTAGTGCCCATCGCCTTCTGAAATTGCTGCCAAAAGTGAGCCAGAAATCTCGAGTCTCGGTCCGAAATGATAGTCTCAGGCACCCCATGATACCTTACCACATTCTTGATGTAGGCATCCACCAGCTGACTCATGGACCACGTCTTCTTCATAGGTATGAACCGTGCAGACTTGGTAAGTCGGTCCACAATCACCCAAATCTGATCAACTCCTCCTCTCGCCGGTGGTAAGCCCATCACGAAATCCATGGAAATGGAGTCCCACTTCCACTTCGGAACGTCCAGCGGCTGCAACAAACCTCCCATCCTCTTGTGCTCAATTTGACCTTCTGACAGGTAAGGCACTTCGATACATACTCTGCCACTTCCCGCTTCATCTTAGGCCACCAGAACATCCTCTTCAAATCCTTATACAATTTGTCACCGCCAGGATGGACCGAATAGGGGGTATTATGGGCCTCCCTCATCAGTCTCTCCTTTACTTCGGCACACCCCTGAGGCACACACCATCGGCCTCTAAACCTCAGGCTACCGTCACCGTGGATCTCGAACCCCTCGGCTCTCCCTTCCTTCATCTTCTCCTTGATACGCTCCAACTTCACGTCCCCAGGCTGTCCCTTGAGGATCTCCCCATAGATGTCGGAAGAGACACTCATGTGGTACAGCTTCACTTCATGCTCCACTCCTCCAGATTCCATCACCTCTAAATTTAACCTCTGAAATTCACGAGCTAGCTCATCAGGAAGGACCCACATTGAGTTCACTGAGTGGCTCCTCTTTCTGCTCAGGGCATCTGCTACTAGATTGGACTTCCCTTCGTGATACAGAATCTCTAGGTCATAGTCTTTGATCAGTTCTAGCCACCTCCTCTGCCTCATATTGAGCTCTTTCTGCGTGAAGATGTACTTAAGACTTTTGTGGTCGGTGTAGATCTTGCAGGAAACACCGTACAGGTAGTGCCTCCAAATCTTAAGGGCGAAAACCACTGCTGCCAACTCCAGATCGTGCGTCGGGTATCGGGTCTCATACTCCTTCAGCTGCCTCGATGCATAAGCAATCACCTTCCCCTTCTGCATCAACACACATCCCAGACCATACTTGGAGGCGTCACTGAACACCTCGAAGCCCTCAGTCCCTGAAGGTAGGGTTAACACTGGGGCCGTGGTTAACCTTCCCTTCAGTTCCCGAAATGCTGCTTCACATTCATCGTTCCATTGAAATTTGACCACCTTCTTCATCAGGTTGGTGAGTGGTCTGGCAATCTTCGAGAAGTCTTTCACGAATCTCCTGTAGTATCCTGCCAAACCCAGGAAACTACGCACCTCAGTCAGGTTGTTCGGTCTCGGCCATTCCTTCACCGCTTGTATTTTGGCTGGGTCCACCGCTATTCCCTCCTTGGTAACAATGTGGCCCAAGAATGCCACTCGATCTAGCCAAAAGTCACACTTGGACAATTTGGCATACAACTGCTGTTCTCTCAGAATCTGCAGAACCAATCTCAAGTGCTCCTTATGCTCTTCCTCATCCTTGGAGTAGATGAGGATATCGTCTATGAATACCACTACAAACCGGTCTAGATAGGGATTGAAGATCCGGTTCATGAGGTCCATGAAAACTGCCGGCGCATTCGTCAATCCAAAAGGCATCACCAGGAACTCAAAATGCCCATATCTGGTCCTGAATGCCGTCTTCGGGATATCCTTCTCCGCAACACGCAACTGGTGGTACCCTGACCTCAGGTCTATCTTGGAGAAGACTCCTGCACCCTGAAGCTGGTCGAAAAGATCGTCGATTCTGGGCAAGGGATACCGGTTCTTCACAGTAATCTGGTTCAGCTCCCGGTAATCTATGCACAGCCTCATGCTCCCGTCCTTCTTCTTTACGAACAAGACAGGAGCTCCCCATGGCGATACACTCGGCCGGATATACCCCTTCTCCAAGAGGTCCTCTAACTGAACCTTCAATTCTCTCAGCTCTGACGGCGCCATACGGTATGGGGCTTTGGAGATAGGCGCTGCTCCTGGCACTAGATCGACGCTGAATTCCACCTCCCTGTCTGGCGGCATGCCTGGGATCTCCTCAGGGAAAACGTCTGGAAACTCGTCCACCACCCGGATTTCTTCTAGTTTGCTTGGCTTCCGGCTCAGGTCCTGGACATGACAAAGGTACGCCTGTTGTCCCTTCCTCACCTGGGAGAGAATTGACATTGCTGAAACGATCTTCACCCCGGGCTTTTTCTCTTCATTTCGGTAGGACACCCTCTGCCCTTTCGGTCCCTTCAGAACAATCTTCTGTTCCCCACAATCAATCTTCCCCTTATATTTACTCAGCCAGTCCATCCCCAAGATGACGTCGAAGTCAGGGAGGGTAAATTGGATCAGGTCAATTACAAAGGTCTCCCCTCCTATGTCTACCCCCACATTTTCCAGTACATCATTACAAGAGATAATTCGCCCTGAGGGTATGGATACCGCTACGGTAGGAGTTTTGCTAGCTACTAGCCCCAATTTCTTAACAAAATTCTCAGCAATAAAGGAATATGATGCTCCAGTGTCAAACAAAATACGAGCAGGGGTACCACAAACAGAAAAGGTACCTGCCAGCACGTCGGCTCCAGCCTCGGCCTCAGCTCGGCTCATTACATTAATCTTTCCAGGGGTCCTGTGGTTGTCTCGGTTCTCTCCATTTCCACCTCCGCCATTACTACGCTGGGTGGTGTCTCTGTGCTGATTCTGGCCCTGGTACTGCTCTCTGCCCCTGGGCTGGGAATCTGTCTGTCTGTAGGTCCGATCACCGCCTCCTCTTCTCTGATTATCCCCTGGAGGGTTCTTGAAGCATTCAAACACCCTGTGGCCCTTCTTGCCACACCGGAAGCACGTGACAAAATTCCCCTCGCAGTCTTTCCCTGGATGATCTTTACGACATCTGTTACAGTGGAAGTGCCTCTCCGGCCCTTGCTCCGTCTTCTGGCCTTGGTGCTGGTGTCGATCGCCCCACCTCTGGGTCTGCCTCTGGTTTCCCTCAAACCTTCGCCTCTCATCAGAATGGGGCCTCCACCTCTTCTCCTGGTTTGGTCTCTGGGGTCTATCATCACGTCCCCGGGAGTCCTCCCCCTCATCTGCCTTCCTCTTCTGGCCCGCTTGGACCTCCCTTCTCTTCTGCTGCACCCTGTAAAGGTTGGCAGCCTTACCATACGCGTCCTGGAGGGTCGGGATGGCCAAGACACTCAGGGCCTCTTGGAGGCTCCAGTTGAGTCCCCCCACGAACCGCTGCACCTTCGAGGCTTCATCCGGGACCATGGTAGGTGCGAATCTTGCTAACTCCAGAAATTTTGAGTGATAGTCTTCACACTCTTGGACAGCTGCTTTAACTCCGAAAACTCCAGGTACTTCTGCATGCGCACATGCTCGGGGTAGAAGCGCCTCCTCATCGCTTGCTTCAGCGCCTCCCATCCAAAATTAGGCTCAGCTCGTAGCATATCTCGGTTGGCCGTCCACCAGATGTCGGCCTCCCCCTTGAAGTAGTACACCGCCCCGTTGACCTTCCTGTCCTCTGGGCAGTTGACCGCATCAAAAATCTTGTCAAACTCCCGGATCCAGTCTTCAAGTAGGACCGGGTCCTCTTCTCCAGCAAAAGCGGTCGGCTTCAGGTGCGCTATCCTCTTGGTATAATCCTCAGGTGCATTGTCTCGCTGTGCCTGTCGCTGCACAATCTGTCCCAAGTTCAAGGCCAGCTCTTGGAGTTGTCTCATTGGATCGTTGGCGGCCATTGCAGTCCTTCGACTTTGGCTTCTGGTATTGTAGGAGAAATTGAGTTGGTGTGCCAGTCCTACAAGCTTGAGCTCAGGCGATCTCCTGATTACGACGTACATGAATAAAGATCTCTATTTCTATAGCCCCTTTCAAACTCATTCCACAAGTTTTACCAGTCTATACCATATATAATACCTAGTATACAGTTCAACATACATATGTAGCCACATCCAAATAAACAATTTGCATACTCCGCGCACACAGATGTATAAGATTATCAAGGAATTCCATTGGTTAGTATAACCTTCCAAATATCACCAAGATCAGCCAAAGTATCTTCACAATCTCACACACAATTCAGCATATATAGATTCCCCAATCGGCTTATCCCCATATTTTAATCCAATTTAAATCACCTTTGATCTTATTTCAAAAACACGGCTCTGATACCACCTTGTAACACCCTGGATTTAACCTCAAAACATAGCTTATGAAAATACAAACCTAATGGCGCAAACGGCATCGAAAACGGACTTCAAACGAGTCCTAGAAGGGCAAATCAACGTTAGTCCGAACTTGTGTCCGGACATGGAAAGTTCGGACACAAGCCGAAGAGAAATAGACTGCAAAAACCAAAAGTCCGAACTTGTGTCCGGACTTTGAAGTTCGGACACAAGTCGAGAGTTAAAAGGTTGAAAACCAAAGGCGTCCGAACTTATGTCCGGACTTTGAAGTTCGGACACAAGTAAGTTTGAAAAGTCCGAGAAACTAACGTGGCGTGTCCGAACATTGGTCCGAGCTTACAAGTTCGGACCTAAGTCGAGACTTGTAAGTCGACCTCGTCCTCGCATGCTGTCCGAACTTTGAAGTTCGGACAGAAGGTCGGACACCACCAAACAGAGAAAACTTCTTAAGCTCTTCGGGGCCTGTCCGAACATGGATGTCCGGACGGACGTTCGGACAGGTCCCTGTATGCAGTTAAAACAGCAGAACAGAGACTAAAAATAAACCAAAACTTATACCAACCCACATTAAGATCAGTATGAAAGGAACATGAGGATTAAACAACACTTATACCATAGATAATAGCGGAAGACTTTCTCAAAATCCAAGGTGCTACCGCCACATCCAAACCCTTGGATGCTCAGGCTATTAAATCACAAAACATCACAAAACATTAACCCAATATCATAAACCATTTGTGCAGAAACTTAAACTGTAATCGTCAACTGAACATTATTAAGGAATCCAAAACGATGTGCTCCAAAACTTATAAAACAACCAAAGTCTCAAAACAACTCAAACTTCCTAATACTAGGTCGTAGCGCATTCCCCATTTCCCCAAGTCAGCAATCGGTACCTGCGATCAGAAAACAACAATAAAAGCACGAAGGGATCGCGCAAATCAGTGAAACTGAGTAAATTCCATCTCATCACGTAAAATACATTTTCCAAAATCCCTTTGAATTTGATAAGCGAAACATTCGAGTTGTAAACCAGTAAACCATTCGGGGAGTCTTCAACTGGAGTATCCATAAAACAACCAACAGTCACAGCGGACCGAAATATCAAATACCCTCACCCTAAGTCCTTAAGTGTGCACACCCCCTATGAATCATCAGTCCATAGAGTAGATCATAGAGCTTAACTGCAGTCATTGTATGCAGCGCAAATATATATAAACAATTCAGTGTAATCAATTCATGCTCACGGTGCAGAGAACCAACATGGTGAGTCAGGGAGCACCACGAACCCCAAAGTAATCAGAAACCAGTGAAGAACTCCCAAAACAAAACCATCATCAAATTCACAGTGAAGTTTCTCAAAACACCATTCGCGACAGAAGGCAATCCACAACCAAAACCAACAATGAGCACAGAATTTACCTGATTGCTCTCTCGACTCAGGAAACACCCAACAGATTCACCAATGACGTTCGCCGTCGACACCAACGTCTAGGTTAGAACAAATCACAATCAGCAGACCTCAAACACAAATGAATAAACCAACACTCAAACTATGCTACTACTTTACCCGTTAGATTCTAGTTGGCACCAGGGAAGGGTTCTGATCAAACACCAGCAGGAGCGTGAATTGAGAGTTGGGAAAGAGAGTAATAGCGGCGTGAAGAAGATGAAGAACGATCAATAAGATCGTGGTTTAAATAAGTAAATCAGAGAATTAGGGATTATCAATATAAGTTAAATAAATTGTATTTTGTAAAGACGTAGAGGAATTAATTTAAATCTTGTAAACAATTTTAAAGGAACACCTAATAACTAATAGTGTAATTACTTTCTAAATACATTGACGTTGAGAAACCTCAGGAGGAAGAAACAAAACAACCCGTTAATAAATAAAGACATAATCCTTTAATTCAAAATAGAAAAGATTTTTTGACTGTTGCAGAAGATAAGGATGAGGAGTAAAATATCTTAGAAGTTAATTAGTAAACAAATACTAGTAAGGAAATAAATCAGAAATAGATCAATATAGATAAATAGTTTAAGGGCTAAGTGGAAAGAAAACAATTACGTTTAAAAAGATGAGTCACCAAACCGATAACAATTACTGGGATAGAAATAAAAAGAGTCAAATAAACAACAAATATATTAAATAGCCAAACTGGAATTGAACTCCGGATATTTAAAATTAACAAGCTAGAAAGAAGATTCTAGATTGGTATTTTAGGATTTAAATCACCTAACGAATTTAGAAGAAAGATTTAGAAATATGACTAGCAGTCACCATAGCAAAACGTTACAATGAATTGTGAACATTAAAAGGAGAAGGTAGATTGTTAAATTCCCTGGGCCATCTTAACGCTAATCCCGGACCTATTATTCACCTTATGTACTATAGTATTCTTATCTTGGAAATTCCCGGGTATTTCAGTGGGGAAGTGTGCCCTTTTCGGTGACATTTTGTGCTTAAATGTTTAATCTCTCTCCTTGATAAGTGCAAAATATATAGACTTTTAAGGGTTTAATTACCTTATAATTTGCAGTATTTTAAGTAATATTTCTCACTTATCTGACGATTTTCCTAGGTTTATGTTTTGATATGAATTGATATATTTTAGTGTTAAATGTAGGAAAAAGTGTTGGAATCAAGTAGTTTACTTCACAAGCTTTCCAAGCAACAAACGGCGAGTCAAACGGACTTATAACGAATAATCTGGAGCCGATTCAAGATTGGACTACAATCGTGTATATATATACATATATATATAGCATAACTGGCGGACAGGAGAGGCGCGGACAAGACTCAGGCGACCGCCTGGCGGACAGGAGCAGAGACTACCGCCTCTTATCAGGCGGACAGCACACAGACCCGCAGGCGGACGGGACCAACACGCGCGGACAAGGTAGAGACGACCGCGAGGCGGACTGAGCTAGGCGCGAGGCGGCAAGAGCATTTCAGCGCACGAAACAGAATTCCGAACAGAGTTTTCTTCTTCCTTGTTCAGGCGCCGCAGTCGAACTACTTCATTAATTGCGATCGCCCACCTTAATTTACGCGAGCGTGACGCCGGCTCTTCAATCAATGGCTGCTACAGATCATCAATTAAATCTGTCTGAAATCAATTGCACTGCCCGATGAAATCTCAATCTTCACGGATCTGCACCAACTCCTCCGACTATCTTGATTCACCCTGTCACTTCTCCTTTGTCTGTTTCCCATGTCCTCCGCCTATATAAACCCACACTACTGGAAGCTAAAATACACGATCCATCCAGTCATCCATCCATCTATCAGTCCACGAATTAGTCCGTTCAGCCACACTCCCTCACTCACGCTCGTACTCCATTCACTTCATCAAAAATAATCACCCATCCACTCCATTAAATTCCCACGTAATACATACACCCCACTTTCCATTTTATTTCCACTATTACGCACCAGCTCTACAGAAATAAATTAGCAGACGGGGCAACGCAAGACGAAGTTGAAGCGAGGAACCGGAGTGAACTTCTAAACTGGAGTTATCTCTTACCCTTTCTTTAATTTATTTAATGCATTCCTTTTCTGTTATCGTTGTTTCTGTAACGATGAGCGAGTAAGTATTTTAGCTTCCCGGGTTGGGAAGCGAACCTATTTCCTAAATTATGTTATGTATTCTTTAAATAAAGTTAACTGCAACAGTTCAATTCCTGTCCTTCAAGTGTTTTAATTATTTGGCTGGTAGTTAAAACAACCCTTGTAGTATTTTATTAAAATGCGAGAGCTGAGATAAATAACTAGACGAAGGAAGTTGAACCTATTTAACAGCTAGAAGCCTGATCCGGCCTATAGGTTAATTAGACTCCAATAGAAACTGCTCTTTATGCGATTAATTGTGTCCGGTCTAGAGCATTAGCCTGCTGCTAGGTCTAACAATTGGTTAGGATTCATTATACTTAGTCGTTAATGAATTAATTAAAGTTTCTGAGTTATTGCAGTAAAATTAAAGGAAGAATTTACTAACAGATATAAAAGGAATAAGTAAGCAAACAACCCGGGGTGCGCTTTTCTATTTATCACATTCACCACTCTTTAAATCCCTCTGTGTTTATTTAAGTTGTCTTAATTGTCCTTGTAGTTTAGTTTCTTTTTAATTAATTAATCAAAACCGAAAAAGTGATATTTCCTGTTTTCTTTAGTTTAACTTAATTTCCAGTTAATTAAATATTTGTCAATTAATTATACGAGGTCCCTGAGATCGACAACCCTATTTAATCACTATACCCGCAAAACGATAGGTACACTGCCTATGTGGTAGAAGTAGTCACATATTTCTCCATCACTCCTTATCATGCGTTTGTCCAAATTCAAATATTATGTACCCTTTATATGTGGTTGTTCTCTTTAAGAATAAATACTGTTATGGATTGTGGGATAAATGGTACAAATTTTAAAAATTTTGATTACTTTTGAGGAGCATTTTATATGCGGTGTGACCAAATAATCTGCAAATGGTTGGATTTTATTGCTCAGGGTTTCTTTCTGTCTTCTCTCTTAGGGATTGCTAAGGGGTACTTCTCTGTTAAAAAAGAAAAAAAAATATACAAAATAATAAGGGACTAGCGAGACACCATTGGTAACCAAACAAAGAGAGTTGAGTGTTCTGAAATACAAAGGCGTGATGCCTACATTTTCTCATCCCTTATGCAAAAGTGAAGCAAATGCATAAATCTATTTTTCCTTTTGTTTTCTCCTCAAATGCCCATTCTTGAGAGAAGTTGGTGATGGTAAAAGTTCTCAGTCACCTAAACAAAAGAAACATTGAAGTACCTTAGATCATACCCCGAAACTCTATATTTTATTTTCACCCTGAACACACCTATGCCACCAGCAGTTAATTTTTCACACTCCTCAATAAGTTGAAAAGATCATGTTTATCCTACCCTTCATAATAATATTTGTTAGTATTGAGCATTCCCTACTTGGGTACGTGGTTTTGCTTGAGGACAAGCAAAAAGATAAGTGTGGGGGTGTGATAAGTGTCCAAATGAGCATGATTTATAGGTGTATTTCTTATTTTATATTAGCACTTTTCTTGCTCATTTCTCCACTTCGGTTAATTTTCCTCTAGTTTATGTTTTATTGTTTATCTCACAAATTTATTGTTCAAACATGAGGAAAACCAAGCTGGGAGTAAAGTAGATAAAGAGACAAACACATAGACGCAAACGGCTCAGAAAACGGACTTATAACGAAGAATGTAGAGCCGGTCAAACAGAGTCACGCGAGAGTCACGCGGTGGACTGGTGCAACCGCCCCCTAAGTGGCGGACGTCACACGGGCAACCGCCGGGCGGACAAGGCTGAGGCAACCGCCTCTTAATGGGCGGTTAAGGAGGCGGACTAGGCTAGGAAGACCGCCCACTAGCTGGCGGTTAAGGAGGCGGACTCAAGTGTGGGCACCGCCCACTAGCTGGCGGTCAAGGAGGCGGTTGTGCCTCGCGACCAGTTTCTTTTCGCCCGTCGTCGTCTGCAACTTACCTTCACCGACTGTCTTCAACTCGCCCACTCGTCCACTGTCGCCGGCGCCTACCTTATTTCGCTCCCCGTCTCCAACTCCTGTCCCCTGCAATCAATGCTTCAATCAGTGAGCAATCAATGAGCTCAATCCATTCACGCGTTCCTTATCTGCTGCCTTTGCCTTTTCCTTTCCCTATTTAAACCCACGAGCTTCACCCAATAAATCACTCACAAATTCACCAATCGATCCACGACCACTTCACGCCATCTCATTTCTCTTCTCCCGCCTTCTCCATTTTATTTATTTTACATTCCACAAAATCCACCTCTAGCCTACGTATACAAAATAGCAGAGCGAGACGGAGTGATTACGGATGATTTCTATCATTCTTGTTTCTGTTATTCTATTTAATATGTTAGGCTAGTTTACGTACGCTCTGGGAATGGTTATTATATGTTTGTATTAATTATGCTATATTTTTACTGGTTTTAATTATATACAGTTTGTTACGCTTAAAGGTTATCACGCACCTTTTTAATAAATGTCATGAGTTTATTAAATTGCTTTCCTAAGTCTATTTTGATCAGACCAGGTGATAAATAGACAGGTTAATTAAGGCGTAAAACTGGAGGAAACTTGTTATGATTTAATAAGTTAGATTCAGTTGCAAATGTAATTCCTCAATACTCCTTTCCGTTCGCAGGCTTTTGCTTGAACCTTGATTAGAACCTTGCATTACAGGTGAACGAGTTCTTATGAGGCTATGACTAGTCCTTAAGATAATTACAGGAACCTTGCCAAATTATTAAACCAGTAGAGATAGCTTAATTATGCAGATTATATTAACCTGACCCAGAGTTCCATTTTATTTATCTGTCAACTTAGTATTTTTATCTTTTCTTTTTATTACAAGAATTAATAACCCCCCTCTTGTGACACGCTTAGGTACTATTATATGTACATTAGTCCCACGGTTCGACATCCGGTTGCTTACATTTTCACTATACTACTGCGACGGGATTTATTTGCAGCCCGACGTTATTTTTGGGTTTTAATTTCTTTCTTTTATGTTAATTACACCTGTTCTAACCACTCATTTATAACGTCCGCAACATGTCAAAGGTTTCTACTGCATTTAAGGGTAGTCTAGTTCTTTAGCGGTACTAGTAATTTAGCAAATTTCATGCATGGTCATACAGCTTGGCATACAAGAATTTAGACATGCTTTTTAAACATTTAGGGTTTCAAGGTTTACCTGCAGCTGTGGATGAGTCTGGTCCCTCGGTGCGATCCATGACGTGCAACACCGCCTTCCCTGGCCTCGAGGTAGATGCCTTCTGGGAGTCTCGGGATCCCGCTTCGTGCGTAGGCTGGGTGTGCTGGGCTCCACGCTGGCCTCCGGGTCCCGATCTCTGGTCACCTCTCGCACCATAGCCGGGCCTGTAATTCTTGCTCTGGGGATTCGCGAAGCACTCAAAGGCCCTGTGCCCGCTCTTCTTGCAGTAAAAACACTCTATCTGATTGCCCTGACAGTCCACACCGGGGTGGTTCTTCGAGCATCGTCTGCAGATATATCGGCGCTCGGTCCACTTGCTCGGACCGGCTCCAGTCCCTAAACAGGTTACTTAGTTAGTCAACAACAAGTCATAATAACTGTAAATACATTCAAGTGCTAGAGTTTGTTTCAGTTTACCCTTGGGTGGGTAAGAGCGGAACGGCTTAGTCGCCGTAGCCGAGTGGCTCAGCTGAAGTCTCTCTGTAGGCTTGTTCCCATGGTATCTCGCCCGCTTCCTATTCGGGTAGCGCTTACTCCTGTCAGCTCCCTTCTGCTTACGGTCCTCTGAGTCACCGTCTCTTGCCTTCCTTTTCTTCGCGAACTCCTCATCCCGCATCTGGAAGGTGATCTCGACCTGGGATGCTGCATGGTAGCGGTCCTGTACAAAATAGGGTTTAGTAAACTCTTCACAAAATAATACTCAGTTCAAATTTATAGTTCAAGTGCAACCTGGATTGTGGCATAACGGCTGGGTCCCATGCCGTATCTGATGCGGTAGTTCAGCCCGCCGTAGAAACGCTCCACTAGGATCTCATCTGAATATCCCAAGCCAGGAAGTACACGAAGTAGAGCAGTGAACGCCGAGTAGTAATTATCTATTGTCATCCCCTCGGTCTGCCTCAGGGTGTCTAGCTCAAGCCGCTTCTTTGTCCGGAGGTGGTCGGGGTAGTACTTAGCCCTCAGCAACGCAGTGTAAGCATCTCATCCAAAAGTGGGGTCGGCTAGGTGAGCATCCTTCACAAGCTTCCACCAATCGCTCGATGACTCTCGTAGGTAATAGGCTGCGAGTCTGACCTTAGCCTCTGCAGGAACATTCAAAGTGTCGAAGGCGGTCTCTAGGATGCTGATGTAGTTCTCTAAGTAGGTGGGGTCCGTCTCTCCTCAGAACTTCGCTGGTCGAAGGTCTGCCAAGCTCTTCACCCAGTTTGTCTCCCTGGGTGGGTGAGGTTGTGGTGGCGGTGGTGCCTGCTGGGCTCCTGGCTGGAAACCCATGTGACCTAGGGCTGCTGGTACTATCTTAGCTATGGTCTGCCCTGCAGCTACGCTATCTTGCTCCATTTGGCCACAACCTCGTCCTCGACCTCGTCGTCCAGACATCTGAAAATGTCGTCGTTAGTTCAGAACATTCACAAGAACTTACTGCAAGTTATTATCGCCCTTGCTAGCGGCTTTAAATTGTAAAGTCGTGCCTCACATTACTAACCCTTAACCCCGTTTCCCAAATTTTAGGTTTTCCTATTCCCGGTACTCCTCTGTTCCAGTCATCAGAGCGTAACTACGCTCTGATACCACTTTCTGTAACACCCCCGATTAATCAACCTTAATCTGAACGATGCACCAAACGATGATACAGCGGAGTCACATTTCCAACCGGGTGTCACAGACGCCAACCGCCCACGTGGTTGACACAACAACACTATCAATACTATGCTGCGGTCTGAATGACTGGAATTAAACCATAACCAAATCCAAGTCCAATACAGAAGATACAAACCGAGTACCGAGAGTCTACAACATAAGTTCTTAATCCAACAACATAAACCGAAAGTACAACTAGGGTTAAGTATTACAAAGTCACAACCCATACATTAAAAACATACTACTAAAAAGTCCTGCCCGTATAGACTACCCCCATGGTAGTCACCTTGCCTACTCTCCGTCTGCTTCCCGCTTCATACCTGTAAAAATAAAGGACTCGGCAACCTATGCTGAGTATGAACGTGTGTAGCCCGCATGTTGCCGGGCCACACGACTACTTGGTCGAATATGATTAAGTTCAATTTGCATGCTATAATAAAACAGTAACACACAGCACACAATGACAACATAGCAGATCACAGCATGTTGGGCATAGAGATATCATCAAGCACCTCAAGCATGTAACAACAAGTAGGGTTTACAAAAGGATTCGAATAATGATGATCCTCATAGTGGGATCATTCAATGTTGAGTGTTCTCATCTCTTTTTCTTTGCTTCCATTATGTATACTTCTCGTTCTCTTTCTTTGCACCTGGTCCGGGGATATAGATTGATTTCCCGTGACCATATAGTATGGGTGCCCATCTTTCTTTGCTTCTTTGTAGATTCATTGTCAGTTCTTTTTGTTACCGCACGTTAGAGGACGTCTCCTCCATAACTAGTCCCCCATTCCTGACGTCATGCGCCGAGAAAGCGGAGTCGCCTCTAGACTCCAGGATAAGCTCCACCAATTTGTCACTCCCCCATTCCTGACGTCATGCGCCAGGAAAGCGGAGTCGCCTCTAGACTCCAGGATGTGCTCCACATAGAAGGGCGAAGGATCTGATGCAGATAGCAACTCCCGAATATTCCATACCGCGCGGCCCGAGATGTCGTCTTCCCGGGTTATCCTCATGTTCCACCAATTGAGATTTGCTCTTTATCATTGTTCATGGATAGACACCATGGTGGGTGTCAGGGTACGTCCTCCATGGTTAGAGAGGGGTTCCCCTTTATAGAATTTTCTTGTTTTCATAGTTCCCAAAGTTTCAACTCAATTTCCATAACCGCGAAGGGACTAAACTACTGTGTGCGCGCAAATAGTATACAACAATGATATAGAAATCATATAACACGATAAGCAAGCAATCCAATTACATGCTTTAATCTTAAGGTCTTTTTCACACAGAGCACACAGCACACAAGCCGTGTAGCACGGCAACATACGAGCCACACATGTCCATACCTTATTCGAAAGCACGAGTTGTCTTACACTCGAAGTCCCGGTCGGAGTTCGCTACGGCCCAGTTGAGTAACTTGGTAGATTCTCCCTGGGCCAGTCCTTTAGTGCAAGAATGGACTTCAGCTCCTCAGTCACTCGACAATACTCGTTGGTTCTGGAGTTTATTGCTTCAGGATTCCAAGAGCTTGTGCTCCAACTCGACCAAACAGAAGAGGGACTCGGAGGTTTGGAGTTCACTGAGATTGAAATTCACACCAGGAGACTGGCTCTTTATCAGTACTCTATATTTTGGAGGAAAATGCCACTGGTTACCAAGGGACTACTGAGTTGTTGTTTGGCACCGCATGCAAGGGAGAGAGGGGAATGATCGAGCTAGGGTATTAATCAGAGGACGATTGCATCAGAGGTGGTGGTCATGGGCTCTAAGTTCCTAGAGAGTATGGGCGTAACAGGAGAACCAGAGTGGCTGTCTCCTTGTCTGTTTTTCCTAGCACAGATCGACATAGGAGCATGGTTTAGTAGACTTGGAGTTGCTGTTACAGAGACAGTTGAGGGAATCTGTGGTGCGTGGGTGTTTGAGCAACACAAACTTTAATGCTCCTGTTGGGTGTTTGAGCGATTTATCAGAAATAAAGGCCACTCTCTTCTGCTTCAGGTTGTCGGGCAGATCAACATTGTTAATGTTAGTTTTTCTTTTCTGTTATGTCTACATTAGTCGATGATACAAAGAATAGTTTAGAGGTCATGGATTAGGGACTGGCGTGCGAGGAATTTCTGCAGAGTAGATGTTGTCGTTATTATTTTCTTTTGATTCAAGCATACATCTGAGAACTGGGACTGAGAGGGCGTGAGTTTCAGGAAGAAACCCCGTCTGAATTGTCCCAATTTACAAGGGCTAGTATGGGCGATTGAATAAACAAACTCTTCTCGTTACAAAATTTGGATTCCTCTGGTTACATATTTTTTTGTTCGAATCGGTTCTTCTTCGAGGAAGAAGAAGAAGACGATGCAGTTGGCTCTTTTTTTGTATTTACTTCATTGATTGATACTAGTTTTAATTCGTGTGTAGTAGATACCGAATGCAAGCATAGCTCAACCGGTTAAGCATTCGGGGAAGGTACGGGAGGTCTCGGGTTCGAACCTTAGCGGGAGCGTCTTTGCTCATTTTTCTCTCTTTTTCTTTTTGTATAGGTTATACATGTTTATTAATATATGTTAGGCCATATAATATATAGCGTTATATTTATTTATTTATTTGTTACAAAGTTATGCGACGTTATCGTTTTTATTACAACGTTACGATATCGTAACGTTACGTACATGTAGTTTTCGTATTCGTACACATATATATATATACTAGATTTAATTGTTCGTACGTTATTTTATGTCTGAATTATAAAACGCGTTATGATTTTATGCGTTTAATGTTCAGGGGTATTTCAGTGGCCCTCCACAGACCGCCACCAAGTATCAGCTGCATCCTTCAAGTTGTATGCGGCGATGTCGACCTTCTGGTCTTCTGGGACTCGAACAGCCCTGAAAGCTTTCTGGTGTTCTACGATGAACTTCTCCAGTGCGGCGGGGTCTGGTTCCCCTGAGTAAGTCGGTACTCTTGCGTCTGCAACGCTCTTCAACCAGTTGGTCTCCCTGGGCTGCGGCGGGTGGGGTATGGCTCCCACAACTTGAGTTCCTAGCTTTGTGGCGAAGGCTGCCTTGGCCTCTGCTAGGCCTGGTATTTCCGGGACATTTGCTGGTGCTGCTCCACCTCGTCCTCCTCTGCCTCCACGTGGTCTTCCAACTCCAGACATCTATAGTATAGTACACTATTATTACTATTCGGTGCTAAGCCGTATTACACACACAATCATAAACATGTAATAAAGCTAACTACTAGCAATAAAAATATCCCTAGGGTTTTTTCTTTCTAAATCACAAATCCTCACAGACGTTTCCCGTTATCCCAATATTCCTATGCTCATTGTTTTTGACTCAGTATCCTTCATCAGAGCGGTACTCTGCTCTGATACCACTTTTTGTAACACCCCTATTCCTAAACCTGTAATAAACATCGCAAGTCGTAGCAAAATAAATAACGTCGCAGCGGAAAATAAAACTATCTACTCTTGGTGTTACACGCCGTTACTCACCCTTGTGAGTAACAAGGCATCCTTACTCTTTCCAACTAATATACTCCTCTCGCTGTGATGAACCGATACTGAGCATTCTAATTATTACAGACCAAATCCAAAACTAAATGAGCAACTAATTAAATACAACAATCCCAAAATACAATACATATTAAATCTACAAAGTGTTTATTAAGACATAGCAGCTACCCTGTTCCCCGCACTCCGGCTTGTGTCTTCTTTAGTAACCTGAAATGTTTTGCCCATTGAAGGGCTCAGCAATCGAAATGCTGGTATGCTAAATGTAGTCCTAAGTCATCTAGATTCCTTAAGTCGTTTAGTCATCTTGATATTAGATTCATTACATAAAATACCGGTTTACAATAGCAACAGTAATAACTGTAAACATTAAACAATCGCATAAAAGTTCACCTGCAACATCAGTGCATAATAAACATTAACCAGATAATCAACACCAATAATCCCAAACAATAACCAAACAAGTCACGCGTATTAATTAACTGTACTTGTTAGTAGGTCACATGACCCTTATCCTTTTAAACCAACCACTTAACTTTTCCAATTAATTCCACCTCAGGCGTCATGTCAAGACAACCCTTAATAACTCAATAATGGACAGTGTGTCCCCTGGGTTCCAAAGGAACCGTTACCAGCTAACCTTGTGGCCCTGGACAAAATTTGACCGATCCGGTCGAACCTGTGCACCAACGGTAGTGCCTTCCGCCATCCCCGAATGTGGCTGATGGATTCCCTTGAGTGACTCCCCATTGAAGTCTTTCGTAGTGATCACGATGCGCAACCAGAAAGTCGAAACAGTCTGGATTCCTCTCTTTATAAGTTAGCCCTTTAGTCAGTGGTACAATAACCAATTCTTGAATTAAGACTATAACAGTTGACCATCAGTTAGGTTCAATAATACCTAAAGGTTAGTTAGTCTTGTTCCAGTTTAGATGTATAAACTTTTAGTCATAAGACGTTCGCGTATAAATAAAACGCAACAATGTTGAGCAATACAGTATACAAAATAATATACATAAAATCACAGATATCGCTCTTAAACAGTTAAACACATAACGTCTGGACCTTAGGATAATCCTTAGGACATTCAGACCACACAATTAACATACCGTTCACCGTGATAACAGCTAGCTTGACAATGAACGCTCTAGTAATTCTTTCCCGTACGCTGTTATTTATACATGCAATAACGGGTAGTATTAATATGACTGTCCACTAAATATTACAGTACTGTCTCTGTAGAGTTTATTCTCGTTGTATTCTAACTCTGTATGTTCTTTATTTTCCCCTGCTATTTTAACAGTGGCCCTAGGTAGTTCATCAATTCATTATTTTATGTAACCTCACATGTGATAATGAATTTCCATTATACGGTATATCCTTATCCCATTAATTATATACTCATAATTATTTCCACTTATTATTTATATCATACCATTTGGTTATTTTTGTTATAACCACCTTTATTTTATAAACTTTATATTATACTCCACAATATACCATAATGCATTATATTACTTAATTTTAATTCCTTTCTTTATTAAATTACAAAACCACCATAATAATTCGGTATTTATATTTTGTACCCAACAACTTTTATAAATTATCAAATAACCATATAACTTCTATAATTTACTAATTAACCATATCAACTTTCGGAAATTACAATTTGTGCCCACTAATTTTCGCAAATTATCATACAGCCACTTATAGTTTCGGTTTTAATAAATATCTTTCCTTTATTTACAATTTAACCCTAAAACTTTATATAAGTTACATATTAATTCATAAACTATAGTTTTAATATTTAATCCTTCTTAATTACCAAAAGGACCCATATATTTTGCAAATTACATTTCCGCCCTTATTCAATTCGGTTTTTACATATATACTTTTATAAATTACATATTCATCCCAAAAATTTATAAAATTAATATTTTATGTCATAAATCATTTTAACCCAAAGTTTTTGGTCAACACTTTGACCAAGACTTAATTTCATAGTTAATACTTTAATATACCCATAAAATCATGTATATTCTCGGTTAAACTCTAAACTTTCCAATAATTACAAAATAGCCCCAAAACTTTATAAAATGTTATTTAAACACTTAAACACTTATTTAAATTCACAAAAATTCTTAATATTAATTTCTACCTTATATTATATCATAATTATGCCAAATAACCCCTTATGTTCTCGGTAATTATTATTTGTACACTAAACTTTTCAAAATTTACATTTTAGCCACATAAATTATTAAACTAGCCATTTAAATACGTGTAGCTATTTTTAATATTCCCAAAATTTATAATATAAGTTAATACACTTATATATATTTCAAAATTCACCAAATATCACATATTGCTCTCGGCTTTAGTTATGTTTTACCATATGGTTTTATAACTTGATTTAAACTTTATAATATGTATATATAAATGTATATAAGCCATATAAGACTTCTAAAAATTATACTAATGACATAGAATGATTATAAGCTCAAAATAGAACATTAAATCCCTAGACCATTCGGTTTGGTTATTTGTATAACATAATTTTTTTTGTGACAAAAATATATATCTTAAGGTAATAATCTTACCTTATATGTTATAAATTATTTTCTTGACAATATAACCCATAATTTTCGGCCTTAATTTATTTAGAGGTTATACAAAATTTTTATACCAAAGTTTGAAGCCTAAATCAAACTTAAACTTAATAAACCTTACTTATATAAACTTACCCCTTAAATCAAGACAATTCTTGTACTTGATTTTTCCTTGAATTCCAAGCTCTCCAAATGCTATCTTGATAAAGAATTTCCGGCTCCTTAAATATACTTAGGAGATCCTTTTGTTAGACTTCTAACAAAGATTTATAAGTAATATTTGGAGAAATTTTACAAGAATTTACCTTAGGAATTTAACAAGGTATTTTTGGTGCACCTTGGGTGATTGTAATCCCGTTTCCTTCATGAAAATGAGAGATATAGGGTTTAGAAGTTCCTAATTTTTTAAAATACCTTAAAGAATTTACTTAGGATTTTAACATAAAAATATACCTTAACTTGATCTTGTGTTCCTTGTGGTTGTTGTGTGAATTTAGACCTCCTTGGAACACCTATTCGATGGCGAAAATTGTAGGAGTAGCTAGGATGATTTCTTGCTTCAAGACTTAGAGATTTAACTAGTAAATTACATTAAAAATGGGTTGAACTTAAAACACCATAATGGAGCTTAGTAGCTCTTAGGAATTAACAGAGCAAAGGAAAGAAAAGAGAGGAGAAGAGAAAGCTTACCATTCGGTTTGATGTTGGGCAAGAAATGAATGAAGTCTCACTAGGTATTAGGCAAGAATGAAGAGAATCAAATTGGTAATTATTTCAGTAACATAGCATTATCTATGATTGTTTTTGATTATTTTATTTCAATTGACTCAAAAGTCTGTCAATGTTAGACTAGCTTTACGGCTGACTGGCAAGAAAAGTAATGGAGCTTGATTGATGATTGAACTAGAAGACAAGTTATGGTATGTAGTTTGTCTTCTTTGATTTTCTAAGTCAATTAACATGTTAATTTCTTCCTTCTTTTCCTTATTATTCCGGTGCTTAGGTTGTAGATATCAATGATTTTGTTTGATTTTGAGACGAGAGATAATGCTTGTTAGTTTTGTGTTTTTATTGACTAATGAGCAATCAAACCCCATTATTCTTGATTGATTTCGGTAGTCAAGGCGTACAAGGACTTTGATTTTGTTTTACTGGTAAACATGTAATCATGCTAGTTAGGTATTTGTCTCTCTTGATTTTTATTTAGTAGCAATCATACTCCCCTTTTCCTGATTCAAATCGGCAATCACATGCCAATGAGCAACTTGCTTTATTTGTTTTGCCTAGTCAAAGTATGACTAGATTTGCATTTATTTCATATCTTTATTTAAGCTAGATCTTCATTGTTTTCTTGCAGGGAAATCGTAATGGAGGTCCATTTGACTGATTCAATTTGACATATTATCATAGAGTTATGGGGGTGTGGATGGGTAGTCACCATTCCATAAGACATGATTTTTGCTAAAAACTATGTCAAATAAGGCCCTAAATGGCGCCCACTTATGTCAAATGGGATTGAGTTTTTGATTTAATTCCTATCACATTATATTGTACTAAGACCATATTATAATGTAATAGGTCACAACATTTAATTACATTTTTACTATGAAAAAGGTGAAAGTTTTTAAGGTAAAAATGCTGATTTTAGGTACCTTTTTGATCCAAAAATCGCCCCCCACTTGTACTATGAATTTAGTACTACCATTAATTTATTTAGATGGTAAATTATCCCCTTTTAAGATTATCAACTCGTTGCTCGCAAAGCTTCAAGGTAATTGCGTAGAAACACATTTTGTGACACCCGAAGGTGCGTTTTTGTGCTTTAAGGATTTTCTGGAAAATATTAGTCGCTATGTTTCCAAGTTTATAAACATTTTTATAGTCAATAATAATATGTTAAGGTTACATTGAGTTATATGGGGTTATATCAACTCAAAAACACCAATTCCCGGGCTAACCGGGGCAAAAAGGAGCGGTTAAGAAATTCTCCCGAGTACTTTGTTTATTTTTGAAAGTAGCTCGGACCATTCTCTTGAATGATTAATAATGAGTGTTAGGAACCCTAAGAATTAATTTATAGGAGTTCGTGCCACCTCGGCCTCCTCCGGGGCATCCGGGGGGTTATGGGACCCCCTTAAGGCATCTCCTAGCACTTTGCGTTTTAACTGAGAATTTAGCGTGGGAGGACTTCATCTTATATATCTAATAGAGTGTTTGGTGCATTTGGAATGAAGTGTAAGCTTTACTTCATCCTATAACGTATTTCCGGGACTTTCGGGGCCTTAAGCCTTTAAGGAACTCCCAGCATTTTTGTATTTCTTCTCAATTTTAGATGAGGTCCTGAATTCTAAAGGTCATATAATGATCCTTGATTATCTTCATATGAGGTTTATAGCTTATATAACGTGCTTAGCTTAAGGTCGGGCTTTAACGCACGTTTTTGACCTTAAGAAGTTTAGGTGTGTTTTAACGCCTAAGTGTTTATACCCCTTCTTAGGGTTTAATAATCCCCCAAATAATATATATGTACCATTATTTAATTATTTAAATGTTAGGGGTATTTCATTAGCACACATGCCGAGGTAGATCTCGGCAACACACATGTTACAAGAAACCATACCTTAGCCTAGTTTGACGTCCGCCTATTCCCGGATGACGTCCCGACTATCCCGATCCTATAAACCAATTCAATCGGGTACGTGTAACACCCCATCCAACAACAAACACATAACAAACAACCTGCAGCAGAATACACACCTCATCAAATAAACTTAACTCGTTGTGTGTACACGCCGTTAACCACCCACGTGGCTAAACAAGGCTATTACTAAACATTGTACCGGTCTGATGGACTAGATCCGAGCGACTACACATTATTATCCCTTTTCATTAACAAAAACCCACATCAACAAACCTTCCAACTGTAGGACCTATTATACAAATTGATGCCGATAACAGTTTCGGTCTTACACACCTACTTATATATCAACCTAAACGATTACCCAGTACAACGACTACCCATCCTAACTCTCGAACGACTCCAGCTCTTTGTACCTGAAATAGGAAAAGAAAAGAAAGGGTGGGGCCCCCAAGGGGCTCAACACCTTTGCTGGTATGGTAATCCCGCAGCCCACATGCTACCGGGCCACGCACAACTAATTGTCATCTTAGCATGCGATTGATTATATTTAAACCATGCATGCAACTGTAAACACCAACACCTAACATTTCGCCTCAATGGGCTCAACAAACGGATAATACATCCTTTTTAGCAAGTCACTCACGGTATTCATTATCCCTAGGTGTTCCTCTCTAATGGAGCTACTTCCTTAATAGACGACAACTACCCAATAATCGGGTTAGCCTTAAACGCCTCTTTCACAAACTGGGATTCATTTCCATGATCCACACCCCATATTTTATAACATATATATTCCTCACAAACCAAACATAACAACACCCTTCACGTTTCCACGTGCACATGATAACATCACAATAGGATTTACTTTACAACAACATCACATAACATACGGGAACGGTCCTCTTAGGAACCGACCCAATAGTTAATTCACTGGTGAGCATAGAGAATGGTGTCACCTCAATGGGTAAGCTCGTTATACACACAACAACACTCATTACCGTCCTAAAACAAGTCGGACGAGTAACTTAAGTTAAGATGGTTCGGGTTTGGAGGCCCGAACACACCACACAAACACATGTTCCCCCTAAACCGACATAAGTCAGAATAGCTAGCTTTGGAGTGAGCTATGGGAGATCATAACCCGTGAGGGAACAACCATAACAAAGAGATGGGTAAGCTAAGAAGGATACCCTCTACCCAAACAACGCGCGACCGGCCAAACCGGATTCTCCTACTGTTAGTACATACTTACTTTTAGATATTAGTTAGAACCCCACTATGGAGCCTATCACATGACAACACATACAGTATTACAACTGGGTTAAACATACAAGGGAGATCTCTACATTCACATACACATATCACACAATTAACCAACACGCATAGCCGTGGTTAGAACGTTCCATAGTTCGGTCGTTTACTCCGATACCGAACTCTCATGTGATCCTAGACTCAGTTAACTAAGGTTAACACTGCCGAGGTTAAATGGTATCGGGAGTTGAACGCGCCACATATATGAATTACTGTAACTCATTATGTTTTATCTTACAACGTGGCAAACATACAGAAAAACACATTGGCATAGAAGCCGGTGTAATCCGGTAGGACACAGGTTGCAAGAAAACCATACCTGTCACCGGAGTCCACTTTTCATGTCCATTTATGTTCCTCGGCAATTCTCGAACAACTGACAACATACATGTACTTTTTAACATTGGGGTAACATGTTTGTTTAAAGTCTAATGCTTATAACTGTTTCCCCGTTAACTTGGTTAAATACTTTACATTTTTTTAACATGTTTCACTCTTTCATTTACTTCTTTGCACCCCCAAATTGTGACTATAACTCACCTAACATGTCCTACACAACCTTATAACAATCATTATCCATCATCCCCATCATTAGACATCTTTTAATAACCTAAAACAACAATTTTAGAGTGGTCCGGGACTTGGTCCTTACCTTAAGTCCCGGTGTAACACCCCACTATTAATTCATCATTACCGTCCAATTCCCGTTGCTTCCCGAGTCACGCAGGATACATACTTACATACCTCGGGTGATACAATGCCGTTAGTCACCCACGTGACTAACAAGGCTACTACTTCTACATACAGCATTGGTCTGATGGACCGGAATATCAGGTACTACTTAATACAATACATACTCTCATTACATACTGATTACTACAATACTCCATTCGAACAATCTTCACAACTCTACAAGATAATACACTACGCAGTACCGAGTTTACTAGGTTCCAAAATCAATACAGTACTTCTCCCAAATTCATACACACTTACTAGGATCAATCTGCTACCCATTCCTCACAAACTAGATACTTCTAATTACAGGGCGCCCACCGGTCTCTTACCTTGATCGTATTCGCTCCGGGTACCTGCACACTAAAAATGTTCCCCGAGGGGGTCAGCTTTCGCTGAATATATAACCGCATACCCCGCGTACTAGCGAGGGTACGCCGACCATTTGGTCGAATACATGCAATTCATTTTGCAATACATACATCATGCTTTCATTCATGATACTACAATACTACACAAGGATACATACAGTCCAGTACAATACATGCTTGGAAGACAATACAAGTCACCAATACTTACTTACCATCTTTCAGGATACACATACACAATACATACTCATTACATACCCAATACACAATACGGAGATACAATTCTCCAATACCTACAAAGGTCAGTTAGCTTCATTACACACCCGGGTTCTCGGGTGTTCGATACTACTTTACTTCCGGTCAATGACTTACAATAGTCAACCAATACACATACACTACTTACTTCTTACATACTTTATTCCAGTTAAGTCGTATGACCTCCGGGCAGGGATTACTACATCCACCACCGGGCTTTAGGTGGCCCACTAATCCTGGATGCTACCCATTCAAGGGAATTGGTCCATGGAAAAGATTACAGCCAGGATTCGGATCCAACCTCTTGTGTTTCCTTATCCTCACGCGTGGCCGAAACTATATCGGACTTCTACTCATTCCATTTTACTCATACTCAAGTTAGGAGTTAGAATGTTAGAATTAGTAGAAGTCAGTACTTTCATTCCCATACATACATACATTACACAAGTACACAATACTTACACATACTTCTCACTTCCATTCATTCATTTCATGAATTATACAAACTAATTGTTCAAGGAGATACAACAAGAACAAGTAGTTCAAACATAATTAAGCGCAATATAAATCCGATTCGTGCATTTATCTTATTGGTGATCACATAAGCACACAAATCGGGGTAACCAGGTTAGGATACAGAGCATGAAGAAATCATACCGTTCACCGTTGTATCCGCACTACCGGCTCCTTCGAGGATCAACTATTGGATTCCTATACATACATGAAGTAGTACGATCAATGATCAATTATTGATCTACTTACTCCTTCATTAATACTTTCAATGTATTCTTACTACTTCATTACTTTCTTACTTGGTTATAAAACCATTCTTTCCTTTACTACTTCATAACTTACTCTTCCTTACACCTTTACTTACTTTCTTACCATTATTCTTCATTAATGGTGTATTACTACTTTTATATGCATACCGGTGTATAGGCATATACCTATACAATACATATGATTACTATAGTCATATTATAAAACATTTTTTTTGTAAGTGTTTGGGGCGTCCGACCCACCGTCCGACCCAACCCTGGGCGACCATTCCAGTAGGTTTTCGTCCCCTGAAATTACTCCGTCTGTAATACCCCAACCCGAAATCCAATAAACTGAACGGCGATCACTCCCAAATAAAATACAACTGCAGCGGAAATAAATACAACAACCGGGCGGTATTACAATGCCGTTGGCCACCCTTGTGACCAACAAGGCTAAGTCCAAATACAATCCTCAAATGTCACGGTCTGGAATACAGATACAACCCGAGATACTAGGAATCAAACTCAAAAGTACAATACTGAAATAAACAAATTAACTAATAGTAGACTCCCAAAGCTTGGTCTACCCCACCTACACTCAGTGTGGTGATCTTCTCAACTTCAGGTACCTGAAAAATGGGGGTGCCCCCAAAGGGGCTCAGCAAACAATGCTGGTATGGAAAACGTGCAGCCCATCGTCTACCGGGCCACACCAACTACTTTGTCGAACACATGCAGTTCATTTTTATAAAGCTGTAAACAAGCATAGTCTGATAATAACAAGTATCCATACAAGGACAATAATGTCACATAGAACAAGACACAGAAGGTCGAGTTAGCTGAACTGAAATTCTTTACTGATAGTCGGTCCACACAATGGGACTGACCGTTATAACTGAATATCTGAAATAGTGGAGGTATAGTGACCTCGTTATAAAGAAAGGTTGGGTATAAAAACCCCAGGAGATAACGTAGTTAAACCCTGAACTGAATGGCGTGGGAAATAAGAACCCACTAGAGGAATAAAGTCTTCCTCGAACTGAAGGGCATTTGAATCCCGGAAGGAATAAAGTCTTCCTCCCAACTGAATGTTCCGTCGCGACGTTAGGAGACGACCTGAGACAGGTACAACTCCCGTAGCATGCATGGCCAGATCCAACTGGGCTCCTCATCTCGAAGTATAATTGTTAAGTGTCATATAAAGACGTTAAACAAGAACACAATGTGTATTGTCAATTATCACGTTTAGGATAATGACGTTTGTTATAAACTGAAGTTAGTGAGAGACTTGAGTACAAGTCCTCGGTATACTGAAACGCAGGTATTTAATCCACTGGTATAGTAGTGTTTGTATGCGTGGGACATACACGTGTAGTCAGCAACATCACGCACATAAATAATACCACAGTGTGCAAGAGTAAAACAACAGTTTACATTAATTATCTTGGTCGTTATTTCAAACAACAGATAGCACACAAGCCGGTGTAATCCGTTAGAAAACAGGTTGCAAGAATCCCATACCGTTCACCGTAGACTGTACTTGTAAATTCCCGGTCAACGTCTGGTCAAACAAAGTCCTAGAATAGGATTAACTGAGAGGGTTAATTTATGTTACCCTTATATAATTCTATTGGATCTTTTAACAAATCTCATATTGTTATTTCATGTGAGGTTTATTTCTTTTAATTACCTCATGATTTTGTATAACTTATTTGTTATCCTTTTGATTTATTTATAATCCTTTAATGCACATATATGTGTTTATTGCATTTGTTGTTTATTTTATTGTCTAGGTGACATAACAACTTATAATTCTTAACTATATTTATATGTCATACATGACATAAAATTCTTATAGTTTTATTATTCTCCTTTTAACCATAAATAATTTTTTGTTTATCTTTTAATTCCTTATAACCATGTAAGCCATAGTTTAATTCCATAATTCCTTTAATCAAAATTCTTTCTTCTAAATCCTCCAAATATCCATATAGGACCTATATTTATTTAAATCTAAATTCTTAAACTTGTATTTCGGTTATTTACAAAACAACCACATTAATTCATAAACTTTACTTTAAATTCTAATCTCTTTAATATAGTTTTAATTCTTATTTAGCTAAATTACAAAACTACCATAATTTTTGGTATATAGCTTTAAATATTATAACTTCAAAAATTACATTAGCCCCTTAAATCTCGGCATATTTATATATATTTCTATATTACAATTAACCACAAAATCTTATAACTTTACATAATGTCTTATAACTATAGTTTTAATTTTAATTCTCCATAAATGCCGATATATATAAATTCTTAAATTACCAAACTAACCCCAAAATTCGGCTTTGGTCTTGAACTTTCCATTAATTACATTTTCACCCCAAAACTTTATAATAGTACTTAATAACTTATAAACTATAGTTAAATATTTAATTTCTAAAATTTCGAAAGTGAACTAATATTCTCTTAATTATGAATTCGCCCCATATTAATACAAACTTTCATAACAACTTTTATAAATTACATAATAGCCCAAAACTTTATAAAAAGTTATTTTAAAGCTTGTTTAAATTATCTAAAATTCTTAAACTTAATTCCTAACCTTATATTATATTATAATTACACCAAACAGCCCTTAGCTCTCGGTTTTTATAATAAGCACACTAAACTTTGTAAAAATTACATTTAATCCACATAACTTAATTAATTAGTCATTTAGACACTAATAAATATTTTTAACTCACCAAACTTTATGATATAAATTTATATACCTAAGTAGCTCATTAAAACTTTTATCAAGTGAACATTCGGCCATAATTTAAATGACCTTATGTTATTAAAAGTGGATTTATATGTCTAAGTAATTATAAATAAATTCATAGGAGTCATATAACTCATGTATAAATTATTGTAATGTCTTATATAAATTCTTAGCTCAAAATAAAGCATTTTTGCCCTTGAATTCGGCCTAATTATATGTAACATAAATAAATTTTGTGACACAAAAATGTGTCTTAAGGTAAATATTTTCTATATATGTTATAGTTATATTTTTGGCATATAAACCATAGTTTCGGTTTATAAACCTAGGAGGTGTACATAATTTTTGTACAATTTTTAGAAGCTTAACAAAGCTTATAACATAAGATTTACTTAGTAAACTTACTTCTTAACAAAGGTGGTTAAGTGCTTGAACTTCTTCTTGAATCTCCAAGCTTTCTCCTAGGTAAACTTGATGCTCCTCTTCGGTTTTATGCAAGAGGTGAAGGTGTTTAGGAGTTAGATCTTCAATAAAGATCTTAAGTAGATTTGTAAGTAGTTTTACAAGACTTTACCTTAGACTTTTCTCCTTATAATTCGGCACTCCTAAGGTAGATGAAGAACAAGTTTCCTTCATGAAAATGAAGAAAAGAGACTTAGAAGAAGTAGAACTTGGTTACACATAAAAATGTGCTTTAAGGATTTACAAGCATTAAAACTACCTTAAGATAACCTTGAGATGCTCCTTGGTTTAATGTTGGTTTGGACAACCTCCTTGGAGAACTAATTGATGTCGAACACTTGTTGTTAAGCTAGGAAGAGTTTTGCTTCAAGGCTTGACAAGAATTGCTAAGAATTACCTTAAAGATGAAGATAGAAGTTAATCTCCATTAATGGACTTAAGAGCTTCAAAGGAAGAAGATGAAGCTTAGAAGAGAGAGGAGAGAGCTTACCAAATTCGTAGGTGTGGAGTGCAAGAGAGGAAATGACACTAAACTTACGTATAAGGTAAGAGAGTGCCTTAGAATTTGATTTTTGTTTTGTTAATTTTTAATGTCAAATGACTATACTTTTTCCTTAGTTTATTACATGGTTTATTGGCTCAATAAATGCCCATGTTCTCTGCATAATTTCGGACATGTGGTGTGTGACAAGGCAAGAGTTGGAAAGAAGATGATTGTGAGCTAGAAGACAAGGTAATTTAGGTAAGTTATTCTTTTGATTTTTCTAAGTTAGGCTTGTCTTCTTCCTCCCTTGTAGAGTCACGAATTCAAGGGTCAAATGGGGTGTCTTAATTGACATTGAAGAGCCAAGGACAAGCATGTTAGGTCACATGGAAAGAAGGAATCTAGAAAAGTGAATTCTAGATCCACTTTTTACTTTTCTCATTTGTTTTTGTTCTAGCTCACATGGCCTTATTCCATGGCCTAATTTCGACAGCTTGCTGGTCAAATGAGACCTACATACTTAGACATTAAGTAATATAACACATGGGAAGGTGAGTCACCATGTTCTATGCTTTTTATAAACTTTTAATGCAATTTTATACTAGTTTTTGCTCTCAAAATCGGCCCCTATAGAGAGCTCTTGTTGACTAGTCACACCAACTGATTTAGAAGGTCATTTTAACCCTTTTTAAGATTACCAATTCGTGGCATGTCAAAAACTACAAGGTAATTGCGTAAAACGCATTTTCGTGACACCCGAAGGTGTGTTTTTGTGCTCTAAGGAAATTTTGGGAAACCAATTGTTCTTATGAGTTCCAAGTGTTTGTAAACACTTATTATAGTAAATAAACATATACTAAGATGTTACATTGAGTTATATGGGGTTATATCAACCCGTGACATAATTTACGGGCCATCGGGACACTCCCGGGCCAAAAAGGAGCGCTAAGAAATCCTCCTTTGGTTTTTGCTGAATTTTGAGAAACCACTTCGTGGGTTCTCTTTAGAATGATAAATAATGATGTTAGGAACTCTAGGAATTAATTTTATAGGAGTTCGTGCCACCTCGGCACTCCTCCGGACTTTTCGTGCTTTAAGGAGCGGGTGAGCACTCCCGAGCATTTTGCGTATTTGACTGAATATAGCTTAGGGAATATATTTGTATATTCATATAATAATTGTATGACCATTTAGTTTGAATATTAGAGGGTCATACAAGGTCATGTTTGACCATATGCTTCTAAGGCGTTTTAGCGTTTATGGTGACACGACTGTTTTTTACGTAACGTTTTCATGCATGGGTTTGCATGCGTACGTGAAATGATTTATATTTGGATTATATTCCAATAAATAATGATTAATAATATTATTTAGATTTGGGGTATTTCAATCTACCCCCCTTAAAAAAGGACTTCGCCCCGAAGTCTCATATTAAAGTATAAGGTTGTGGGGGAATCAAGTTCCACTAAGTATCCACAACTCAATCTAATTTTTAGGGATCAAGTCCCAAGTCTCTATATCCCTAAGTTCATAGTGTATATCAAGTACAACAGAATACTTGGAATGTCATAACATATACTTGCAGTGTAAAGCAAGGTAGTGAACACAATCACTTTTCATTTCAAATGGTGCAACGTAGTGCATATAATATTTCCATTGTAGTGTAATGAAGTACACACAATCAAGTAGAAGTACAAGGTACATTCAAACACAGTGTCACAAAACACATACAAGACAAGTGTCACTGAAATACAAAGTGCACAAACACTGACAACAAAATGTCACTGAAATGCACAGAAGTGCAACAACTGAAATGCACAAAGTGCAACAACTGAAATGCACAAAAGTGCAACAACTGAAATGCACAAAAGCAACAAATGCAATGCACAAAGGTGCAACAAATGCACACTAAACTCAAAAATGAAAAAGGCTCTACCCCCCAAAAGAAGGGGTACGCCCCCGTACCCTAGACTAAAGTGCCTAGTCGGTAAATAATGAGGGAAACTTCGCTCGCATATCAGCTTCGAGTTCCCATGTGGCCTCTTCCACATCGTGGTTCGACCAAAGAACCTTCACGAGGCTCACAGACTTGTTTCGAGTCTCTCGTGTCTTCCTATCTAAGATTCTTTGCGGTGTTTCCACATACCGCATTGTTGGTTCTAAAGAGAGTGTCTCTGGTTGTAGAACATGAGAAGGATGAGGCATGTATTTCTTAAGCTGAGACACGTGAAAAACATTGTGTACTTTGCCCAACTCGGCTGGCAAATCAAGTCGATATGCCACTAGGCCCACCCGCTCTATGATAGCGTAGGGTCCTACAAATTTCGGGCTTAGCTTGCCCTTCTGACCAAATCTGAATACACCCTTCATGGGTGAAACTCGTAGAAATACCTGGTCGCCAACTGCGAACTCAAGGTCTCGTCGCCTCTCATCAGCATATGATTTCTGTCTGTCCTGTGCTGCTTTCATATTGTTTCTGATCTGCTGAACTTCTGCCTGGACTTGCTCCAAGTACTCAGGCCCAATGATGACGGTCTCACTAGACTCGTCCCAGCACAAAGGTGTGCGGCATGGTCTGCCATATAAAGCCTGAAAAGGTGACATCTGTATAGAGGCGTGATAGCTGTTATTGTAAGCAAACTCGATGAGATGTAATCTATCTATCCAGCTGCCCTGAAATCCAAGGCACATGCTCGTAGCATGTCCTCTAAGGTCTGAATAGTCCTCTCTGACTGACCATCTGTCTGAGGATGAAATGCTGTGCTAAGCTTCAATCAGTGCCAAGTGCCTCGCGAGTAGCTCGCCAGTATCGTGAGAGAAATCTAGTGTCTCGATCTGAAACAATAGTCTTAGGACTCCATGATGTCTGATAATCTCTTCTCAAATAGCTCTGCTAACTTTGGCACTTTCCAAGTATCCTTCATCGGAATAAACCTAGCAACCTTAGTCAGTCGATCAACAACAACCCAAATCATTTTAGGCCTCCTCTCGTAGGTGGTAGTCCCACCACGAAGTCCATGGAGATATCATAAAACTTCCACTCTGGAACTGGCATAGACTGTACCATACCTCCTGGTCGTCTATGTTCGAATTTCACTTTCTGACAAGTGATACATCGAATCACATACTCTGTCACGTCGCCCTTCATACCACTCCACCAGAAATACCTCTTTAGATCTTTGTACATCTTAGAAGCTCCTGGATGGACAGATGTGGTAGAAGTGTGGGACTCTCGAAGAATATGCTCCTTTATATCTGTGCTGTCTCTGGGAATACACAATCTTCCCTTCAATCTGATGAGTCCATCATCATGTAACTGGAACTCATACTTTCCACCTTCAAATGTACCGTCAGTCAACTTCTGACTGATCTCCATCATTCGCTGATCACTCTGCTGTGCTCGTATGTCGTCCATAAGACTCGAGCTAGCCACAATGGCATTAAGGAATATGCTCGTCGACTCAATGCGTCTGCTACAACATTAGCTTTCCCTTCCTTGTACTGCAAATCAATGTCATAATCCTTAAGAAATTCAACCCATCTTCTTTGTCTCATGTTTAACTCCTTCTGGGTGAATACATATTTCAAACTCTTATGATCCGAATATACGGTCATCTGGACACCATACAGGTAGTGGCGCCAGATCTTCAAGGCAAAAACAATAGCTCCAAGCTCCAAGTCATGTGTGGGATAGTTTTCCTCATGTTTCTTCAACTGTCGGGAAGCGTAGGCGACTACCTTCCCATTCTGCATGAGTACACACCCTAATCCCCTACCTGATGCATCACAGTAAACTTCATAACCCTCTGTGCCTTCAGGTATAGTCAAAACTGGTGCTGATGTCAAGCATTCTTCAAAGCTCGAATGAGGTCTCACATTCAGTAGTCCATGTGAAAGGTGCATCCTTCTTCATTAAGCTGGTCATAGGTTTGGCTATTTTGGAGAAGTCTCTGACAAACCTTCTGTAGTATCCTGCTAAACCAAGGAAACTCCTGATGTCCGTAACTGTCTTTGGCCTAGGCCAAGTGCGAACTGCTTCTATCTTTGCTGGATCCACTGCGATCCCAGCATCTGAGATAACATGTCCTAAAAGGAAACTCTGTCTAACCAAAACTCACATTTGGAGAACTTAGCATAAAGCTGGTTCTCCCTTAGATCTCAAGTACATGTCGAGGTGACTCTCATGCTCTTCCTTAGACTTTGAATAGATAGGATGTCATCGATGAATACAACCACGGTCTTATCCAACTGCTCTCTGAATAATCTGTTCATCAAATCCATGAAGACTGCAGGTGCATTTGACAAGCCAAAAGGCATACTAAACTCATAGTGGCCATACCGTGTTCTGAAGCTGTCTTTTCTATGTCTTGCTCCCTGATGGGTATCTGATGGTAGCCTGATCTCAAATCGATCTTCGAAAACACTTTTGCTCCTCTCAAC
This sequence comes from Limonium bicolor, assembly GCA_023374045.1. Taxonomy (NCBI): domain Eukaryota; kingdom Viridiplantae; phylum Streptophyta; class Magnoliopsida; order Caryophyllales; family Plumbaginaceae; genus Limonium; species Limonium bicolor. The sequence goes on from CM041779.1 coordinate 302,147,040, forward strand.
TGATCAAACAAATCATCAATCCGTGGTAGTGGATATTTGTTCTTCACCGACACTGCATTAAGCTCTCTGTAATCGATGCATAACGAAGGCTTCCATCCTTTCTTTTACAAAAAGCACTGGTGCTCCCCAAGGAGATACGCTAGGTCGTATGTATCCCTTGTCCAATAAATCTTTCAGCTGCTGCTCTTCAGCTCAGCCATCTCTGCTGGTGCCATACGGTACGGTGCCTTAGCTATGGGACCGGTACCTGGTAGTAATTCGATGGAGAACTCTACCTCTCTGGATGGCGGTAAGCCTGGAAGTTCCTTTGGAAAAATATCTGGAAATTCCGACACCACTGGCATAGCTGGATCAAAATCAGGGTCATGCTCTACATTCTGAACATAACATAGATATACCTCCTTCTGCTTCCTGACGTGCTTGTACATGGACATAGCAGATATAACTTTTATCGATGGTGCCCTAGGGCTCTGACGGTAAGATACTGTCACTCCTGATGGGCTCTTAAGCAACAGTCTGCGCTCTGCACAAAGAATGCGGCCTCTGTGCCGCCCCAGCCAGTCCATCCCGGCTATAACGTCGAATCCTAGACCTCTGAACTCAATAAGGTCAATAGGAAATTCCTCCTCCTTAATACTGATAGTGGCTCCTCTATAAAGACGAGTGCAACTGATCTTCTCCTTAGACGGGAGTGCCACCTTAAAATCAGGTAACTCTACTGCGTCTAGCCCCAACTTCCCCGCAAGCGTAGGCGAAACGAAAGTATGTGAGGCTCCGGAGTCGAACAGTACTAATGCATCCACTCCATTAACCGGAAAGGTACCAGTGAGAATCGAGCCGCCCTTGCGGCCTCCTCCTCAGTAAGTATACTTAAGGCACCTTCCGTCTCCTTAGCACAACCTAATAACAGAATCTGAGTAAGTACTTTGATACATGATGGGGTCTAAAGACATTCACTTTCACAAACAATAATGCTTCATTGATGAGATGATCTCCTTTCTGAAGTCCAAAAACAATTACAACACTAGTACTTTCTAAAGGTTAAACTTAATCTTCCTGGTCTCATGTGAGTGGTGTTTATCACTGTCGAAGGTGCTGTGTTTAGCTTAATCCTTTTAATTCCATGGTATAGCAACCTTGACTTTCCACCCATTATCAAAACATCTCCTGAACTCAATATTATTTTCTTTGCAAGGTCCACACGCTTCTGCTCGCCATAAAGGAACTCTGCGTCATCTCCAATTGACAAAGATAATACTGGTATTCCCTGTTCAAGGGACCCTTTTGTTTCATCATTGTCCTGGTGTAGTCCTAAACGGCCTCCTTCTTCATAGAAGTTGATGATACATAGATCAGCCCTTAGATTGGGAACTGGATCTCTTCTAGTTGTTGAGCTGTATTAACTGCTTGTTCCACAATTGGTAAAAATTCTTCTGGGATTTTTGGTACTTGTGCTCCATCTCCATTTCTTGTATCTTGGTAGGTTTTTGTGTATGGATTCCAATCCTTTCCTAAGCACATCATTTTCAGCTTCATTTTTGATCCTCCTGGAAATTCTGGAGTGTAGAACCCTCCTGGTCCTGCTCCCAATTCTTGACATTTCTGATGATTGCATTTGTGTCTCCGGTGTTAGGTATCCTTTGAGTAATATCAAACCTGGTTGGATAACCTTACATTGTTCGTTCCCTGGTTCTTGTACTTGATAATGTTTTCCTCCAGGGAGGGCGGTGAGGGGATAGGAAAGCATATCTTATAGCTTCCTACGTGGTTTAAATTTTTACTAGTGAGTCTTACTAATTCTTTCCTACTCAATTAGGCAATCAAGGCATGCAAGCACTCATTCACATCATCCATTGCTCGATAATAGGTTCACACGGTTTAGAAATACCTGGGTTAGTAGAAGGACCAGCCTCATCTGAGCGGTCCATGACATGCAGGGCGGGTCCCGATGCTGGGCCTTTGCCCTTGTACCCCTGAGTTTGGTTTGTTGGTGGAGGGCGAGTATCGCTAGCTCCATTCTTTTGGCCTGGTTTGGCTTTGCTCCCGGGCGGTAGTTCCTGCTCTCCGGGTTTCGGATACACTCGAAGGCACGATGCCCGAGTATCTGACAGTAGCGGCACATGACTTTCTCCCCCTGGCAGTCCACGCCGGGGTGATCCTTCCCGCACTGTTTACAGTTGAAACGGCGGATATACTTCTGGCCCGTGTTTGAGCCAGATCCAGAACCTAATACAATCAAGGTCAATTATTCATTCTAACGGTGCTGAAGTAATCACAAAAGTCTCAAATTTAACTGTTTGATTAGAGTGCCTACCCTTAGGTGGGTAGGTTTTCTGTGAAGTTGCCACTCCGTAGGTTCCTGACTGGGGGTTCCCAGTAGTTTGGTTCCCTTCCCTTGATAGGACCCCTGTCCTTTCTGATAGGGTTTGTTTCTTTGTTGGAGTTCCCCTGCTTGGCATCTTCGCCACCAGGTCCGTCCTTCCTCTTTTGGGAGCTCAAAGCATCCCTTCTCTTACAAGTGATCTCCACTACGGAGCAGCATGATAGCATTCCTGAAATCTCAAGGTATTAATCTCCAAATCTCCCATGAGGGGTATAGTATGTAATAAATTTCCAACTGATTTATGTCTCCTGTTTTACCTGCAAACTGGTGGGGATGATTGGTCCCATCCCAAACTGAAGTCGAGGGCTCAGTCCCCCGTAGAATCGGTCGACCAACACCTGGTCCGAGTATCCTATGCCGGGTAATAGTCTGAGTAGCGAAGTGAACTTCGCATAGTACTCATCCACTGACATCTTCCCCGTCTGCTCCAAGGCGTCAAACTCCCGAGTCTTCACCATCCTGGTGTGGGCCGGGTAGTATTTGCCCCTAAGTAATGCAGTGTAATGTCCCCAAGTAAAAGCTGGGTCATCCAGGTGGTCGGCTTTCACCATGTTCCACCAATCTCTAGCTGCATCCTTCAGATAAAAGGCAGCAAGTCTTACTTTTTCCCTAGCTGGGACTGCAAGCGTCTCGAACGCTGTCTCCATCTCCATGATGTAGGTCTCCAAGTGAGCAGGGTCAGTCTGCCCCTTGAATGCAGTTGGCCTCAGATCAGCCAAACTCTTCACCCAATCTCTCTCTCTGGGTGGTGGTGGTGGAGGTAGCTGCTGCTGCTGTCCAACCCCCGCCTGTGCGAATGCCTGAGCGATTAAGGTGGCAATGTCTGCCAGCCTGACGTTTGGCTCCTCATCAGCCTGTCCACGTCGTCCTCCTCTTCCCGACATCTGCAGGATGTTGAGGTATATTAGGCACTGTGGTCAAAATCTTGGTCTTGGATAGTCTAAGTAAAACTAACTTAAACTCTTTCAATACTATCTCTCAACCCTTAACCTAAGTCTTAGATATCCTAATCTCGGTGTATCCTTGTATCCAGAGCGTAACTACGCTCTGATACCATTTTTGTAATACCCCAACCCGAAATCCAATAAACTGAACGGCGATCACTCCCAAATAAAATACAACTGCAGCGGAAATAAATACAACAACCGGGCGGTATTACAATGCCGTTGGCCACCCTTGTGACCAACAAGGCTAAGTCCAAATACAATCCTCAAATGTCACGGTCTGGAATACAGATACAACCCGAGATACTAGGAATCAAACTCAAAGTAAATACTGAAATAAAACAATAACTAAGTAGACTCCCAAAGCTTGGTCTACCCCACCTACACTCAGTGTGGTGATCTTCTCAACTTCAGGTACCTGAAAAATGGGGGTGCCCCCAAAGGGGCTCAGCAAACAATGCTGGTATGGAAAACGTGCAGCCCATCGTCTACCGGGCCACACCAACTACTTTGTCGAACACATGCAGTTCATTTTTATAAAGCTGTAAACAAGCATAGTCTGATAATAACAAGTATCCATACAAGGACAATAATGTCACATAGAACAAGACACAGAAGGTCGAGTTAGCTGAACTGAAATTCTTTACTGATAGTCGGTCCACACAATGGGACTGACCGTTATAACTGAATATCTGAAATAGTGGAGGTATAGTGACCTCGTTAAAGAAAGGTTGGGTATAAAAACCCCAGGAGATAACGTAGTTAAACCCTGAACTGAATGGCGTGGGAAATAAGAACCCACTAGAGGAATAAAGTCTTCCTCGAACTGAAGGGCATTTGAATCCCGGAAGGAATAAGTCTTCCTCCCAACTGAATGTTCCGTCGCGACGTAGTAGGAGACGACCTGAGACAGGTACAACTCCCGTAGCATGCATGGCCAGATCCAACTGGGCTCCTCATTCTCGAAGTATATAATTGTTAAGTGTCATATAAAGACGTTAAACAAGAACACAATGTGTATTGTCAATTATCACGTTTAGGATAATGACGTTTGTTATAAATGAAGTTAGTGAGAGACTTGAGTACAAGTCCTCGGTATACTGAAACGCAGGTATTTAATCCACTGGTATAGTAGTGTTTGTATGCGTGGGACATACACGTGTAGTCAGCAACATCACGCACATAAAATATACCACAGTGTGCAAAGTAAAACAACAGTTTACATTAATTATCTTGGTCGTTATTTCAAACAACAGATAGCACACAAGCCGGTGTAATCCGTTAGAAAACAGGTTGCAAGAATCCCATACCGTTCACCGTAGACTGTACTTGTAATTCCCGGTCAACGTCTGGTCAAACAAAGTCCTAGAATAGGATTAACTGAGAGGGTTAATTTATGTTACCCTTATATAATAATTCTATTGGATCTTTTAACAAATTCATATTGTTATTTCATGTGAGGTTTATTTCTTTTAATTACCTCATGATTTAATGTATAACTTATTTGTTATTCCTTTTGATTTATTTATAAATCCTTTAATGCACATATATGTTTTATTGCATTTGTTGTTTATTTTATTTGTCTAGGTGACATAACAACTTATAATTCTTAACTATATTTATATGTCATACATAGACATAAAATTCTTATAGTTTTATTATTCTCCTTTTAACCATAAATAATATTTATTGTTTATCTTTTAATTCCTTATAACCATGTAAGCCATAGTTCCAATTCCATAATTCCTTTAATCAAAATTCTTTCTTCTAAATCCTCCAAATATCCATATAGGACCTATATTTATTTAAATCTAAATTCTTAAACTTGTATTTCGGTTATTTACAAAACAACCACATTAATTCATAAACTTTACATTTAAATTCTAATCTCTTTAATATAGTTTTAATTCTTATTTAAACTAAATTCAAACTACCATAATATTTTGGTATATAGCTTTTAAATATTATAACTTCAAAATTACATCTTAGCCCCTCAAATCTCGGCATTTATATATATTTCTATATTCAATTAACCACAAAATCTTATAATCTTTACATAATGTCTTATAACTATAGTTTTAATTTTAATTCTCCATAAATGCCGAATATATATATAAATTCTTAAATTACCAAACTAACCCCAAATTCGGCTTTGGTCTTGAACTTTCCATTAATTACATTTTCACCCCAAAACTTTATAATAGTCTTAATAACTTATAAACTATAGTTTAAATATTAATTCCTAAAATTTCGAAAGTGAACTAATATTCTCTTAATTATGAATTCGCCACTATTAAATACAAACTTTCATAACAACTTTTATAAATTACATAATAGCCCAAAACTTTATAAAAAGTTATTTTAAAGCTTGTTTAAATTATCTAAAATTCTAAACTTAATTCCTAACCTTATATTATATTTAATTACACAAAACAGCCCTTAGCTCTCGGTTTTTATAATAAGCACACTAAACTTTGTAAAAATTACATTTAATCCACATAACTTAATTAATTAGTCATTTAGACACTAATAGAATATTTTTAACTCACCAAACTTTATGATATAAATTTATATACCTAAGTAGCTCATTAAAACTTATTTATCAAGTAGAACATTCGGCCATAATTTAAATGAGACCTTATGTTATATAAAAGTGGATTTATATGTCTAAGTAATTATAAATAAATTCATAGGAGTCATATAACTCATGTATAAATTATTGTAATGTCTTATATAAATTCTAAGCTCAAAATAAAGCATTTTTGCCCTTGAATTCGGCCTAATTATATGTAACATAAATAAATTTTGACACAAAAATGTGTCTTAAGGTAAATATTTTCTATATATGTTATAGTTTATTTTTGGCATATAAACCATATAGTTTCGGTATTAATAACCTAGGAGGTGTTAATTTTTGTATAATTTTTAGAAGCTTAACAAAGCTTATAATCATAAGATTTACTTAGTAAACTTACTTCTTAACAAAGGTGGTTAAGTGCTTGAACTTCTTCTTGAATCTCCAAGCTTTCTCCTAGGTAAACTTGATGCTCCTCTTCGGTTTTATGCAAGAGGTGAAGGTGTTTAGGAGTTAGATCTTCAAAAGATCTTAAGTAGATTTGTAAGTAGTTTTACAAGACTTTACCTTAGACTTTTCTCCTTATAATTCGGCACTCCTAAGGTAGATGAAGAACAAGTTTCCTTCATCAAAATGAAGAAGAAAAGAGACTTAGAAGAAGTAGAACTTGGTTACACATAAAAATGTGCTTTAAGGATTTACAGCATTAAAATTACCTTAAGATAACCTTGAGATGCTCCTTGGTTTAATGTTGGTTTGGGACACCTCCTTGAGAACTAATTGATGTCGAACACTTGTTGTTAAGCTAGGAAGAGTTTTGCTTCAAGGCTTGACAAGAATTGCTAAGAAATTACCTTAAAGATGAAGATAGAAGTTACATCTCCATTAATGGACTTAAGAGCTTCAAAGGAAGAAGATGAAGCTTAGAAGAGAGAGGAGAGAGCTTACCAAATTCGTAGGTGTGGAGTGCAAGAGGGGAAATGACACTAAACTTACGTATAAGGTAAGAGAGTGCCTTAGAATTTGATTTTTGTTTTGTTAATTTTAATGTCAAATGACTATACTTTTCCTAGTTTATTACATGGTTTATGGCTCAATAAATGCCCATGTTCTCTGCATAATTTCGGACATGTGGTGTGTGACAAGGCAAGAGTTGGAAAGAAGATGATTGTGAGCTAGAAGACAAGGTAATTTAGGTAAGTTATTCTTTTGATTTTTCTAAGTTAGGCTTGTCTTCTTCCTCCCTTGTAGAGTCACGAATTCAAGGGTCAAATGGGGTGTCTTAATTGACATTGAAGAGCCAAGGACAAGCATGTTAGGTCACATGGAAAAGAAGGAATCTAGAAAAGTGAATTCTAGATCCACTTTTTACTTTTTCTCATTTGTTTTTGTTCTAGCTCACATGGCCTTATTACATGGCATAATTTCGACAGCTTGCTGGTCAAATGAGACCTACATACTTAGACATTAAGTAATATAACACATGGGAAGGTGAGTCACCATGTTCTATGCTTTTTATAAACTTTTAATGCAATTTTATACTAGTTTTTGCTCTCAAAATCGGCCCTATAGAGAGCCTTGTTGACTAGTCACACCAACTGATTTAGAAGGTCATTTTAACCCTTTTTAAGATTACCAATTCGTGGCATGCCAAAAACTACAAGGTAATTGCGTAAAACGCATTTTCGTGACACCCGAAGGTGTGTTTTTGTGCTCTAAGGAAATTTTGGGAAACCAATTGTTCTTATGAGTTCCAAGTGTTTGTAAAACTTATTATAGTAAATAAACATATACTAAGATGTTACATTGAGTTATATGGGGTTATATCAACCCGTGACATAATTTACGGGCCATCGGGACACTCCCGGGCCAAAAAGGAGCGCTAAGAAATCCTCCTTTGGTTTTTGCTGAATTTTGAGAAACCACTTCGTGGGTTCTCTTTAGAATGATAAATAATGATGTTAGGAACTCTAGGAATTAATTTTATAGGAGTTCGTGCCACCTCGGCACTCCTCCGGACTTTTCGTGCTTTAAGGAGCGGGTGTGAGCACTCCCGAGCATTTTGCGATTTGACTGAATATAGCTTAGGGAATATATTTGTATATTTATAATAATTGTATGACCATTTAGTTTGAATATTAGAGGGTCATACAAGGTCATGTTTGACCATATGCTTCTAAGGCGTTTTAGCGTTTATGGTGAAACGACTGTTTTTACGTAACGTTTTCATGCATGGGTTTGCATGCGTACGTGAAATGATTTATATTTGGATTATATTCCAATAAATAATGATTAAAAATATTATTTAGATTTGGGGTATTTCACCGTCCGACCCAGCACTGTTCCGTCCGACCCATACACCTCTGGGTCGGACCATTCCAGAAGGTTTCAATTCTGTGACTTAGCTCCGTCCGACCCACCGTCCGACCCAGGCTCTGGGTCGGACGAAGTCAGAAACTTCGCCATTTAGAAAATTTGCCCGTCCGACCCACGTCCGACTCACGGCCCTGGGTCGGACCATTCCAGAAAGAATTACCGTCGTTTCTCAAGGCCCGTCCGACCCACGTCCGACTCACGGCTCTGGGTCGGACGGTTCCAGAAAGTTTATTTTCGTTACTCAGGCCTTGTCCGACCCAGCGTCCGATCCAGCTGTGGGTCGGACAGTAGCAGAACTTTGCTACAGGCCTTGTTTTCTTTTCCCAATTTCACCCATCGCTTCCCTATTCTTCCTACATGCATCCTCACATGTTTTAGTACTATTTAGACACTCTAAATCAAGCTAATTCATTCCTTAATACTTCACACAATCCTATGCTTATTTATACACTCAATTTCCCCAAATTTCCACTCAACACTCCCATTGTTTCTTCCCTTATGCCTTATGCTACAGATTTTTCCCTCTACTCTTATACTCCAATACCTCCTCATCCAATGCCACTCTTAGCATCTTAAATACACTAGCTCACAACCTAGCTCCATCTCATTTATAAACCCATATTCAAATCTGTTACAAGGTACTAACATTCCTCCTAAACTCTCCAAATACTTCCTCTTCTTAAACAACTCAAGTCCTCTCCTTTCTACACAAGTTTTGACATGGTCTCCCCTATAATTCTTACCTTCTCCACACACTAATTCAGCTCACAAATTCACATTCTCACAACCTGTTGACTCAATACATTACACTCACATTCCAATACTTCTACAACAACAATAAAATCCTGCACACATACACATACTACCCATGGTTTTCCCAAGCTTTTAAACTTCATTTAAAATACTTCAACACTGTTACATTATCCATTCTCAATACACTACCACATTGCTACTACTTATTACTCAATTCCATTACTCATTTCACTACTAAGAACTGTTACTATACAATACACGAACTAACACAAGGTAAGAGCATTTACCTTGTCTTGCTAGTTTTTCTTTCCTTTCCTTTCCTCTTCTTCTTTTCTTCTCTTTGTTCTTGGTCCCAATAGGGTTCCCACACACAAAGTGCTACAGCACATAATACATACACCATACCATTTAGCATTCATTTTTATACTAACCCTAGAATTTAAGATTAGGGTCTAGAAAAGAGTGTTACCTTCCAATGAGTAGATGGAGTTCTTGACTAGCAAGAGAACAAGATTCCCAGCCCAAATGAGTAGCCAAAATCGGCTGGAATGCAAGGAGTAAAACAAGTCTCACTTAAATTTTCATTTTACATATAAGGGCTAGGAAAAGGTAGGTTTTCAAGAATGTTTTTACCTCAAAATGACAAGGAGGTGAAGGTGCTTCTAATGGTGGTACTCAAGCTTCAAATGGAGAATACCCATAAAAACGAAAATGGAGTTTTTGGGTATTTGAAAGGATGAAAATGTTCTCCTTGGCAAGGGGATTACAATGGTGTAATTTTTATTGGATTTGGAGAGGGTTTGGGTACTCAAAGAGAGGAGAGAAATGGTGAGTTTTGTGGGGGCTTCATTTCTCCATTGCCATCGCCCAAGGAGGAAGAAGAGAGAATAGAGAGAATAGAGAGGTGAGAGAAATCGTGAGAGAGAGGAGTGGGGAGAGGAGAGAGAGTCTTTATTTTGCTTTTTACTTCTTTCTTTTGTCCTCTAGTGTATTAGGGACAATAAAGAGATAAATAAAGAGAGTGGGGGTGAGGAGTCCATCGGTCACACACTCCCTTCTCTACAGATTTTTGACTTTTATTTTCAAAGTGGACATGCTAAGTTTGTTTATTTGCATTCTCGCCCCACAACTTCCCGGTTGTTACAGTTTTTTACTAACCGGTACCCGTTTTCCGGAATTTTTCTTTAATTAATTTTATTGGTTCTAAAGCTCCAATAACATTTATTAATGAATATTTAGTTGACCGAAACTGTTACGAGTCTAATTGACCCGCTTAAAGTCGCGTTTTCCCGGTTTCCTCGAAAAACGCGCTTTAAGGTTCGTTTACGCTTTTAATACATTATTTGGATCCGTTTTCTTCGGAATTGTTCCCATATATTATTTAGGTCTTATTAAACCTTTAGAATCCATATAATACGCTAACCGAGGTCTCATGCCTCCCATGGTTATTTAACGCTTATTTAGCGTTCTCCGCTTTTAAAGCGTTTATTTATTTCTTTTGGATTTTTTTTCCTTACCAATATTACTCTAGCATTATTAGGCTCTTAATAAGGATTAGAATTATCTTAACCACTATATTTAAGTTTGGGGTATTTCAATCTACCCCCCTTAAGAACTTTCCTCAAAGTTGCTCAAGGTTATAGGATTACAATACTTGCTCATTCTTACTTGTCTATGCCAGAGGTCGTACATTCTTCCTCCTTACAATTTCTGAATTCATTACTTCTGGTTTCCACATTCCATACAATACAAGTATACCATACTTACTTCTGTCCGCATCACGTCCCACCATCTGGTTCCACATTACAAGATTTTTACATACATACAATGCAAGGCTATTCCCAAAGCAATGCAATACACATTCCAATCCCGTAGGCGCTCAGGTCATCTAGACACGGGACTCCTCTATGTCCCGCCGCCCTTGGAATAATACCCCATACTACCTTACTATCTTCTTCGGTACCCACTTCTAACACATCCCCATTCCCATACTAAAAGAAATTCTTTCACTACACCCAATTAAAACTTTTCTAAACACACAACTTCAAATTCCAATTTATATTCGTTACTTCTATCCTATGTGATTCTTGTGACCACTTAAGGGGAGCTTCAAGAATCGTTCAACCCTGATGTGATCAGCATCGGTGTTGCACTATCTTTCCACCCCAATTTGTGTTCGGTTTCCCTCGATCTGATCAGGATCAAGTTCAACTTCCCACATCAGTTTCAAACAAACAGATAGTTGATTATTTCAATTTTCTATCTTTTTACTCTGCCTAGTCGTGATTACAATTTCACACATCTCCAAGGATGGAATTCAGTCCATCAATCATCCTCACTCTACTTCCCAATACTTGCTTCAAGATTCAATACCTACATACTCATTTCATCGTTTGTTACTACTTCCATTCACTACTCTCCTTCATCTCAAATATTCTAGCTAAGGACTACAGTACTTAGGAAATTCGGTTGTCCTCGATTTACTTCCAATAACATACTTACGAATACACTACTCATGGTTACAATCCTCTACTATTCATAGTCAATCTGTACTACTTCTTTAAGAATACAATACTTGTGGAGCTCCGTCCACTACTCATTCTCAATTGTCCCAAAACAATCACCTAGGGAACTCAATTTCCTCTAGGTTCTACATCGGTTTTATACCGACTCATGCATCGTAATACCATGTCTAACTTCAGATAGACACACACTACAAGAATTATCATTTCCCCAAGAGTTACTCTACTCTTCTTTACTAATACTTTTCCACTGGGGTTACAAGATGGTATATTCATCCTATGGTATTCGCATCTCTCATGCCTAATTACCACAGTTACAATATGAATGAATACGTATGTTTATTTAACATAAGTGCCAATCATTAAATCAATTCTTATTTGTGCTATGCACATTATAGTTTCATGTGTTTTATTTATAAAACTTGTATTAAGCGTGTATTAAGCGGTTTTCGCTCTACCCCCCTTAAAAGGGATTACGCCCACGTAATCTACCATATGTTACTATTAAACATTGGTTACTCGATTTGGGCAATCTGAAACGTTTAGCTTCATTATGATATACTATACAATATGCTCTGGTCAAGGGTCTTAACCATACCAATGGTTTAGTCTTTGCACCGAGGATTCGTACATGAGTTTATTTAACTCCTAATTAATTCAATTCTAGCCTATTAGGCTTCAAGGCATTAATAGCCATTCTTTCGTACTTACTAGGTGTATTACATTTCTTAGTTAGGGCCCACTAGCTTCTACTGCGCACCCTGATAACTTGGGTTACTCACCCTTCATGTTATCCTTAATGTGCTATACATCACCTTTCTATCCCTCTATTGTGGGAATAAGGTTTACTAACAGGGTGGTATTCTTTTACCGCTGTTTGAACTCAATGAGTTTTAGATTATAACCAGCTTTCTGGTAATCTATTATACATATTATTCGTACTCCCACAATTATTCACTAAGTCCCTCTGACTTGTTGTCGGGCGAGGTTAAGTCACTACCTAGTTGCAGTGCTTCCTCTGTTGTCACTAGCTTCTGATTGCATTCTCAATGCGTCGGTCCGAGTGACTTTCTTCAGTCTTCTTTCACCTTTTATTCCAATGGAATTCACATCTTGTGATTGTTAGTGTGCTTACGCTTTTCGTGCTTCTTTGGCCTTAGGCCGCACGGTTTGTTGCTAAGCTTGCTTGACTGGCTTACGCCATGTTGTTGGTGAAAGAAAGGTTTACTACGGTTTACATTTCCATATTCCTAGCTATCGCATTAGATCATTACTGCGCGAGTGCCATACCAAAACACTCAGTCATACAGAGTGCAGAGGCGTAAACGCTTGGCAGTAAATCACTTATGTGATAGGGATGAATATTTCTGCTTGTCATCTCGTACTTATACTTCGTGTCATTGTCCAACTACTTCCTCATAGCGGTCGCTTGTTGCGCACCGTATTCTTACTCACTATACAACATCGTTTTTACGGTCTCCGTTATTGTGGTAGCTTACCTTACTCCTTGCCATTGTCGTTGGCATAATTTCTTTATGGTGTACCAACACTAGGAGGTTCCTAGTCATATGTATGACGGTTGTCGTAGTATACCGCGATGCTATTATCTTCCCATTGTGGGGATGTTTTATTTCAATTTAGGTTTCATGTGTAGGTTAGCTCACCTCACATTACTTCCTCATTCATGATATCGTTTTCCAATAACTTGGTTGACCAAAGATGAAGTGGTTTATCGAGTTACAAGTTCTCTTGAGCGCCGGTCATTCATGGTGTGCAATATGCACACTCATTGATTGTTTTGACAATTACTGTCTCCATAGTGCTGAGCATTGATCATAGGCTCTAGCTGTGCGGTTTGCTTTTGCATGTACCTTACCGGGACATCCCCAAAACTTCAAGGGTTTTCTGGTCCCGTTCTCCAATTAAAGAGTATTCTATCACCGGTAGGTGAAAGTTCCCATTGAGAGGTGTGTTTCCACTCATAGGTCTCGTGATAGGGTTTACCGTGTAAGTATTTATACCATGGTTCATCACATGATTGGGTGCATACGGAGTATACTTACTCCTTCGAGTTTCGATTCTCTAAAGGGATGTGCTTCTACAGTTCACAGCCTCTTGTAGGCGTAGTGGTTTGGAAATCTCATTTCCTTATTTGTTGTCTCTTGGCAGTATCTATACGCACAAATTTGTTGTTATGGTAGATGGAAGCCCCTTCTAAGGGTTCACATCTTCACCACCCTGGGTGGTCTTCGATTAACGAGGGGTACCTTTCCTCGAGTTTCTGTAGTGTCCAGACGTGGACTAGGCCAATGTTGGCATTTACCCCGATTTCTATGCCCCTGTGTTATCATTGCTACAGAAGGCATGAAAGTAGTTAAAAGCTTGTCAGCTGTATACTAGGCTGATGCTCTAGTGACAGTGACACTGAGTTGACCATTGCTCCAAGCCACTCAGGATGTTGGGTTAAAACTGATGGTCCAGTTGTTGATTTCTTGTCATATGGGATAATATTTCTTGCAAGTCCTATTAGTAATGGTGTGGGTTTTGCCACTATTTGAGTTCACACAACGTAGTTGGTTGGTGGCTTTTAAGCCTTATTGCTGCAAGCTATGCTCTTTGCAAGCTGCTTATACACGTTCCCATTCTTTATGTACCCCATAGGTTGGAGGTATTTACTGGGCTCCATGGTAAGTCGTGACATCACGCTTCCGTTCATAGGAGACCCTTAGGCAATCTGGGGTTAATACAGCCTTCTAGTAATTTAGGGTTTTATTTCCTGTTAAAGTGAATCCCTTCGGTGTCCTAACCGAATGTTCCTTCTAGCTCATGTACTCTTATCATGACGCTTGTTTCACTATTGTTAACTCAGACACCCTTCAAGGATTGCTGCTCCTGGGTGTTGTTGGGTTATGTCGTTACATACGGCTAATTTTCATGATATATTATGTTCACTATACCGCCTTGTGGTATTGTATTTGAGTTATCCCCTTCAGGGTTATAAGCGTCTCCCGTTCTTGGGTAGACCGTCTATACTTGTTCCTAGTGCTTAGTACTAGGTTTAATACCTCCTTAATGATGGATTATGCTTCGTGGTAATCTCATAGTTGCTCTTGATAACTCTGTCCCTATTGAGCATTGTTGTGTTCACAATAGGCCTTTGCCTTACTGTGTTCAGGCTGGGTATCCTTTCCAGCTGTCAAGTGATTGCTTGAATTATTTGAGACATATCCAATGTCTATACTACTAGTATGTGCTCCTTGCACCTTCTAGTTTTATTCCCTATCTTCATATGGATTCTCTGAGTTCCTTACACTTGTTCCTTAACTGCGTTCCCTTCTCCTTGATTGTCTGTGGTGTCCAGTCGTTCTGGTTAAAATTAACTCGCGGTCCGTAGGACAGAGTTGACTACTTCCCGTGTTTCGTACACTACATGTATACATACGTGGGTACCTTATTGATACGTTCCACCAATTAACCGACTATTTGTCAGGCCCACAAGCTTCCTTCGGAGTTGGCGGTTGTCCCACATCCCGTAATTGGGTACACTCGTAGCGTTCGTCACACGCCTAGGTGAAGTATTCTGTTTTGTCAACTCCTCTTGTATCATTCTATGATACTCACCGTAATTCTGTTGGTTTGGTTTTAAAATCCAAGGTTTTAAAGAAAGTTGTGGTTTTGAAAGAAAACTTGGTTTTGAAAAATACAGTTCGGTGTTTTAAAGAAATTCTTCATGGCATAGCCATGTTTGAAATCTTGACCAAGTCCAGCTTCCCGCTGACTGGTATGTTCTAAATACAGTGATCCGGCCGTTAGGCCTTTCTAAGGTTCCATACTTCTAGTTGTTAGGATGTGTGATCCTGTAGTTGTTTTCATTACGGTCACCGTAACACTACTATGTACTTTGTGACATGTTAGTGTTCCTTCACATTTCATGTTCTTACTGCACTTGTGATAAGCCGCAGACTTATCATTTTTATGCACTAGATTTAGTATTATATTTATCTAAATAAGTTATATTTATGTTATTTATGCTTATTATGTGTTTTTAAGTATATTATTTGTACAGTCTTATGTTTTTATGAATTTTCTGTGCAAGGAATGATTTTCTAGGCAAAAGTTCAGTTGAAGCCGGACTCCATGTCGGGTAGCTTCTGCACGGCATAAGCACAGAACAGAAAAGAGGCCTTGCCGGACCTAATGCCGGGTAGATTCCATCCGGCATAAGTGAAGAGTCGCCACGGTTGACCAAGCGAATGCTATCAGTTATTGACCGTTGGTAAAAGGATGATGCCGGGTGTGATGCCGGGTATATCCTACCCGGCATATGCACTGTTTCGACACGGAATTGACGGTTTCGACCGTTAATAGTTGGGCGCATTTAACACGTGTGCCGGCTATTTGGGACCCGGCACGACGCCCGGCATCGACACAATTAATGCCTATAAATAGGCCGAGGAAGGCTACAATTCAACACACTTCAACACCCCTATACACTCCACTCACACTCCAATTCCGCCCCACTCCATTGTTGGTGTCCAAGGAAGTTTCTACAGTTCCATCCACGCGAAGAAGAAGAAGAAGAAGATCCTGTCGGGTTAAGGCTATGACCATTCCCTTCTCCCCTTTGTATTCTCTTCTTGTAGTTGTGTGGATGGAGATGTAGAACTCCTTGCTTATTCTTGGTTAGGGATGAATTCCTTCTTGTAAACAATATGATTTCTTTAATAATTTTTCAAGTTTATTAAGAGTAAGGTTCTTATTGAAAGAGAATAGGTTGATCTCTTTTTCTCTTCATGCAATTCTTACTTGTGGAAGACAAGTCCCAAGTAAGATAGGTTAGACTCTCTTAATGATCTTCCTACTCTCTTCTTATGAATTAAGGGTTAGTGGTAAGAGTGAGAATTAATCCATTTTCCTCCCCATTTCCTTGTTCATTTCGCGGCATGATATGCTCGATTTGTTAACAGGGATGAGTCTTCTGTTTTCTACTCGGAAACTGGAGAAAGAATATGCATTATGACTATGCCAGACGCACTGCCGGGTGGCCAATGTCCGGCATATTCAATGTCTTTGAATATGCCGTGCAAGTGGTATCCGGCAGGACACCCGCGTGTTCAGTTGTTGGTTAATTCGAAGGCCTGTGTTTATGTTTGAGAGTTCATATTGATGCTTAGATGGTTTCACACCTTGGATCAAGGATAATTTCATTGTAATTACCACATAGTTTAGTTAGTTTTATTTAGATTAGAAAACATTTCAATTTCCCTCCCCCTTGTCTTAGAATAGGTTATTACCGGATTAGGACTATTTTCTATAAGTCCCTTGGGTACGATACTCTTGGTCGTAATATATTTACACTATACTCCGACCGGGTTTTATTTTGCTACCCGTAGAGTTGTAGGTTTAGTTATTTGTTTATTCTTTTGTATATAGTTTTATCCCTACAATTTTTCTGTTAGCAAATTGGCGCCATTGTCGGGGACTTGGAATTAGTCCAAGTCCTAAATTCGGTAAAACGCCTTATTCTTTATTCTTTGATTCCTTGATTCTTTAATTTTTTTCCCCTTAGTTTTGCAGACTTGAATGTGCCGTGCGGAGTGCCGGGCGTCTGTCATCCGGCAAACTCGGAGGAAGTCGGATGCCGGATACGTTTTACCCGGCATTGCGTCCGGCATGTTCAAAGTTTTTCAAAATTCCTTACAGTATTGAGTTCTTGGCAATTTAAATTTTTTCTTGCTTACTCCCTTTTTCGTTATTTCTCTCTCCTAATAGTCCCTATACTATGATTCTTTAATTTAAATTTCGAGTTTGAACTTGCCGTGTATTGTGCCGGGTTTTCTATACCCGGCATTTCGGAGGAAGTCCTATGCCGGGCGGGTTTGATCCGGCATGTCACCCGGCATGCTCAATTTCTCTCAATATTTTTGTCGTAAATTGTAGGGACAATTAGGAGTAATCTCCTACAATCTCTTATTTACTCTTACATTTATTTTTTATCCTTTACCTTTCAATGTCTTTTGATTAAGTTATGTTCGATTTTTGGTCACGCCGGGCAACATGCCGGTTTGTATACACCCGGCATTTCGGAGGAAGTCCACTGCCGGGTAAAACGCACCCGGCACGCCGTCCGGCATAACCAAAAATTTATTTCTTCTTGTATTTTCATAAGTCTAATTATGTCATTATATTATTTCTTTTATTTTTACGAAATATTATAACATTTTCTTTTGCTCCTCCTGAAGTTATCCAAGTGAATGCTTCTTCGGTCAACGAATTCTCCTGAAAATTTAGCCAACTTTGATCCGGAGATCGAGAGAACCCTGCTTCAAACTTTAAGGCAACAACAAACCCTACAAGAAACAGATCCTACAACAATGGCAGCACCTACCGTCCGTAACATAAACCGGCCTTCTACCAAGGCCAAAAGCCCGCAATCGACCTCCCTCTTTCCACAAAACGAATACGATGAATGGCAAAAACTTAAGCCATATCATCAAATACGATGCATAAAGGAATTGGGTATGTTCGATGGTACAAACCCGGACGATGCCTTGCTCCACATCACCAAATTCTTGCAACACACAAACAGCCTAACCTCCACAAATAATGTCCTCCGATACGCCAGACTTGCTCTCTTCCCCCATAGCCTTACGGGGAACGCCAGCAAGTGGTACCACAGTCTAACCCCCAGTACCATCACCACATGGGAGGACATGGCAACCAAGTTTTATGACAAGTTCATGCCTCCAAGTCGCACCCTGGAGATGATCGCCGATATTTACAACTTTAGGCAACCAGGCTCGGAGAACATCTGTGAGACTTGGGACAAATTCAAGGGGTTGCTGCGCACATGTCCACACCACGGCCTCACCAAGGAACAACTATCCCAGTTGTTTTACAAAGGATTGGTCAACCAATGCAAAACCATGATCCTTTCCTCCCTTGGTGCAGACATATTGAAGAAGCCTGGAGATCAATTCCTTAGTGGGGTTGAATCTCTTTGCGAAGAGATTAGGGAATGGGCCACCGGTGGAACAAGGGGCAGTACCGCTGGTCTATATCAGGTGGATGAGGGTGACTCCAAATTGGCCAAATTATTGCAAAGTCATGAGCAGTTGTTGGAGAGCAATGCTCAAACGTCCACGAAGGTTAGCGCTCTACAGAAAGTGGTGGAGCAAATAGCAATGAACAAACTTCCTCAACAAGCGAACGTGGTTAGTGCACGACCGCACGCTTCAAGCCCTGACATTCCAGACTTTCAGAATGTTGAGGAAGTCAACTATGTGAGTAACCAAGGGTATCGGCAGCCATGGCAACAGGGAAACCAACCCCCTCAACACTTCCAGAGTCAAGCCGGCTACCAGGGAGGTCCAAGGCAATACAGACCATCCCACCCTGCATCATCATCAGAGGCTGAAATGGCTGAACTTCGTGACATGATGTCAGCCCTGATGAACAAGACCCAGGATACTCAAAATGAGATCTCGACCATTCGCAAGGAGCACAAATCGTTGCAGTTGCAGTTACAGCAACTTCTGATGCAACCACGACAGCAAGGTCAGCTCCCGTCCCAAACGCAAACCAATCCAAGGGAGCATGCGAATTCGGTCACCATTCTACCTAGGATCTCCAAGGATGCCAAATAGCCTAAAAGGCTAAGTGTAGGGCGGGTCCTCCTCACACCTTCAATGTCAAACAGGGGAGCCTTTCTTACCATTTAATTTTTCTCTTTTATTTTTTTATTTTGCTTTCGTCAATACTTTCAACTTAGTTATTTTAGTTTTCATTAAAAAAAAAATTTACTTATTCGTTTTCTTTCGAACACTGGGGACAGTGTTCCTGCCAAGTGTAGGGCAGGGACCCCCCTTTAAAAAATAAGTTTTTTAGCAATATGCATAAGTTTTGCGTTTTATCAATGTTTTACTAAAACTTTTTGCATGTTTTTGATCGAGATAAGATTAGGAATGACTAAAAGCTTGTTCTCTCAAGAGGTAAGCTTTCTAATGACTTGTAGATTCCTGTTTTTAACTTTTTGATTCTCTTTATTAACATGAGTACATGATCTTGCTCCTAACTCTTTCCTTTATGTACTTATGGGTGTTATACTTTTCTTTCCAAATTGTGAAAAAATCTTTTGGGTGAAAATCTTAAAAAGGGTTTTTGTGCAAAAGAAAGAAGAAGAAAAAGAAAAAAAAGAAAAAAAAAATCTTCTTTCAAAGGAAAAGCAATATATTCCTAGAGGTTGCATAAAGTGCCTCAGAATAAAAGCAAGAAACGAGAGTTTTTCCTTTTATTTTTCTCCTAAATTCCTCGTTCTTCAATGCAAAAAAAATCATGGTTGATTCAGAAACTCTTGCAAAATAGGGCTGAACATAAAACCATTGATGAGAGTCTTGGCCACATTCAGAAACTCTTGAAAAACAGAGCTGAATGATGGAAACCGGAAAAAGGAGAGATTACAGAAATCCCTTATGCAAAATAGCCCAAAAGCTTTTGATCGGTTTCGAAAATTCTTTATACCCATTAGTATGTTTTGATAAGATAAGGTAGATTAAGTGATACTTATGAATTAGAGTCATATAGTTGGAAATATTTATCTACATTTCATTCTAGAGTTTATCTGTTTTGTGCATAAGTAATTAGTCCGTTCTAATCTTGTTTTGCTCGAGGACTAGCAAAAGGTAAGTGTAGGGCCTTGATAAGCCGCAGACTTATCATATTTTATGCACTAGATTTAGTATTATATTTATCTAAATAAAGTTATATTTATGTTATTTATGCTTATTATGTGTTTAAGTATATTATTTGTACAGTCTTATGTTTTTATGAATTTTCTGTGCAAGGAATGATTTTCTAGGCAAAAGTTCAGTTGAAGCCGGACTCCATGCCGGGTAGCTTCTGCACGGCATAAGCACAGAACAGAAAAGAGGCCTTGCCGGACCTAATGCCGGGTAGATTCCATCCGGCATAAGTGAAGAGTCGCCACGGTTGACCAAGCGATAGCAGTTATTGACCGTTGGTGAAAAGGATGATGCCGGGTGTGATGCCGGGTATATCCTACCCGGCATATGCACTGTTTCGCACGGAATTGACGGTTTCGACCGTTAATAGTTGGGCGCATTTAACACGTGTGCCGGCTATTTGGGACCCGGCACGACGCCCGGCATCGACACAATTAATGCCTATAAATAGGCCGAGGAAGGCTACAATTCAACACACTTCAACACCCCTATACACTCCACTCACAACTCCAATTCCGCCCCACTCCATTGTTGGTGTCCAAGGAAGTTTCTACAGTTCCATCCACGCGAAGAAGAAGAAGAAGAAGAAGATCCTGTCGGGTTAAGGCTATGACCATTCCCTTCTCCCCTTTGTATTCTCTTCTTGTAGTTGTGTGGATGGAGATGTAGAACTCCTTGCTTATTCTTGGTTAGGGATGAATTCCTTCTTGTAAACAATATGATTTCTTTAATATAATTTTCAAGTTTATTAAGAGTAAGGTTCTTATTGAAAGAGAATAGGTTGATCTCTTTTCTCTTCATGCAATTCTTACTTGTGGAAGACAAGTCCCAAGTAAGATAGGTTAGACTCTCTTAATGATCTTTCTACTCTCTTCTTATGAATTAAGGGTTAGTGGTAAGAGTGAGAATTAATCCATTTTCCTCCATTTCCTTGTTCATTTCGCGGCATGATATATGCTCGCTTGTTAATAGGGATGAGTCTTCTGTTTTCTACTCGGAAACTAGAGAAAGAATATGTATTATGACTATGCCGGACGCACTGCCGGGTGGCCAATGTCCGGCATATTCAATGTCTTTGAATATGCCGTGCAAGTGGTATCCGGCAGGACACCCGGCGTGTTTAGTTGTTGGTTAATTCGAAGGCCTGTGTTTATGTTGAGAGTTCATATTGATGCTTAGATGGTTTCACACCCTGGATCAAGGATAATTTCATTGTAATTACCACATAGTTTAGTTAGTTTTATTTAGATTAGAAAACATTTCAATTTCCCCCCTTGTCTTAGAATAGGTTATTACCGGATTAGGAATTTTCTATAAGTCCCTTGGGTACGATACTCTTGGTCGTAATATATTACACTATACTCCGACCGGGTTTTATTTTGCTACCCGTAGTAGAGTTGTAGGTTTAGTTATTTGTTTATTCTTTTGTATATAGTTTTATCCCTACAATTTTTCTGTTAGCAACTTGCCGTGGCAAGTGCGTGGTACTGGTGGTTTTGAGTAATCCTATACCAATCTTGGTAGGATTTCTGCTTGCGTTTGGTAGTCTTGTCGACTCTTCCCTTGATCTTATTGATCCTTTACTTAGGTTAATTACTCTTCTGAGTAACTTCTCAGTGAGTTTGACATGACTGTCATTGATCAGGGTACTTCTCCAATCCTTGGAGCTTCCCCTTTGACTTGGTTGTGTTGTTCCTTGTTGCTTGTTCCCACACGTTTGTTGTGGTTACTGAGCCTGTTTTGGTTTAGGCATTACGGTTGTAGCTACATCAGATTATATCTTGTGAATATTCTTGTAGCTGTCCGAGCTATGTTGGCCAGGTTTGTAACCTTTTTGGCGCTGTAATTTTGGAGTCAGTCACTCCCGACTATGTCCTTAGCCAGCTAGCTCACCGTTGGTGGTGCTGCTTGGCTATTACTGTTGTCCCGTAGACTTGTGTCTCGGGTTTCATTACTACTCCTGTTTCCATTTCGTTGCACGGTTAGTGCTTCTTTTCCTGTTGCGAGTTGTTTAGCTAGGTTATGCGACTGCTAAGCATGTCGCCCCATGCTGTTGCAAGTTGTAGCCTCCTTGTGGTTGGAGTGTTTATACTACCGCTATTAAGTGCGGCTATTGTTCAACCGGAATCCACTTCCGGGTCTTCCATTTCTTGGAATCTACCATACGTCGGTTCTTGTTTACTGTGTGATTGCTTCACAATTGCCAGACCGGGTTTTCCCCGAGTATGAGAAGGCTTTTCTTCTCTCTGGCATCCTTTCCCAAGTTACACAATGGGGTTTGCGGTGGGCGGGACTGGTATTGTAGGTATCCGGTACTCCCCGGTAGTTCCTAACTAGCATATCTAATGCTAACACTCAGCCCTTAGCCCTAAGCTTCTAATTTCTAACTCGGTATTCCTAACCTCGGTATTTCCAGTCATCAGAGCGATACTTCGCTCTGATACCACTTTTTGTAACACCCCTACTATTAATTCAGTCATTACCGTCCAATTTCCTCGTGCTTCCCGAGTCACGCAGCGGATACATACTTACATACCTCGGGTGATACAATGCCGTTAGTCACCCACGTGACTAACAAGGCTACTACTTCTACATACAGCATTGGTCTGATGGACCGGAATATCCGAGTACTACTTAATACAATACATACTCTCATTACATACTGATTATTACAATACTCCATTCGATACAATACTTCACAACTCCGTACAAGATAATACACTACGCATACCGAGTTTACTAGGTTCCAAAATCAATACAGTACTTCTCCCAAATTCATACACACTTACTAGGAATCAATCTGCTACCCATTCCTCACCAACTAGATACTTCTAATTACGGGGCGCGCCACCGGTCTCTTACCTTGACCGTATTCGCTCCGGGTACCTGCACACTAAAAATGTTCCCCCGAGGGGGTCAGCTTTCGCTGAATATGATAACCGCATACCCCGCGTACTAGCGAGGGTACGCCGACCATTTGGTCGAATACATGCAATTCATTTTGCAATACATACATTCATACATACATACATGCTTTCATTCATGATACTACAATACTACACAAGGATACATACGTACGCACAGTACAATACATGCTTGGAAGACAATACAAGTCAACCAATACTTACTTACCATCTTTCACGATACACATACACAATACATACTCATTACATACCCAATACACAATACGGAGATACAATTCTCCAATACCTACAAAGGTCCAGTTAGCTTCATTACACACCCGGGTTAATCGGGTGTTTGATACTACTTTACTTCCGGTCAATGACTTACAATAGTCAAGACCAATACACATACAATACTTACTTCTTACATACTTTACTTCCAGTTAAGTCGGTATGACCTCCGGGCAGGGATTACTACATCCCACCACCGGGCTTTAGGGTGGCCCACTAATCCAGGATGCTACCCATTCAAGGGAATTGGTCCATGGAAAAGATTACAGCCAGGATTCGGCATCCAACCCCTGTGTGGTTCCTTATCCTCACGCGTGGCCGAAACTATATCGGACTCTACTCATTCCATTTTACTCATTACTCAAGTTAGGAGTTAGAATGTTAGGAATTAGTAGAAGTCACAAGTACTTTATTCCCATACATACAGACATTACACAAGTACACAATACTACACATACTTCTCACCCATTCATTCATTTCTTAAATTATACAAACTAATGGTTCAAGGAGATACAACAAGAACAAGTAGTTCAAACACAATTAAGCGCAATATAAATCCGATTCGTGCATTTATCTTATTGGTGATCACAAAGCACACAAATCGGGGTAACCAGGTTAGGATACAGAGCATGAAGAAATCATACCGTTCACCGTTGTATCCGCACTACCGGCTCCTTCGAGGATCAACTATTGGATTCCTATACATACATGAAGTAGTACGATCAATGATCAATTATTGATCTACTTACTCCTTCATTAATACTTTCAATGTATTCTTACTACTTCATTACTTTCTTACTTGGTTATAAAACCATTCTTTCCTTAACTTCATAACTTATTCCTTACACATTTACTACTTTCTTACCATTATTACTTCATTAATGGTGTATTACTACTTTTATATGCATACCGGTGTATAGGCATATACCTATACATACATATGATTACTATAGTCATATTATAAAAACATTTTTTTTTGTAAGTGTTTGGGCCATCCGACCCAACCCTGGGTCGGACCATTCCAGTAGGTTTTCGTCCCCTGAAATTACTCCCGTCCGACCTAGCACTGTTCCGTCCGACCACCATACCTCTGGGTCGGACCATTCCAGAAGGTTTCAATTCTGTGACTTAGCTCCGTCCGACCCACCATCCGACCCAGGCTCTGGGTCGGACGAAGTAAGAACTTCGCCATTTAGAAAATTTGCCCGTCCGACCCACGTCCGACTCACGGCCCGGGTCGGACCATTCCAGAAGAAGAATTACCGTCGTTTCTCAAGGCCCGTCCGACCCACGTCCGACTCACGGCTCTGGGTCGGACGGTTCCAGAAAGTTATTTTCGTTACTCAGGCCTTGTCCGACCCAGCGTCCGATCCAGCTGTGGGTCGGACAGTAGCAAAACTTTGCTACAGGCCTTGTTTTCTTTTCCCAATTTCACCCATCGCTTCCCTATTCTTCCTACATGCATCCTCACATGTTTTAGTACTATTTAGACACTCTAAATCAAGCTAATTCATTCCTTAATACTTCACACAATCCTATGCTTATTATACACTCAATTTCCCCAAATTTCCACTCAACACTCCCATTGTTTCTTCCCTTATGCCTTATGCTACAGATTTTTCCCTCTACTCTTATACTCCAATACCTCCTCATCCAATGCCACTCTTAGCATCTTAAATACACTAGCTCACAACCTAGCTCCATCTCAGTTTATACCCATATTCAAATCTGTTACAAGGTACTAACATTCCTCCTAAACTCTCCAAATACTTCCTCTTCTTAAACAACTCAAGTCCTCTCCTTTCTACACAAGTTTTGACATGGTCTCCCCTATAATTCTTACCTTCTCCACACACTAATTAAGCTCACAAATTCACATTCTCACAACCTGTTTACTCAATACATACACTCACATTCCAATACTTCTACAACAACAATAAAATCCTGCACACATACACATACTACCCATGGTTTTCCCAAGCTTTTAAACTTCATTTAAAAATACTTCAAAACTGTTACATATCCATTCTCAATACACTACCACATTGTACTACTTATTACTCAATCCATTACTCATTTCACTACTAAGAACTGTTACTATACAATACACGAACTAACACAAGGTAAGAGCATTTACCTTGTCTTGCTAGTTTTTCTTTCCTTTTCTTTCCTCTTTTTTTCTTCTCTTTGTTCTTGGTCCCAATAGGGTTCCCACACACAAAGTGCTACAGCACATAATACATACACCATACCATTTAGCATTCATTTTTATACTAACCCTAGAATTTAAGTTTTAGGGTCTAGAAAAGAGTGTTACCTTCCAATGAGTAGATGGAGTTCTTGACTAGCAAGAGAACAAGATTCCCAGCCCAAATGAGTAGCCAAAATCGGCTGGAATGCAAGGAGTAAAACAAGTCTCACTTAAATTTTCGTTTTACATATAAGGGCTAGGAAAAGGTAGGTTTTCAAGAATGTTTTTACCTCAAAATGACAAGGAGGTGAAGGTGCTTCTAATGGTGGTACTCAAGCTTCAAATGGAGAATACCCATAAAAACGAAAATGGAGTTTTTGGGTATTTGAAAGGATGAAAATGTTCTCCTTGGCAAGGGGATTACAATGGTGTAATTTTTATTGGATTTGGAGAGGGTTTGGGTACTCAAAGAGAGGAGAGAAATGGAGAGTTTTGTGGGGCTCATTTCTCCATTTGCCCCCAATCCCCCAAGGAGGAAGAAGAGAGAATAGAGAGAATAGAGAGGTGAGAGAAATCGTGAGAGAGAGGAGTGGGGAGAGGAGAGAGAGTCTTTATTTTGCTTTTTACTTCTTTCTTTTGTCCTCTAGTGTATTAGGGACAATAAAGAGATAAATAAAGAGAGTGGGGGTGAGGAGTCCATCGGTCACACACTCCCTTCTCTACAGATTTTTGACTTTTATTTTCAAAGTGGACATGCTAAGTTTGTTATTTGCATTCTCGCCCCACAACTTCCCGGTTGTTACAGTTTTTACTAACCGGTACCCGTTTTCCGGAATTTTCTTTTAATTAATTTTATGGTTCTAAAGCTCCAATAACATTATTAATGAATATTTAGTTGACCGAAACTGTTACGAGTCTAATTGACCCGCTTAAAGTCGTGTTTTCCCGGTTTCCTCGAAAAACGCGCTTTAAGGTTCGTTTACGCTTTTAATACATTATTTGGATCCGTTTTCTTCGGGAATTGTTCCCATATATTATTTAGGTCTTATTAAACCTTTAGAATCCATATAATACGCTAACCGAGGTCTCATGCCTCCCATGGTTATTTAACGCTTATTTAGCGTTCTCCGCTTTTAAAGCGTTTATTTATTTCTTTTGGATTTATTTTTCCTTACCAATATTACTCTAGAATTATTAGGCTCTTAAATAAGGATTAGAATTATCTTAACCACTATATTTAAGTTTGGGGTATTTCACCCGGACCACAATTACAGAGACTCTCGGCCATTTTTAATAGGGTGGTCCGGGACCTTGTACTCACCCCAAGTCCCGGACCACTACATGGAACAACTCTCGGCCTGTTTTTGATATATGGTCCGGAACTTTAACCATTAACCAAGTCCCGGACCCAAGCTACAGAATGCTATATTTGCATTTTTCTAACCTGGTTGCATTATTTCTCCACCTCCATTAAATGTATAAACTTACCTAATGTTCCTAGGTATATTCTAATGTCCAAATATCATCTTTAACACTCCTAATTCCATGTTTCACTTGTTATTATTTTTTTTAATTTGGGCCGTCCGACCCACCGTCCGACCCACAACTGGGTCGGACCGTTCCAGAAACTTTTCCCGTCTTTTAATACCCATGTCCGACCCATGTCCGACCCAACCATCTGGGTCGGACCATTCCAGAGACCTAGATCACACATGTCCGACCCATGTCCGACCCAACCATCTAGGTCGGACCATTCCAGAAACTCCCACAGGTGACTAAAACAGAGCTGTCCGACCCACAACTGGGTCGGACCACTGGGTCGGACAACATCAGAGTCGGGACAAAACATGTCAACTGAGTTGTCCAAACTTTGTCAAAATTTCACTCCAAATTCTCCTTAAGCCTCCTAATGGTTCTTAAAATCATTGCACTTCAAAACAACACCTTTAGCCATATGCTTAACTCTTTAATCACTTGCCAAAACCATTTTTATCATTAACAAAATTCTTACAAAATTATTAGCAATTGGAATGTTTTCTCCTTTAAGATTTTAAGTGGTATTTCACCAATAATGACCACTATTCCAAGGTGTTTCCTCTACACCTTAACATCATCTCTCAAACTTCTTTTCTTACTAACTAAATCTCCTTTTCACATCTTACCTAAACATCATTTCTTCCTTGTACATCAACATTCTTAAACTTAAACAAACTTCTCCAAGGCTTTAATAACATCCACAAAAACACCCATTGAATCCTTAGAACTTCCAAGATAATACCTAAATCCTTGTACTACTCTAAATCACCTTAATACATGTTTTTCTACCCAAGTAAAACATTTGTTCACCTTCACAATTCCTAGTTCACCAAAACCATTTAAACACTTAGGACTTCTTACACATTTTCCCAAATTTGGCCATAGCTTCTCTTGTATATACTCACATCCAAACACTTAGGTTTTTACCTTATTTCATTCAAGAGCACCTAAAATCCATCAAACACATTTTATACACAAACTTCACACATTTAGCACTACATAACAATATAGTGCAATAACTTAAATTGCTTGGCGCTTAGGCCCTTAAATAACATGGCTCTTAGGCCCTTAACTTGCATAAACCATAAACACTGAATTTCCCACATAAATAATGCCTTTGACCTGCAAATACACCCAACAATACATATGCCTTAATAAACTCCTTGAGAGCATTTCACTAGGTCATTCACCTTTGGCTCCTAGATCATTTTAACAAGCAATATAAGCTCATTTCTCCTAAGGCATTATACCACATTAGGTTAGTATGTTTACCTCTTTCCACACAAACTTCTTTCTTGTTTCCTTATAAAACCGGTAAGGTATTTGATTCCTTGTCAACTACTACACAATATACAAGCAAAGAAATGAGTATACAAGCTCCAAGCTTAAACTCATTGTAAACCCTAGGTTTACATTGTTTCAAAAACATTAATGTAGTTGTTTTACCTTGATCTTTGAAGGGAGTTTGAATATCTATGAAGAGAGGACTCCACCTAGTCCATGAAAGGTTGGAATGAAGCTAGAACAAAGTCACACACAAGAGCACCATTAATGTGCAATTTCGGTCAAGGCAAAAAAAACATGAAGGAAACTTGATTTTTCTTTGAGATTCCTTACCTAGAAGCAAAGGAGAGTAATAATATGTAGAAAGGTGAGCTCAAGCTCCTTCAATGGTGAATCTCCATGGCACCAAAATTGGCTCTTGAAGATTTGAAAAGATAGAAGTGTAGAGCTTGGTCTAACTAAGACAAATATAGTTAGAATTTGATTTGGAGCATGGAGTTGGATTTGGCAAAGAAATGAAGATGGAGAAGAGATGGAGCTGTAGCAAATCGTAAATGGAGGAGGGGAGGAGGAAGATGGCCACCGTGGGAAATGAAAGGAAATAAGAGAATGAGGAGGTAAGTTTGCTTTTGTTAAGATTATGTATATAAAGCAAAAATAGTACTTTACTTTAAGCTTTACTTTACTTATTTGATTTCTTTTTCAAATTGGTGACTCACACCTTGAAAAACCGGCCCCCATTTAGTTAGAAGGGTACTTTAGTCTTTATTTGTCAATTTAATTACTTATGATAACATATGTTACAAACTAGCTTATAAAAATCACTATTCACAAAAACAAGGCACATAGAAGTGAAATTTTTGATTTCCCATTGTATAGACTTCCAAATGTGATACTATATAGTACACATGTTAATTTATAGAGTAATGATGGACATTTAGCCATTCAAAACTCATTTACAAGACAATTTTTCAAAAACGTGCTTTAAGACTCCTTAAAGCACATTTTGTGTTTTAACTTGTTTTCAAGCTTAGTTTCTTTGGTAATTGATTTAATATGTTCATAACATATTTATATGATATAGGTATGACCATTAGGTCTTATACAAATTTATCCCAAGCTTAGAGCACTTTTAGCCCATATTGACCTTAAGGTATTTATTTATGTTTTGTTTGGTTCCAGTGTCTACCAAGGTTTCCTAAGGACTTAATTAGCCCTATTAAATCATAATTGAATATTATTAAGTCTTGGTAGGCTCTTTGGGTCCTAACCAGTTCACTCATAGCTTAGAGCATGTTTTTGCTCAAACTGTATCTTAGTGCTTACCGCATTTACTATGGTTTAAATTGTTCACTGATGTTTCTGAGGCACTTTTTAGCCTTTACATACCATAGTTTGATATCTAAACCACATATCAAGGTTTGGGGTATTTCAATCTACCCCCCTTAAAAGAACTTCATCCTCGAAGTTCACATTTCCCACACATCATTAGATTAGAATACAGGAATTACTTGGAAATAAACTTCCATAACTCAAACATATTTTACAACACACCCTCGGACTTGATGGTCCGGGTAACACATTCACATCCATACATAACATAACATATTCACTTGATAACCTCGGACTCAATGGTCCGGGTATCTTAACAACATTTTCACACACATAACAACCCTTAGACTCTCTGGTCTTGGGTAACATAACAACATTTAGACACATAGGTCTTGATAAACACAACATTTAGACTCATAGGTCTTAATAACATATACTTTAGGAACTCAAGGTCAAAATAATATTTATTACACATACCACACAACATGTCATAGCATGTATAGCAATCAAAAATATCTTTGATATACACTATGATCCCGCAGAACCCGGTCGCGATGGACACCTTCCGTCCCCGTGCCTTTGGGAAATAAAAACAATCACTTAATTTGAAATTTTTCCTTGTGAGGTTAAGTAAGAAAACTTTAATTATGTAAAGTATCTATCAACGTTCTATAAATACCAATTGAAAATCCTTTTGAAAACACACACAACTCCAAGTCCAACTTAAGCTCTTTGCTTCTTTTCTTAGCGTGGTTATTTGTGACCACTTATAGGGAGTTTCAAGAGTCATCCAACCCTGATGTGATCAGCATCAATGTTGAACTATCCCTCCACTCCAATTTGTGTTCGGCTTCCCTTGATCGCATGCAAATCAAGTTCCACTTCCCACTTCATTTTCAAGCATCAAATAAATCACTCATTTCCAATTTTCTATCTTTTAAATCATACTAGTCATGATCATAACATCTCCAAGGGATAGAACTTCGTCTATCAGTTATTTCCATTCACTTTAATGTTGTTACCTAGGGAATCTTATTCTCACTAGGTTCTATGTCGGTTTCATATTTTCATGAATCACTATATAGTATATATATACATATATATTTTATCAAAATACCACACCATTTCACATTTATACACTGTCGGGGTTTTTGTTCCCGGGAGTTTCTCTACTCCCCACACTTGTACTATCACACACAACTGTTAATAAATCAACACACTTATCACAATGGTATTCGCATCATCTGTGCGCAATTACCACAATTAAACTATGAATGAATGTGTATGTTTACGTAACACACACATCAACCATCAAAACAAATTATTGTATGCTATGCACAACATAAGTCACGTACACTTGTACGGTAATACACACTAAGTGGTTTTGCGCTCTACCCCCCTTAAAAGGGATTACGCCCACGTAATCAATCACTAAACATTTGCTTAAAATGTTTTGCCGTCGTGAAGTGTTTTAACTTCCATGCGGTCTATTACACAATGGATTCTGATTAGAGGATCTTAACCACATTGGCGGTTTAGTTCCTAAACCAAGAATTCTCATTGGAGTTTGTTTAAACTCTTAGTTGGTTTCGATTCTGGCCTGTGAGGCTTCTAGGCATTGAAAACTAGTCATTTATTCATGTTCACCATGTATATCCGGTATCTGACGCATGGGCTCACTGGCCTCTAGTTTGCTCCATTCGTTACTGTTACTGTATTGTACATCTCTAATATATCACCCTTATCTGGTAAAAATAGTTTCTCAACCGACGCATGGTATCTCTTACCCTGAGCGAATTCGGTGAGTTTCAAAACTTTCCATCCACTTCTCCAATAGCTTACAGCGTAAACTACTATGTAATTCACAATGATTGACTTGCTTCTACCGACTTACTGCCGGTTGAGATTGAGCTACTACCTAGTGTGTAGTGCTCTCTCAGCTATTTACAACATTTGGGGTATATTCCATACCGATATTTGGCAGTTAGAGCTACTGTAGTCACTTACTATTAACCATGTCTCCACATTTAGTTTTGTACAAGTACTCTTTTATTGGTGCGGCCTTGCATTTTCCTATGCATCGGCCATTATAACATTATTCTCCACAATTAACATGTTTCCAATTCCTAGCTATCCCATTCGATCATTACTGCGCAAGTGCAAAACCAAAACACTCAGTCATACAGAGTGCAGAGGTGTAAACTCTTGACAGTAAATCTCTTATGCGGTTCGCCATGGAATTCACACTGAGTTTCTCATCACATAGTACCTACCACTGGCTTATTGCCCAGTCTGTTTAACATCACTTACCTTGCATCTCCACTGAGTTTAACTCATAACTGGTCTTATCTGCCACATTATTACTCAATAATACTTATGCAACGGTCGCTTGGTGCGAACCGTGATGTTACTCATTGCATAACAATAACTTACATGGTATTTACTGTCACATTAACTTCCACACCTATACTTATATTATTCACATTATGGTTCGTCATCATTTGGATGACTACCCAGTGCTCCTTGAGCGTTGCCCATCACACATTTAGCGTCCTACACGTACGGTGGTTGCTATTAGAATACCCTTCCGGTCTTCCCAAGTGGTAGTAACCATATTGGTCCACCCTTAACGTATTTCTTGAACTACCGCTCATGCGGTCTCACAGCATCGAGAGGTATCCCCACTCTTAGTCCAGTGGTTCGTTCTCCACTTTATTCACTTATATAACATAAACTTTTGCAATCAATCAAAATTTCATAACACATTTTACTTGTGGCCTATAAGCCTTATTTGCCTTGAGCTGCGCTCATTGTAGGCTGTCCACACACATGTACTTCTCTGTACAACATTACATGGTTTTCCCTTCATGGGATGCCCCTTAGGATTGTCAGTCCGTTCCCTGACAACTTATGTCTAAACTGGGTGTTAGTTTCAACCCTTGTGTTTCTATCATGCATTTCGTTCAACAATTGTTGATGCGCGAACACCCTCAAGGATTGCTCCTGGGTGTTGTTAAGTTATGCCTTACATTTGTTTCACACTTATTGGTACATTCCATTAGCCACGCCGTTTGCGTTCTTAAATGGCTTATTATCTCCTTCTGTGAAGATCAACATTTCCTGGTAGTGTAGGTACTCATTCTGGGAGTTTCATCCCGTTCATTGCACATTAATGTGCCCACATTGGGCATCTGCCTTGCCATGCACAGGCTGGGTCTCCGTTCCAGCCATAATGTTTATCCCTAAGGATCCTTACGACATATGCTATGTTTTACATAACAGTCAGTGCACTTCGCACTTCCTGACTCTTAAAACATTTCCTTGAAATGAATTTACTAATTCTTTCAATCTCGTTAACTTGATTAGGTTCTTTTATTTCAACCATTTACGGTAATCCTTAGCTGTTGTTTGACTTATACTGCTGACCGTAGACGGAGTCAACTACCTCCCGTGTTTCGGACTCCACTCGTATACATATGTGGGGTACCATACTGATACATTACTACTTACCCAACTAACCCATAAGTAGGTCTGTCAGGCCCACAAGCTCCTATCGGAGTGCGGTCGTCCCACAATTCAGTTGGTACACTCGTAGTGTCCGTCACATGCCTAGGTGAAGTATTCTGTTGTCAACTCCCTTATATTGTCCCGTGACAATATTCATTCCTTGCTTCTCGAACTTAATCGAGGGAAAGTTTATCCACTGTTGTATCTTTATCAACTGCCCTTGGTTTTACTGGTTTGGTTTAAAAGAAGGTTGGAAAGAAGTGTTGGTTTGAAAGAAAATCTGGTTTTGAAAAGAAAAGGGTTTGAGTAAATCTGAGTTTGAAAGAAAATTTTCACGGTTTCACAACATCTTCTTACCTTAACCAAGTCTAGCTTCTTGCTGACTGGTGTACTTACAATTACAGGGGTTAGGCTAACAGGCCCTTCCACTGTTATGACGATCACATTTAACTTTCTAGTACTTTACTAAGTACTTGTAGTGGTAATAAATTTCCCGAATAGCCCTGTTATAGCAGCACTTGCTATGGCAAGTGCGCCATGCTAACTGGCTATCGGTTTAACACATACCGGTTGTGGTATTGTTTTTACCCATACTGTCATCAGTGGCCTTGTTGGCCCTCACTGATCTTACTGCCTTGATAATAACTCTTCTAGGTGACTTCTCACTGTCTTCACATGACGATCATCAACTAGGGTGTTTCCCATTCTGGGAGACCCCTTTTTTTAGTATTGCATTCTCTTTGTAGCCCGTTCCACGCATTATCGTGGTTACTGAGACTTGTCTCTTGTTTGGGCACTACGTTGTAGTTCCTTTGTCGGTTGGTATACCGTTGGTGTATTATTTATCAACTGTGGTTCCGTAGACACTTGTCTCGGGTTCCATTAATCCACTTCTTGCCTGTTGCACGGTCGGTGTGTTGCAAGCTGGTTATTCTCGACTGCTCAGCATGTCGACCCAGGTTGCCGGAAATTCCATTCTCCTATGCATAGGTTTCTTCATTCTTTGATATAAAATGTGGTTAACATTGTTTAGGCAGAAACCGTCTCCGGAATTCCCACTTCTCGGGATCTACCGTATGACAGGTTCTCCGTTCTCATAGAGGTACTTAATAACAGCCAGATCGGGTTTCCCGAGTATGAGAAGACTTTCATCTCTCTGGCGTTCTTTCCCAAGTTATAAAACAGGGATTGTGGAGGGCGGGAAGGATATAGTAGGTTTCCAGTATTCACTGGTAGTTCCTTACTAGCGTATCTCTCACGCTATCACTCAACCCTTAACCCAAAGTACTAAAATCCTAACTCGGTACTTCCTAAGCTCGGTAATTTAGTCATCAGAGCGATACTTCGCTCTGATACCACTTTTTGTAAGAAAACCATACCT
The DNA here is from genome assembly GCA_023374045.1 of Limonium bicolor. Taxonomy (NCBI): domain Eukaryota; kingdom Viridiplantae; phylum Streptophyta; class Magnoliopsida; order Caryophyllales; family Plumbaginaceae; genus Limonium; species Limonium bicolor. The sequence goes on from CM041779.1 coordinate 302,181,759, forward strand.
GTCACCGGAGTCCACTTTATCATGTCCATTTATGTTCCTCGAGCAATTCTCGAACAACTGACAACATTACATGTACTTTTATTAACATTGGGGGTAACATGTTTGTTTAAAGTCTAATGCTTATAGCTTTTCCCGTTAACTTGGTTAAATAACTTTACATTTTTTTTAACATGTTTCACTCTTCATTTTACTTCAACTTTTCACCCACCAAATTGTGACTATAACTCACCTAACATGTCCTACACAACCTTATAACATCATTATCCATCAATCCCCATCATTAGACATCTTTTAATAACCTAAAACAACAATTTTAGAGCGGTCCGGGACTTGGTAATTACCTTAAGTCCCGGACCAACACTTACAGAGACTCTCGGCCATTTTAATAGGGTGGTCCGGGACCTTGTACTCACCCCAAGTCCCGGACCACTACATGGAACAACTCTCGGCCTGTTTTGATATATGGTCCGGAACTTTAACCATTAACCAAGTCCCGGACCCAAGCTACAGAATGCTATATTTGCATTTTTAACCTTGTTGCATTATTTCTCCACCTCCATTAAATGTATAAACTACCTAATGTTCCTAGGTATATTCTAATGTCCAAATATCATCTTTAACACTCCTAATTCCATGTTTCACTTGTTATTATTATTTTTTTTTAATTTTGAGCCGTCCGACCCACCGTCCGACCCACAACTGGGTCGGACCGTTCCAGAAACTTTTCCCGTCTTTTTAATACCCATGTCCGACCCAACCATCTGGGTCGGACCATTCCAGAGACCTAGATCACACATGTCCGACCCATGTCCGACCCAACCATCTGGGTCGGACCATTCCAGAAACTCCACAGGTGACTAAAACAGAGCTGTCCGACCCACAACTGGGTCGGACCACTGGGTCGGACAACATCAGAGTTTGTCCAAACTTTGTCAAATTTCCTCCAAACTTCTCCTTAAGCCTCCTAATGTGTTCTAACATCATTTGGCACTTCAAACACACCTTTAGCCATATGCTTAACTCTTTAAATCACTTGCCAAAACCATTTTATCATTCACAAATTTCTTACAAAATTCTTAGCATTGGAATGTTTTCTCCTTAAGATTTCTAAGTGGTATTTCACCAATAATGACCACTATTCCAAGGTGTTTCCTCTACACCTTAACATCATCTCTCAAACTTCTTTTCTTACTAACTAAATATCCTTTTCACATCTTACCTAAACATCATTTCTTCCTTGTACATCAACATTCCTAAACTTAAACAAACTTCTCCAAGGCTTTAATACATCCACAAAACACCCATTGAATCCTTAGAACTTCCAAGATAATACCTAAATCCTTGTACTACTCTAAATCACCTTAATACATGTTTTCTACCCAAGTAAAACATTTGTTCACCTTCACAATTCCTAGTTCACCAAAACCATTTAAACACTTAGGACTTCTTACACATTTTCCCAAATTTGGCCATAGCTTCTCTTGTATATACTCACATCCAAACACTTAGGTTTTTACCTTATTTCATTCAAGAGCACCTAAAATCCATCAAACACATTTTATACACAAAACTTCACACATTTAGCACTACATCACAATATAGTGCAATAACTTAAATTGCTTGGCGCTTAGGCCCTTAAATAACATGGCTCTTAGGCCCTTAACTTGCATAAACCATAAACACTGAATTTCCCACATAAATAATGCCTTTGACCTGCAAATACACCCAACAATACATATGCCCTTAATAAACTCCTTGAGAGCATTTCACTAGGTCATTCACCTTTGGCTCCTTAGATCATTTTAACAAGCAATATAAGCTCATTTCTCCTAAGGCATTATACCACATTAGGTTAGTATGTTTACCTCTTTCCACACAAACTTCTTTCTTGTTTCCTTATAAAACCGGTAAGGTATTTGATTCCTTGTCAACTACTACACAATATACAAGCAAAGAAATGAGTATACAAGCTCCAAGCTTAAAACTCATTGTAAACCCTAGGTTTACATTGTTTCAAAAACATTAATGTAGTTGTTTTACCTTGATCTTTGAAGGGAGTTTGAATATCTATGAAGAGAGGACTCCACCTAGTCCATGAAAGGTTGGAATGAAGCTAGAACAAAGTCACACCAAGAGCACCATTAATGTGCAATTTCGGTCAAGGCAAAAACATGAAGGAAACTTGATTTTCTTTGAGATCCTTACCTAGAAGCAAAGGAGAGTAATAATATGTAGAAAGGTGAGCTCAAGCTCCTTCAATGGTGAATCTCCATGGCACCAAAATTGAGCTCTTGAAGATTTGAAAAGATAGAAGTGTAGAGCTTGGTCTAACTAAGACAAATATAGTCTTAGAATTTGATTTGGAGCATGGAGTTGGATTTGGCAAAGAAATGAAGATGGAGAAGAGATGGAGCTGTAGCAAATCGTAAATGGAGGGAGGGAGGAAGAAGATGGCCACCGTGGGAAATGAAAGGAAATAAGAGGAGGAGAGGGTAAGTTTGCTTTTGTTAAGATATTTATGTATAAAGCAAAAATAGTACTTTACTTTAAGCTTTACTTTACTTATTTGATTTCTTTTTCAAATTGGTGACTCACACCTTGAAAAACCGGCCCCCATTTAGTTAGAAGGGTACTTTAGTCTTTATTTGTCAATTTAATTACTTATGATAACATATGTTACAAACTAGCTTATAAAAATCACTATTCACAAAAACAAGGCACATAGAAGTGAAATTTTTGATTTCCCATTGATATAGACTTCCAAATGTGATACTATTTAGTACACATGTTAATTAAAGAGTAATGATGGACATTTAGCCATTCAAAACTCATTTACAAGACAATTTTTCAAAAACGTGCTTTAAGACTCCTTAAAGCACATTTTGTGTTTTAACTTGTTTTCAAGCTTGGTTTTCTTTGGTAATTGATTTAATATGTTCATTAACATATTTATATGATATAGGTATGACCATTAGGTCTTATACAAATTTATCCCAAGCTTAGAGCACTTTTAGCCCATATTGACCTTAAGGTATTTATTTATGTTTTGTTTGGTTCCAGTGTCTACCAAGGTTTCCTAAGGACTTAATTAGCCCTATTAAATCATAATGAATATTATTAAGTCTTGGTAGGCTCTTTGGGTCCTAACCAAGTTCACTCATAGCTTAGAGCATGTTTTTGCTCAAACTGTATCTTAGTGCTTTACCGCATTTACTATGGTTTAAATTGTTCACTGATTTCTGAGGCACTTTTTAGCCTTTACATACCATAGTTTGATATCTAAACCACATATCAAGGTTTGGGGTATTTCAGTACGTTAATTCCTTATCTTTCTCGGATATAACGTTTCTTTATTCATTAGGATTCTTCTTAATATTAATTTATAAACTATGTACACTTATATATATATATATATATATATATATATATATATCTATATATATATATATATATATATATATATATAGTATGTATACTGTAGTTAGTATCCATTACAATGTAATACTAATATTACATTAATCCTCTGAGTATTTTCCAACTATATAATATATGCTTTTACAACTTTCTAAGTTCCACATGAATTATGAAATTCCTTTTAGTTCTAATCATTTAACTATATATATATATATGTTCTCGTAAATTCCAAGGTTACACTATTATTACATTGATCCTCCTAGTTTTTTATTCACCAATATATATACACTTAGTTTCTCATATGTTCGATATGATACTATTGTTAATTATATTATTCCTTCAAATGTGTTTCAACTATACAATTAATCCTAACCATATACATATCTTATAATTCCTCATTAAATTTCTCAAAGTTCCAACTCAATTAATCAAATTACCAATAGACCCTAATTTGCCCAATTCTGGTTTTGACCATATACTTCTCAAATTTATGTCTGACCTTCATAAATTTCCTAAACTTTACAATTGACCACTAATTCTAATTATCTTTTAATTTCAATCCTTCACATAATTAGTTCCAAATTCTCCCTCCAGCTTTCGAAAATCCTAAACTGACCCATTCTGCCTATTTTGATTTACAACCTAATCTTTCTCAAATTTATGGTTTTACCCCACAAGTTCTCTAAACTTACAAATATACTCTAATTCATACTTAACTTATATTTTCAATAATTTCTTCGTTAATTTTGGTCAACACCCTAATCCCTCCTAAGTTGACCGAATATTCTGCTAGTAGAAAAAAGATTTTAAATGACGCACTTTAAACCACGGTTAATCATATAACCGTCATTTAAAATTTTTAAACCACGATTATTAGAATAACCATCACAAAAATTCTCGGCGGGAGATTTTATACCACGTTCTGGGTGGAACCGTTGTATATAGCTTGACGCGTTGCATTTTTACCACAGTTCTGGGTGGAACCGTCGTATATAGTTTGACGCGTTGTATTATATACCACGGTTCTGGGTGGAACCGTCGTATATAGTTTGACGCGTTGTATTATATACCACGGTTCTGGGTGGAACCGTCGTATATATGTAACACCCCCGAATAAACATCCAATAGTACAAGCCAAGCTCCTAGTCATATTATATGATAACTACGCAGCGGTTCCTACACTATTCGGGTGCTACAGACGCCAACCACCCACGTGGTTGACAGTCCTCATTACCAACTCCAAGTTACGGTCTGAATGACTGGAAGTCCAACTTTAACGAAGTCCAAATACAACATAAAGTATACAAACCGAGTACCAAGAGTCTACAATATAAGTTCTCAATCCCACAACATAAACCGAAAGTAAACCCATATATTAAAAAACATACTACTAAAATTTTTGCCATGTGGACTACCCCCATGATAGTCCTTCACCTACACTCCGTCACGTTCCAGATGATCACCTGTAAAAAAATAAAGGACTCAGCAAAACTATGCCGAGTATGAACGTGTGAAGCCCGCATGTTACCGGGCCACACGACTAATTGGTCGAATATTATTAAGTCCATTTTACATGCTATGATAAAGCAGTAAAGCACACATCAGTACATCATGATATCATACACACTCATCGGTAGCATAGCAATATCAGCAAGCAACCAAACACATCTTGCAAGTAGCACAGCAATATCAATAAGCAACCCAGCACAACTTGCCAGTTGCATGACAATGTCAAACACGCAGTCCAGCATAATAAGCTGCTAGTGTAACAACAACAGTCAAGTAATTATAGGACGTGTGCGTAGGTACATTATACCGTCAATCCTCGCTATGGGATCATTCAAGAGATTGCGTATTGTTATCTTGTTCTCATTACATATGTTTTTCCTTTCTTCTCTTGCACCGAGTCCGGGGATGTAGGTTAGATCCCGAGACCTTGTTAAGTAGGTGCTATTCATTCCTTGTTACTTAAATGATCACCTTTGTGAATTTTCTTATTTGCTTGGTTTCGTTACACATGTTTTCCTCTATTCTCTGGCACCGAGTCAGGGGATATAGATTAGATCCCGAGGCTTTATTATGTAGGTGCTAATCATTCCTTGTTTCTTCAAGGGTTACTTGTGAATTCTTTTATCACCGCACGTTGGAGGACGTCTCCTCCATAGCTAGTCCCCCATTCCCGACACCCAGGGTCAAGGAAGCGGAAGTCACCTCTAGACTCCAGGATAAGCTTCACCAATTTGTCACTCCCCCATTCCCGACACCCAGGGTCAAGGAAGCGGAAGTCACCTCTGGACTCCGGGATGTGCTTCACCAACTTGTCACTCCCCCATTCCCGACACCCAGGGTCAAGGAAGCGGAAGTCACCTCTGGACTCCGGGATGTGCTTCACCAACTTGTCACTCCCCCATTCCCGACACCCAGGGTCAAGGAAGCGGAAGTCACCTCTGGACTCCGGGATGTGCTTCACCAAAATATATTCCATCATAGACGGTCAAAGGATCTGATGAGATACCAACTCCCGATCATCCATACCGCGCGGCCCGAGCTGTTGTCTTCCCGGGTTATTCTCATGTTTCACAGTTGATACTTTTCGTTTCATTATCATTATAATCTCGACACCATAGTGGGTGTCATTAGCGGTCCTCTAAAGTTAGAGAGGATTCGTCTCTTTGTATAGTTCTTTTATTTGTCTACGTGGTTCGTCATGTCTCACCCAAGGAGACTTGCTCTTCATTATGATTAATGAATAGACACCATAGTGGGTGTCATGGTAGTCCTCAATGGATTAGAGAGGAGTTCCCCTTATTGAGTTTTCTTTGTTTTCATAGTCGTAGTAGTTCTCGTTTAGTTTTCCCTTTATGTAGTTTCTTTGTTTACATAGTTCGTTGAGTCTCATCTCAAAGTTCCATAACGCGAAAGGGACTAAACTAACTGTGTGCGCGCAAGTAATATGCCACAACAATATAACAATCACATAGGCAAGATAGGCAAGCAATCCAATTTCATGCTTTGATTATGTCATTTTCACACACAAGGCACACAGCACACAAGCCGTATAACACGGCAACATACGAACCACACATGTCCATACCTTTTTCGCTAGTTCGGGTTGTCTCACACTCGGAGTCCCGGTCGGAGCACGTTACGATCCTAGAGTTAATTAAAACAATGTGTCAGTTCATTATTTTATGTGACGACACTTTATATCGTATGTTATTCCTTAGGTATGTTGTTACATGCTTAGTTTAGATTGACTCTTAGAATTCCACATGCATTAATCCTAGGCTTAACTTACTCCTAGGATATTTCATATCTTTATTTACATGTTAATCAAGCCCTTTTTCCTTAGTAAATGTCTTAGGGCGTTTTAAGAGGTAATTATGTAACAAGTTTGTATAACATAGTATGACATATCTAATGTGTATTCTTTCCTTAGATAAATGGGTGAGTGATATTTTAACCCTTGTAACGATGATATATATCATAGGTTACCCCTAAAACCCACTTATACAGAAGCCCAAGGTTTATGAAGACGCAACATAAGTTTAGTGTTTAATCTTACATAACCTCTCCTTTAGTATGTTAAACCATGTGTATTCTGCCCAAACGTTTCTTCACACACAATCAGGTGAATTAGGTCTGATTTGGGTTCATTAATAAGCTAACACCTCACTCATATTACTCCTATAATCTATCTATACAGAACAGCTAAGATATTAGGAACCGGGACAACCAACTCCATGTTCCATTGGGTTTCTTGTTTCTAGTTAGTTTAATTCATGACTGTTGCTCTCCTATAGTGTTTGCCCAACTAGTTATGTGTGTTAGCTTAGGTTTAAACTCAAGACTTCATTCATAAATGATTCACGTAGCTTCTGTAATACTGCACAGAAACAGCTACATCAGGGAAATCAGAAGGAAGCAGGACTGAAAATAGGAAACCGGTTTATTGCAGTCTCCTATTGTTATATTTTTTTTTTCAGGTGCTAAATGTTTGCTCTAATCCTCCCCAACTTATAGACACTTAGGCTCAGGGGTTAGTCAAAGTCTGAGACTCAAAAATTTCTCCAGAACAGCACTGATAACTACTTGGAAATTCAGTCAACAGAGAACAGGCAGTGGGAAAAATCTGAAGCAATACATCTGGTTAAGTTCCCTGTTGGTTCATCCTATCACTCTCCTAATTTGTCTCTCGATATCACTCTTATGTGCTTCTTACTCAGTTAAAATTTTTAGCTCCATTCTCCCCTCAAACTACTTCAATCACCCTCAACTAATTCTCTGCACAGATAAACTGAACCCAAACCTGAACTGATAATCTGATATGAACTCTCTGTTATAGTTGGTTGCTGTTTCTTTAATCTCTCTTCTGTTTTTCCTCAACCGATGTACAACTTCCTCCAGTTAATTTACACACTTAGTTAAGACAGTTTAAAAGACTCTAAGTTCGTTTTTTTTTTTCAACTCCAGGAGCAAGGCACACTCACCTCTGAGAAAACTCTACACAGAACTGCAAGTACTGATATGATTTCCTTCTCCTTCTGTTATGTGTCTCGATTATCTAGCCTGTAGTTTGATTTCCCTTAACTGCTTTAGTTACTACATTGCGTATTTTATTTCAATGCTAGTCCTAAGACAAACCAAGGTTATGCTGTTGTACCCACTTGAATTACAGAAACTCGAGAATCTCTAGAACTGGAAAAAAGAAACTTGTTTTCTGTCAACTCCTCTTCTAACCTGTCTGTTTAGCCAATGATTTATCTTTCCATCTGTTCCACGATATTCATCATTTCAATTATGTGTTCCAACCTTATATCAACCCAAAGTAACCTAAGACAACACTACACTCCTAATGTCTCAGAAAAACATCTGTTACACAGGAAGCAACTTCAGAAACCAAAACAACCACCTTCTGTATCAGTTTCCTGTTATCATTCTTGTATTCCTTCTGCACACTAACGCATCTGTCTCTGATTCATCCCCATGTACTACTACTAATCCAACTACTTGTTTTATCTCCATTTTAAACTCGAAACTTCACAACTAACACTCATCAAATCCCTCTGTACAGAAACAGAAATAACCTCCCAGAAAGAATGAACTGCTCCATCTCTTTTCTTACTGTTTTTCATCAGTTGTTTGGTTTCCCAAATTCTCACGTGATTCTGTCAACTTAACCTACCTCTTTAATAACATTTCTGACTCATACCCAAGACTCCATAACTCTTCTATCATCCCAGTAAATCTGTTACAGAAAACTGGAATTAACCACCACCTGATAAAATTCATTTCTGTTTTGCTTCAGTTATCTACCCTACTTCTTAGTTTCCTTCAACGGTTTCAGTTACTTAGTTATAGGATCTATTACAATCCTAACTCTAAGACAAATCTCAAAGTAACCTGATAACTCACCGGAGCTTATACTGAGGCAAAAGTTTCAGAAACTGAAATCAATCTGTTACATTCTCTTCTGTTTTTTTCCTTTTTGACAGACCTGTGTTCTTTTTCTTTTCCTCACTTCTCTTTTGTTTCCCCTTGGTTTAGCTACTGATTAAGTGATTTATCTCGTCATACATTTCTAAACAGACCCAGACAAGTGTTGTTAACGACACAGAAGTTCAGCTCTACCGAAACACAGAAAGTTGGCTACCCACTTAAACACAACTATACAGACCCTAATATTCTCAGAACTGTAACAGTTAGTCATTGTTTCTTCTCACCTTGTCTAGGAGTTAGTTTTCTCCTTGGATTTCTCCTCAGTTGGGTTTGGCCGTGTGACACAGGATTTCAGGCCTCAGCTCTTGGTTCTGTTACAGCAAGGAGTTAACAGTGAGTTTAGATCAGGACTTGACAGTTTGATGTTGGTTTATTCTTTTATTGCAGAACCAGTTAGTACAGCTCACCAGTTTAGTGTCTAGGCAGTTGCTCTTGAACCTATCCTTGTTGCCCACCAGACTTCAACTCCCTGAGACACTCGACACAGCTGAGAAGGTTGTTCTCAAATGGTCAGGCCGATTCAAGGCAGGTAGACAGATCATAGAACTGGCGAGAGTTTTACCTGGTTTTTGTGATGGGTTTAGCACAGAAATGGGATTTCTCCCCTGGAGAGCCTTGGCACTATCCTTGAGTGGTTTCACCAGCATTGTCCCGCAAGCAATGAGGAGGGAAAAGAGGTGCAGCAACTCATACATACCTGGTGTGCTAGGATCAGAGAGGGTGGAAGAAATTCCTGCCCATGCAGAAACGTTGCACAGCAGGAGAGTGGAGGGTAGCTGAGCAAAGGGTATTAATCGGAGGACAGTGGTCATGGCTCTAAATTCCTAGAGAGTATGGGTGTAGCAGAAGAGCCAGGGTGCTGTCTCTTGTCTGTTTCCTAACACAAATCGACATATATAGTAGCATGTTTTAGTAGCCTTGGAGTTGCTGTTAGAGAGGCAGTAGAGGGGAAGGTTGTGGAAGTTGGGAAAACCGGTACTGGCACGTGGGAGCTTGAAACAGTACCACCTCTGATATGTATACTGTGACTTGGGTTACTTTTGTTGCAGTCAAAGATGGATTAGGAAGTGTTCGTGGTCTCAGATTACAAGAAGGAAAGGGGGAGGATGTCATTCCCGATCAAGAATCCAGTGTAACTGCTGATGTTTCTCATTGTCTCCCCTACACATTCATGGTATTTGGAATCAGACAGCATAAGACATTGCGGACAGGATTTTTTTTTTGTTCTCGGGCAGACCCATGGAGTATGGGCAACTGAATAGAATAGGCTGTTGCCTCTGAATTGGAGCAGGGGTATGAGCTGAATCTTCTTGTTTTCCGTTTCTTCACTCTTTTTTTTTTCTTTTTCTGTTGTTCGATGCCGTTGTCTCGAGGGAGAAGAAGGGCGTCAATGCTTCAGGGAGTGCGTGACTGATTCTGTTGTTTCTTTTCTTTTCATTTACCTTAGTTGATTTAGTACTAATTCCAATTAGTGTGAGTTAGTAGCTGAAATTGAGTGCAGCTCACCCGGTTAAGCACTTGGAACAAGTATAGGAGGTCTCAGGTTTGAGCCTCAACAGGAGCGTCTTTGCTCCCTTTTTCCTTTCTTTTTTTTGTATAAGTTATACTTGATTATTTATATATGTAATATCATATAATATACCACGTTATATTTATTTATTTATTTATTTGTTACAAGGTTACGCGACGTTATCATTTTTATTACAACGTTACGATATCGTAACGTTACGCCCATGTAGTTTTCATATTAGTACATATTTAAGTACGCCACTTTATTAGTATGTAACGTCGTCACGCGTTCGGACATATGTATATAATAGATTTAAATTTTTTTTGTACGTTATTTTATGTCCGAATTATAAACGTGTTATGATTTTATGCGTTTAATGTTCAGGGGTATTTTAACTTACCCCCCTTAAAAGAGACTTCGTCCCGAAGTCTTACTTCCTTAACTCATATTTTCCACTCCTAGTAATCTTAGGGATCCAGTCCCGCATTCATTATCGATACCAAAAAGATTAAGTCCATAATTATAATGCTCGGTGCTTCTAAGCACCGTGCCACATCAGTGGCTTCACACAAGTTCTCATAGTAGACCAGATGCTAGCAATGTATATAACATGCTACAATGCAAACCAAGGCACCCACATTCATTCATACAGAGCATATAACATGCTAAAGTGCAACTAAGGCACACAACATTCATTCTTACATAGCGTACATAACGTTTTCACACACAATCCAAACACACAAACCTACCAAACCAACCACGAGTGGTTGTAGGAATACAACTTAATAATTCATCACACATCCAAAACAAAACGCGCTTACCCCCCTTAAAAGAGGGGTACGCCCCCGTACCCTACACTAAACCGAAACATCGATGAAAAGGGAGGGGTACATAGTTTTCCTTATCGGATTGATTATATGCCATTGTGGAAACGCCAGATCGGGTTTTCCCGAGTGTGAGGAGGCTTTCTACCTCTCCAGCGTTTTCCTACGGATTGAAATGGACCCTAACTAACGAGCCTCAAAACTAACCCGTGACCCCGTTTCTCAAACTTAGATTTTCCTATTTCTCGGTACTCTCTGTTCCAGTCATCAGAGCGCAACTACGCTCTGATACCACTTTCTGTAACACCCCCGAATAAACATCCAATAGTACAAGCCAAGCTCCTAGTCATATTATATGATAACTACGCAGCGGTTCCTACACTATTCGGGTGCTACAGACGCCAACCACCCACGTGGTTGACAGTCCTCATTACCAACTCCAAGTTACGGTCTGAATGACTGGAAGTCCAACTTTAACGAAGTCCAAATACAACATAAAGTATACAAACCGAGTACCAAGAGTCTACAATATAAGTTCTCAATCCCACAACATAAACCGAAAGTACAACCCATATATTAAAAACATACTACTAAAATTTTTGCCATGTGGACTACCCCCATGATAGTCCTTCACCTACACTCCGTCACGTTCCAGATGATCACCTGTAAAAAAATAAGGACTCAGCAAAACTATGCCGAGTATGAACGTGTGAAGCCCGCATGTTACCGGGCCACACGACTAATTGGTCGAATATTATTAAGTCCATTTTACATGCTATGATAAAGCAGAGTAAAGCACACATCAGTACATCATGATATCATACACACTCATCGGTAGCATAGCAATATCAGCAAGCAACCAAACACATCTTGCAAGTAGCACAGCAATATCAATAAGCAACCCAGCACAACTTGCCAGTTGCATGACAATTCAACACGCAGTCCAGCATAATAACTGCTAGTGTACAACAACATCAAGTAATTATAGGACGTGTGCGTAGGTACATTATACCGTCAATCCTCCGCTATGGGATCATTCAAGAGATTGCGTATTGTTATCTGTTTTCTCATTACATATGTTTTTCCTTTCTTCTCTTGCACCGAGTCCGGGGATGTAGGTTAGATCCCGAGACCTTGTTAAGTAGGTGCTATTCATTCCTTGTTACTTAATGATCACCTTTGTGAATTTTCTTATTTGCTTGGTTTCGTTACACATGTTTTCTCTATTCTCTGGCACCGAGTCAGGGGATATAGATTAGATCCCGAGGCTTTATTATGTAGGTGCTAATCATTCCTTGTTTCTTCAAGGGTTACTTTGTGAATTCTTTTATCACCGCACGTTGGAGGACGTCTCCTCCATAGCTAGTCCCCCATTCCCGACCCCCAGGGTCAAGGAAGCGGAAGTCACCTCTAGACTCCAGGATAAGCTTCACCAATTTGTCACTCCCCCATTCCCGACACCCAGGTCAAGGAAGCGGAAGTCACCTCTGGACTCCGGGATGTGCTTCACCAACTTGTCACTCCCCCATTCCCGACACCCAGGGTCAAGGAAGCGGAAGTCACCTCTGGACTCCGGGATGTGCTTCACCAACTTGTCACTCCCCCATTCCCGACACCCAGGGTCAAGGAAGCGGAAGTCACCTCTGGACTCCGGGATGTGCTTCACCAAAATATTTCCATCATAGACGGTCAAAGGATCTGATGCAGATACCAACTCCCGATCATCCATACCGCGCGGCCCGAGCTGTTGTCTTCCCGGGTTATTCTCATGTTTCACAGTTGATACTTTTCGTTTCATTATCATTATAATCTCGACACCATAGTGGGTGTCATTAGCGGTCCTCTAAAGTTAGAGAGGATTCGTCTCTTTGTATAGTTCTTTTATTTTGTCTACGTGGTTCGTCATGTCTCACCCAAGGAGACTTGCTCTTCATTATGATTAATGAATAGACACCATAGTGGGTGTCATGGTAGTCCTCAATGGATTAGAGAGGAGTTCCCCTTATTGAGTTTTCTTTGTTTTCATAGTTCGTAGTAGTTCTCGTTTAGTTTTCCCTTTATGTAGTTTCTTTTGTTTACATAGTTCGTTGAGTCTCATCTCAAAGTTCCATAACGCGAAAGGGACAAACTACTGTGTGCGCGCAAGTAATATGCCACAACAATATAACAATCACATAGGCAAGATAGGCAAGCAATCCAATTTCATGCTTTGATCTTATGTCATTTTCACACACAAGGCACACAGCACACAAGCCGTATAACACGGCACATACGAACCACACATGTCCATACCTTTTTCGCTAGTTCGGGTTGTCTCACACTCGGAGTCCCGGTCGGAGCACGTTACGATCCTAGAGTTAATTAAACAATGTGTCAGTTCATTATTTTATGTGACGACACTTTATATCGTATGTTATTCCTTAGGTATGTTGTTACATGCTTAGTTTAGATTGACTCTTAGAATTCCACATGCATTAATCCTAGGCTTAACTTACTCCTAGGATATTCATATCTTTATTTACATGTTAATCAAGCCCTTTTTCCTTAGTAAATGTCTTAGGGCGTTTTAAGAGGTAATTATGTAACAGTTTGTATAACATAGTATGACATATCTAATGTGTATTCTTTCCTTAGATAAATGGGTGAGTGATATTTTTAACCTTGTAACGATGATATATATCATAGGTTACCCCTAAAACCCACTTATACAGAAGCCCAAGGTTTATGAAGACGCAACATAAGTTTAGTGTTTAATCTTACATAACCTCTCCTTTAGTATGTTAAACCATGTGTATTCTGCCCAAACGTTTCTTCACACACAATCAGGTGAATTAGGTCTGATTTGGGTTCATTAATAGCTAACACCTCACTCATATTACTCCTATAATCTATCTATACAGAACAGCTAAGATATTAGGAACCGGGACAACCAACTCCATGTTCCATTGGGTTTCTTGTTTCTAGTTAGTTTAATTCATGACTGTTGCTCTCCTATAGTGTTTGCCCAACTAGTTATGTGTGTTAGCTTAGGTTTAAACTCAAGACTTCATTCATAATGATTCACGTAGCTTCTGTAATACTGCACAAAACAGCTACATCAGGGAAATCAGAAGGAAGCAGGACTGAAAATAGGAAACCGGTTTATTGCAGTCTCCTATTGTTATATTTTTTTTTTTCAGGTGCTAAATGTTTGCTCTAATCCTCCCCAACTTATAGACACTTAGGCTCAGGGTTAGTCAAAGTCTGAGACTCAAAAATTTCTCCAGAACAGCACTGATAACTACTTGGAAATTCAGTCAACAGAGAACAGGCAGTGGGAAAAATCTGAAGCAATACATCTGGTTAAGTTCCCTGTTGGTTCATCCTATCACTCTCCTAATTTGTCTCTCGATATCACTCTTATGTGCTTCTTACTCAGTTAAAATTTTTAGCTCCATTCTCCCCTCAAACTACTTCAATCACCCTCAACTAATTCTCTGCACAGATAAACTGAACCCAAACCTGAACTGATAATCTGATATGAACTCTCTGTTATAGTTGGTTGCTGTTTCTTTAATCTCTCTCTTCTGTTTTTCCTCAACCGATGTACAACTTCCTCCAGTTAATTTACACACTTAGTTAAGACAGTTTAAAAGACTCTAAGTTCGTTTTTTTTTTTCAACTCCAGGAGCAAGGCACACTCACCTCTGAGAAAACTCTACACAGAACTGCAAGTACTGATATGATTTCCTTCTCCTTCTGTTATGTGTCTCGATTATCTAGCCTGTAGTTTGATTTCCCTTAACTGCTTTAGTTACTACATTGCGTGCTTTTATTTCAATGCTAGTCCTAAGACAAACCAAGGTTATGCTGTTGTACCCACTTGAATTACAGAAACTCGAGAATCTCTAGAACTGGAAAAAAGAAACTTGTTTTCTGTCAACTCCTCTTCTAACCTGTCTGTTTAGCCAATGATTTATCTTTCCATCTGTTCCACGATATTCATCATTTCAATTATGTGTTCCACCTTATATCAACCCAAAGTAACCTAAGACAACACTACACTCCTAATGTCTCAGAAACATCTGTTACACAGGAAGCAACTTCAGAAACCAAAACAACCACCTTCTGTATCAGTTTCCTGTTATCATTCTTGTATTCCTTCTGCACACTAACGCATCTGTCTCTGATTCATCCCCATGTACTACTAATCCAACTACTTGTTTTATCTCCATTTTAAACTCGAAACTTCACAACTAACACTCATCAAATCCCTCTGTACAGAAACAGAATAACCTCCCTCCCAAAGAATGAACTGCTCCATCTCTTTTCTTACTGTTTTTCATCAGTTGTTTGGTTTCCCAAATTCTCACGTGATTCTGTCAACTTAACCTACCTCTTTAATAACATTTCTGACTCATACCCAAGACTCCATAACTCTTCTATCATCCCAGTAAATCTGTTACAGAAAACTGGAATTAACCACCACCTGATAAAATTCATTTCTGTTTTGCTTCAGTTATCTACCCTACTTCTTAGTTTCCTTCAACGGTTTCAGTTACTTAGTTATAGGATCTATTACAATCCTAACTCTAAGACAAATCTCAAAGTAACCTGATAACTCACCGGAGCTTATACTGAGGCAAAAGTTTCAGAAACTGAAATCAATCTGTTACATTCTCTTCTGTTTTTTTCCTTTTTGACAGACCTGTGTTCTTTTTCTTTTCCTCACTTCTCTTTTGTTTCCCCTTGGTTTAGCTACTGATTAAGTGATTTATCTCGTCATACATTTCTAAACAGACCCAGACAAGTGTTGTTAACGACACAGAAGTTCAGCTCTACCGAAACACAGAAAGTTGGCTACCCACTTAAACACAACTATACAGACCCTAATATTCTCAGAACTGTAACAGGTTAGTCATTGTTTCTTCTCACCTTGTCTAGGAGTTAGTTTTCTCCTTGGATTTCTCCTCAGTTGGGTTTGGCCGTGTGACACAGGATTTCAGGCCTCAGCTCTTGGTTCTGTTACAGCAAGGAGTTAACAGTGAGTTTAGATCAGGACTTGACAGTTTGATGTTGGTTTATTCTTTTATTGCAGAACCAGTTAGTACAGCTCACCAGTTTAGTGTCTAGGCAGTTGCTCTTGAACCTATCCTTGTTGCCCACCAGACTTCAACTCCCTGAGACACTCGACACAGCTGAGAAGGTTGTTCTCAAATGGTCAGGCCGATTCAAGGCAGGTAGACAGATCATAGAACTGGCGAGAGTTTTACCTGGTTTTGTGATGGGTTTAGCACAGAAATGGGATTTCTCCCCTTGGAGAGCCTTGGCACTATCCTTGAGTGGTTTCACCAGCATTGTCCCGCAAGCAATGAGGAGGGAAAAGAGGTGCAGCAACTCATACCTGGTGTGCTAGGATCAGAGAGGGTGGAAGAAATTCCTGCCCATGCAGAAACGTTGCACAGCAGGAGAGTGGAGGGTAGCTGAGCAAAGGGTATTAATCGGAGGACAGTGGTCATGGCTCTAAATTCCTAGAGAGTATGGGTGTAGCAGAAGAGCCAGGGTGCTGTCTCCTTGTCTGTTTCCTAACACAAATCGACATATATAGTAGCATGTTTTAGTAGCCTTGGAGTTGCTGTTAGAGAGGCAGTAGAGGGGAAGGTTGTGGAAGTTGGGAAAACCGGTACTGGCACGTGGGAGCTTGAAACAGTACCACCTCTGATATGTATACTGTGACTTGGGTTACTTTTGTTGCAGTCAAAGATGGATTAGGAAGTGTTCGTGGTCTCAGATTACAAGAAGGAAAGGGGGAGGATGTCATTCCCGATCAAGAATCCAGTGTAACTGCTGATGTTTCTCATTGTCTCCCCTACACATTCATGGTATTTGGAATCAGACAGCATAAGACATTGCGGACAGGATTTTTTTTTTTGTTCTCGGGCAGACCCATGGAGTATGGGCAACTGAATAGAATAGGCTGTTGCCTCTGAATTGGAGCAGGGGTATGAGCTGAATCTTCTTGTTTTCCGTTTCTTCACTCTTTTTTTTTTTCTTTTTCTGTTGTTCGATGCCGTTGTCTCGAGGGAGAAGAAGGGCGTCAATGCTTCAGGGAGTGCGTGACTGATTCTGTTGTTTCTTTTCTTTTCATTTACCTTAGTTGATTTAGTACTAATTCCAATTAGTGTGAGTTAGTAGCTGAAATTGAGTGCAGCTCACCCGGTTAAGCACTTGGAACAAGTATAGGAGGTCTCAGGTTTGAGCCTCAACAGGAGCGTCTTTGCTCCCTTTTTCCTTTCTTTTTTTTGTATAAGTTATACTTGATTATTTATATATGTAATATCATATAATATACCACGTTATATTTATTTATTTATTTATTGTTACAAGGTTACGCGACGTTATCATTTTTATTACAACGTTACGATATCGTAACGTTACGCCCATGTAGTTTTCATATTAGTACATATTTAAGTACGCCACTTTATTAGTATGTAACGTCGTCACGCGTTCGGACATATATTATATAATAGATTTAAATTTTTTTTGTACGTTATTTTATGTCCGAATTATAAACGTGTTATGATTTTATTTGCGTTTAATGTTCAGGGGTATTTAACTTACCCCCCTTAAAAGAGACTTCGTCCCGAAGTCTTACTTCCTTAACTCATATTTTCCACTCCTAGTAATCTTAGGGATCCAGTCCCGCATTCATTATCGATACCAAAAAGATTAAGTCCATAATTATAATGCTCGTGCTTCTAAGCACCGTGCCACATCAGTGGCTTCACACAAGTTCTCATAGTAGACCAAGATGCTAGCAATGTATATAACATGCTACAATGCAAACCAGGCACCCAACATTCATCATTCATTCATACAGAGCATATAACATGCTAAAGTGCAACTAAGGCACACAACATTCATTCTTATCACATAGCGTACATAACGTTTTCACACACACAATCCAAACACACAAACCTACCAACCACCACGAGTGGTTGTAGGAATACAACTTAATAATTCATCACATCCAAAACAAAACAAAACGCGCTTACCCCCCTTAAAAAGGGGTACGCCCCCGTACCCTACCCTAAACACGAACCGAACATCGATGAAAAGGGAGGGGTACATAGTTTTCCTTATCGGATTGATTATATGCCATTGTGGAAACGCCAGATCGGGTTTTCCCGAGTGTGAGGAGGCTTTCTACCTCTCCAGCGTTTGAATTGAAATGGACCCTAACTAACGAGCCTCACAAACTAACCCGTGACCCCGTTCTCTCTTCTTTCTTTCCTATTCTCGTTACTCCAGTCCAGTCATCAGAGCGAACTAAACCACTAATAACACCCAATAAACATCCAATAGTACAAGCCAAGCTCCTAGTCATATTATATGATAACTACGCAGCGGTTCCTACACTATTCGGGTGCTACAGACGCCAACCACCCACGTGGTTGACAGTCCTCATTACCAACCAAGTTACGGTCTGAATGACTGGAAGTCCAACTTTAACGAAGTCCAAACAACATAAAGTATACAACCGAGTACCAAGAGTCTACAATAAGTTCTAATTTCAATCCCACAACATAAACCGAAATTACAACCCATATCATACTACTAAAGCCATAAACCAAACACATATACATACTACATTCATGGACACTGATAGTCCTTCACCTACACTCGTCACGTTCCAGATGATCACCTGTAAAAAATAAAGGACTCAGCAAAACTATGCCGAGTATGAACGTGTGAAGCCCGCATGTTACCGGGCCACACGACTAATTGGTCGAATATTATTAAGTCCATTTTACATGCTATGATAAAGCAGTAAAGCACACATCAGTACATCATGATATCATACACACTCATCGGTAGCATAGCAATATCAGCAAGCAACCAAACACATCTTGCAAGTAGCACAGCAATATCAATAAGCAACCCAGCACAACTTGCCAGTTGCATGACAATGTCAAACACGCAGTCCACATAATAAGCTGCTAGTGTAACAACAACACAGTCAAGTAATTATAGGACGTGTGCGTAGGTACATTATACCGTCAATCCTCGCTATGGGATCATTCAAGAGATTGCGTATTGTTATCTTGTTCTCATTACATATGTTTTTTCCTTTCTTCTCTTGCACCGAGTCCGGGGATGTAGGTTAGATAGATCCCGAGACCTTGTTAAGTAGGTGCTATTCATTCCTTGTTACTTAAATGATCACCTTTGTGAATTTTCTTATTTGCTTGGTTTCGTTACACATGTTTTCCTCTATTCCTGGCACCAGTCAGGGGATATAGATTAGATCCGATCGAGGCTTTATTATGTAGTGCAATCATTCCTTGTTTCTCTTGTTTCTTCAAGGGTTACTTGTGAATTCTTTTATCACCGCACGTTGGAGGACGTCTCCTCCATAGCTAGTCCCCCATTCCCGACACCCAGGGTCAAGAATCGGAAGTCCCCTCTAGACTCCAGGATAAGCTTCACACCATTTGTCACTCCCCCATTCCACCACAGGGTCAAGCGGTCAGGAGCGGAAGTCACCTCTGGACTCCGGATGTGCTTCACCAACTTGTCACTCCCCCATTCCCGACACCACCGCACGACATCGCGAAGCGGAGTCTAGGACAACTTTTCCTCGACTCCGGATCAACCTCTGTCACCCTTGTGACTCCAACCCCGGAGTCACACCCTCTGGACTCCGGATGTGCTTCACCAACAATCACCATCTAGAGACTCAAGGATCTGATGCAGTCACCTACACTCCATCCATCCCATACCGCCGGATCGGCTCCGGCTTTTGTCATTCCCGGTTCCTCTCATGTTTCACAAGCGAATCACCTCTGGACTCGGGATGTGCTTCACCAAAATATATTCCATCATAGACGGTCAAAGTCTGATGCGATACAACTCCCGATCATCCATACCGCGGGCCGAGCTGTTTCTTCCGGTTATTCTCATGTTTCACATTGATACTTTTCGTTTCATTATCATTATAATCTCGACACCATAGTGGGTGTCATTAGCGGTCCTCTAAGTTAGAGCGTCTCTTTGTATAGTTCTTTTATTTTGTCTACGTGGTTCGTCATGTCTCACCCAAGGAGACTTGCTCTTCATTATGATTAATGAATAGACACCATAGTGGGTGTCATGGTAGTCCTCAATGGATTAGAGAGGAGTTCCCCTTATTGAGTTTTCTTTGTTTTCATAGTTCGTAGTAGTTCTCGTTTAGTTTTCCCTTTATGTAGTTTCTTTGTTTACATAGTTCGTTGAGTCTCATCTCAAAGTTCCATAACGCGAAAGGGACTAAACTACTGTGTGCGCGCAAGTAATATGCCACAACAATATAACAATCACATAGGCAAGATAGGCAAGCAATCCAATTTCATGCTTTGATCTTATGTCATTTTCACACACAAGGCACACAGCACACAAGCCGTATAACACGGCAACATACGAACCACACATGTCCATACCTTTTTCGCTAGTTCGGGTTGTCTCACACTCGGAGTCCCGGTCGGAGCACGTTACGATCCTAGAGTTAATTAAAACAATGTGTCAGTTCATTATTTTATGTGACGACACTTTTATATCGTATGTTATTCCTTAGGTATGTTGTTACATGCTTAGTTTAGATTGACTCTTAGAATTCCACATGCATTAATCCTAGGCTTAACTTACTCCTAGGATATTTCATATCTTTATTTACATGTTAATCAAGCCCTTTTCCTTAGTAAATGTCTTAGGGCGTTTTAAGAGGTAATTATGTAACAAGTTTGTATAACATAGTATGACATATCTAATGTGTATTCTTTCCTTAGATAAATGGGTGAGTGATATTTTAACCCCTTGTAACGATGATATATATCATAGGTTACCCCTAAAACCCACTTATACAGAAGCCCAAGGTTTATGAAGACGCAACATAAGTTTAGTGTTTAATCTTACATAACCTCTCCTTTAGTATGTTAAACCATATGTATTCTGCCCAAACGTTTCTTCACACACAATCAGGTGAATTAGGTCTGATTTGGGTTCATTAATAAGCTAACACCTCACTCATATTACTCCTATAATCTATCTATACAGAACAGCTAAGATATTAGGAACCGGGACAACCAACTCCATGTTCCATTGGGTTTCTTGTTTCTAGTTAGTTTAATTCATGACTGTTGCTCTCCTATAGTGTTTGCCCAACTAGTTATGTGTGTTAGCTTAGGTTTAAACTCAAACTTCATTCATAAATGATTCACGTAGCTTCTGTAATACTGCACAGAAACAGCTACATCAGGGAAATCAGAAGGAAGCAGGACTGAAAATAGGAAACCGGTTTATTGCAGTCTCCTATTGTTATATTTTTTTTTTCAGGTGCTAAATGTTTGCTCTAATCCTCCCCAACTTATAGACACTTAGGCTCAGGGGTTAGTCAAAGTCTGAGACTCAAAAATTTCTCCAGAACAGCACTGATAACTACTTGGAAATTCAGTCAACAGAGAACAGGCAGTGGGAAAAATCTGAAGCAATACATCTGGTTAAGTTCCCTGTTGGTTCATCCTATCACTCTCCTAATTTGTCTCTCGATATCACTCTTATGTGCTTCTTACTCAGTTAAAATTTTTAGCTCCATTCTCCCCTCAAACCTACTTCAATCACCCTCAACTAATTCTCTGCACAGATAAACTGAACCCAAACCTGAACTGATAATCTGATATGAACTCTCTGTTATAGTTGGTTGCTGTTTCTTTAATCTCTCTTCTGTTTTTCCCTCAACCGATGTACAACTTCCTCCAGTTAATTTACACACTTAGTTAAGACAGTTAAAAGACTCTAAGTTCGTTTTTTTTTTTTCAACTCCAGGAGCAAGGCACACTCACCTCTGAGAAAACTCTACACAGACAAGAACTGCAAGTACTGATATGATTTCCTTCTCCTTCTGTTATGTGTCTCGATTATCTAGCCTGCCTGTTTTGATTTCCCTTAACTGCTTTAGTTACTACACTTGCGTATTTATTTCAATGCTAGTCCTAAGACAAACCAAGGTTATGCTGTTGTACCCACTTGAATTACAGAAACTCGAGAATCTCTAGAACTGGAAAAAAGAAACTTGTTTTCTGTCAACTCCTCTTCTAACCTGTCTGTTTAGCCAATGATTTATCTTTCCATCTGTTCCACGATATTCATCATTTCAATTATGTGTTCCAACCTTATATCAACCCAAAGTAACCTAAGACAACACTACACTCCTAATGTCTCAGAAAACATCTGTTACACAGAAAGCAACACTTCAGAAACCAAAACAACCACCTTCTGTATCAGTTTCCTGTTATCATTCTTGTATTCCTTCTGCACACTAACGCATCTGTCTCTGATTCATCCCCATGTACTACTAATCCAACTACTTGTTTTATCTCCATTTTAAACTCGAAACTTCACAACTAACACTCATCAAATCCCTCTGTACAGAAACAGAAATAACCTCCCAGAAAGAATGAACTGCTCCATCTCTTTTCTTACTGTTTTTCATCAGTTGTTTGGTTTCCCAAATTCTCACGTGATTCTGTCAACTTAACCTACCTCTTTAATAACATTTCTGACTCATACCCAAGACTCCATAACTCTTCTATCATCCCAGTAAATCTGTTACAGAAAACTGGAATTACCACCACCTGATAAATTCATTTCTGTTTTGCTTCAGTTATCTACCCTACTTCTTAGTTTCCTTCAACGGTTTCAGTTACTTAGTTATAGGATCTATTACAATCCTAACTCTAAGACAAATCTCAAAGTAACCTGATAACTCACCGGAGCTTATACTGAGGCAAAAGTTTCAGAAACTGAAATCAATCTGTTACATTCTCTTCTGTTTTTTTTCTTTTTGACAGACCTGTGTTCTTTTTCTTTTCCTCACTTCTCTTTTGTTTCCCCTTGGTTTAGCTACTGATTAAGTGATTTATCTCGTCATACATTTCTAAACAGACCCAGACAAGTGTTGTTAACGACACAGAAGTTCAGCTCTACCGAAACACAGAAAGTTGGCTACCCACTTAAACACAACTATACAGACCCTAATATTCTCAGAACTGTAACAGGTTAGTCATTGTTTCTTCTCACCTTGTCTAGGAGTTAGTTTTCTCCTTGGATTTCTCCTCAGTTGGGTTTGGCCGTGTGACACAGGATTTCAGGCCTCAGCTCTTGGTTCTGTTACAGCAAGGAGTTAACAGTGAGTTTAGATCAGGACTTGACAGTTTGATGTTGGTTTATTCTTTTATTGCAGAACCAGTTAGTACAGCTCACCAGTTTAGTGTCTAGGCAGTTGCTCTTGAACCTATCCTTGTTGCCCACCAGACTTCAACTCCCTGAGACACTCGACACAGCTGAGAAGGTTGTTCTCAAATGGTCAGGCCGATTCAAGGCAGGTAGACAGATCATAGAACTGGCGAGAGTTTTACCTGGTTTTTGTGATGGGTTTAGCACAGAAATGGGATTTCTCCCCTGGAGAGCCTTGGCACTATCCTTGAGTGGTTTCACCAGCATTGTCCCGCAAGCAATGAGGAGGGAAAAGAGGTGCAGCAACTCATACCTGGTGTGCTAGGATCAGAGAGGGTGGAAGAAATTCCTGCCCATGCAGAAACGTTGCACAGCAGGAGAGTGGAGGGTAGCTGAGCAAAGGGTATTAATCGGAGGACAGTGGTCATGGCTCTAAATTCCTAGAGAGTATGGGTGTAGCAGAAGAGCCAGGGTGCTGTCTCCTTGTCTGTTTCCTAACACAAATCGACATATATAGTAGCATGTTTTAGTAGCCTTGGAGTTGCTGTTAGAGAGGCAGTAGAGGGGAAGGTTGTGGAAGTTGGGAAAACCGGTACTGGCACGTGGGAGCTTGAAACAGTACCACCTCTGATATGTATACTGTGACTGGGTTACTTTTGTTGCAGTCAAAGATGGATTAGGAAGTGTTCGTGGTCTCAGATTATTGGGATAATAGTGGGCCTCAATATGCAGGTCCAATTACTTAGGCCCATATATTTTTATTAGTTCACTTAAGTAAGTATTATCTTTTACTTACTTATTTTATCTTTCTAGATTTTCTGTTAGGATTAATATATCTTTAGCATACATCAAAGTGTATATATATACTTGTAAGGCGTAGGCATGTAATCTCAGTTTTACATAATACAAAGCAAGCAATTCGCTTATTACAAAGTCTCGGTTTACATACACCAAACACAAACATTACTAAATCTAATATGGTATCAAGAGCTTAGGGAAAGATTTCTCTGTTTTAACCATCTTCAACTATGGCCGGCGATGATGGAGGCAAGAAGAAAGCAGGTGAAATCGGTAACGCCAGCAGCAACAATGTGATCGACGTCAATGACCCGATCTACGTTCATGCCGCTGAAAATCCTGGGTTGAATCTTGTTCCAAAGTTCACCGGGATTGGCTTTCTGGGTTGGAAGACGGACATGACGACCGCCCTGAAAACAAAGAATAAGTTTGCTTTTGTTACTGGCAAGATAGAAAAACCATCAGAGAATGATGTAGTGCGTTCCGCAGCCTGGGAAAGAGCAAACTCCCTGGTGGTTTCTTGGTTGAAGACCTCGCTCGACCCAACAGTTTTGCAAGGCGTGAGGTATCTTGAAGATCCCAAAGAAATTTGGGATGCGCTTTGCAGCAGATATGAGAAGAGTAACTTGGCGGTAATTCACACCTTGAAGCGGCAATTAGCAGAGGCTAAACAAGGTGAAGATTCAGTCGTGGCTTATTACAACAAACTCAAGAGGATTTGGGGAGAGATTGATTCGGCTCAACCACCGGAACGGTGTAGCTGTACAGGGTGTACATGCGGGGTGAACAAAGCAATCAAAAAGGCCAGAGAAAACGACAAGTTGGTTCAATTCCTCATGGGTTTGAACCGAGAGTATTTAGCAATCAGAGGCCAGATTTTGGCTATGGAAGATGTTCCGACATTAGAAAGAGCATTCTCTTTGATAGTGCAAGAAGAAGATCAAAGAGAAAGATTTTATCAGAGAGGATGCCGCGTCGTTTTACAGTCACGGTGTCGGTGAAACATCGAAGAACCCTAGAAAAACTGAAGGAGACAAGAGAAGACTTACCTGCTCTTTCTGCAAGAAGACCGGCCACAACACTGATGACTGTTACCAGAAGCGTAGATGCTCGCATTGCAAGCGAACAGGCCATCTCGCTTCGGAGTGTTACCAGCTCCATGGGAGAGACGCCGTCTTGGCTCGTAAGAAGAAATCATACGCCAACACTGCGAAAGAACAGGAGGAAGTCAGTGATGTTGAAAAAAAGATGAAGGAGGTCTTACACAGAAGCAACTCCAGCAGATTTCTGAGTTGATTCGAAGCACAGTCGCTGCGACGAAGAAGGAGAACGATTACTGCAACTTCTCTGGTAAGTATTCTCTCACTTTCTGTGCTGAAAATTGTTTTTTGAGCAAAGAATTGCACAATCAAACCAGCGGAAGATGGGTGATTGATTCGGGGGCCACAGATCACATGTCGGGAGCTAGGGTTTTATTTCAAAACTGGAAGAAACTCAAGTGCAATCGCACCGTAGTTCTTCCCGATGGTAGACCTCAAGCAGTAAGTATGGTGGGAGATGTCAAACTTGGAAAGAAAATCTGGCTTAGGGATGTGTTGTATGTTCCGGATTTTATGTTTAACTTGATTTCGGTGAAGAAGATGACAGAGCAGCATATTTGTTCCATGGTTTTTGACTCAAGGCGGTGTTTTCTTCAGGACCCTACAACAGGGACGACTAGAGGTGTTGGGCTCAATCAAAGCGGGCTCTATATTTTGGACTCCAGTGAGGCGGATCGATGGGTAGAAGAACGAAGCAGATCTGAAGAAAGGGATTTGGGCTGCGGTAATATACTGGGCTGCGAGAGTGGTTTGGGCTGCAAGGAAGTAGGCCAAAATTTTAATACAGTAGATAGATGTTTGAGTACTCGGATAAATCCAAAGGCTGAGAAGATGCATATATGTTTAGGTCATGTACCTTATTCTAAGCTTGTTCAAATGGGTTTAATAAAATCGGCCGATGTTCCTACTACATTTGCTTGTGATATTTGTTACAAGGCTAGGGCTCAACGTCTTCCTTTTGGTAAGTCCAACCACAAAAGTACAAGAGCTTTCGAAATGTTGCATATAGATGTTTGGGGACCTTTTAGCACGGAAACTTATAATGGATATAAGTTTTTTGTGTGTATTGTTGATGACTATACTCGGACCACTTGGGCTCATCTCATCCGACAAAAGAGTGAATCTTGGAATATTATTGTCAATTTTATCAAGATGGTAGAACGACAGTTTGAGGCTGCAGTCAAAATAGTAAGGACAGATAATGCGAAGGAACTTGGGAGTTCGAATGAGGGAAAGTTGTTTTTTGCCACAGAAGGAATCATACATCAAACAACATGTGCTTATACTCCCCAACAAAATGCAATAGTGGAAAGAAAACATAATATCTGCTTGAAACTGCCAGAGCCATATTTTTTCAGTCAAATGTGCCACTTTTGTATTGGGGTGAGTGCATATTATATGCAACCTTTTTTATTAATCGGTTGCCTTCAAAGGCTCTAAATGGTCAAACTCCGTTTGAAAGCCTGCATGGTCAGAGACCGGAATATGAGGAGATTAAGCCCTTTGGATGCTTATGTTATAAGACTATTGTTAACCACAAAAATGGAAAGTTTCATCCAAGAGGTGAAGCATGTGTTTATTTGGGAATTGACCCAAGGAAAAAGGGTTGGAAAGTTTTGAGTCTTATCAGTCAGCAAATTGAAGTCAGCCGTGATATTAAATTCCATGTTGATACATTTCCTTTTCAACAAGATATTGAAGTCTACAGAGCTACTGTTCACCACAATGACACTTACATAACCAATCCAACACTTGTACTTTTCGAGGAAGATGGGATATCCACTAATCCCACGCGTGAATCCATCACGCCCGTCCAGAATGGAAGCGAAGATTCCTCTATCTCTAATCCAGCAGAAGTCCCGACAGTATCGCATGATAGTCTTTCTCATGGTCTACGTCGTTCCAGTAGAGAGACTCATAGACCAGATTACCTCAATGACTATGTTTGTCATACTGTTTTTCAGGATGTCCTGGATGAAAGGGTATATGGAAGCAAAGATCAACACTCCGGTCTTATATCTGGATGTGCAAGTTTAACCGACATCAAACCTAGTACCTCTATTGCTCTCTTGACTACTGATCATACTACTGAACTTATGAACATGTGTGAACCCAACGACTACAAGGAAGCGATTCTCCATGAACATTGGAAAAAGGCCATGCAAGATGAGTTAAAGGCGCTGGACGAGAATGACACGTGGGAAGTAGTCGATTTGCCAAAAGGGAAGAAAGTTGTTGGTTGCAAATGGGTTTACAAGATCAAACTAAAGTCAGACGGATCTTTGGAGCGATACAAGGCAAGATTAGTAGCAAAAGGTTTTACACAACGTCATGGGTTGGATTATACAGAGACTTTTTCTCCCGTGGTTAAGCTAACCACGATACGTGCTCTCATAGTAGTCGCTCTTCACAGAGGTTGGGTGATTAATCAACTTGATGTTAATAATGCCTTCTTGCATGGCACTCTTGATGAGGAAGTTTACATGAGGATACCCCATGGGCTTGAAATTGTTGGTCGAAATAAAGCTTGTCGATTGAAGAAATCCTTGTATGGGCTTAAACAAGCTTCACGACAATGGTTTTCTAAGCTTGCTCAGTTTCTCAAGACCCTTGCTTTCACACAGTCGAAGAATGACTATTCCCTATTTTATAAGGGTACCGGGAATGAGATGATTTTTGTTGCAGTTTATGTCGACGATATGCTTGTCGTAGGGGCAAACCAGCAGAGTGTAGATGCCCTCAAACAGGCCTTGCATCTAAACTTTAAGATAAAAGATTTGGGCGCGCTGCATTACTTTCTTGGAATTGAATTCATACACACAGATAATGGATACATTTTATCCCAACGGAAGTTTTGTCAAGACTTAGTCGAAGAATATGATTGTCAACATGCTAGAACCACACAAGGCCCAATGGTAATGGGAAAACAACTTCTCCTCAACGACGGTACAAGTCTTGAAGATCCCACTGTTTACCGTCGATTAGTTGGAAAGCTGAATTATTTATCTAACACCCGACCAGATATTAGCTTCACAGTTCAGGTACTGAGTCAATTCATGCAAAACCCAACTGACACTCACATGCAAGCAGCACTTCATACACTATGCTATATTAAAGGAACCATGACTTATGGAATAATCCTTAATAAGAAGCAGGAAGGGAAGTTAGATCTCTTAGCATATTGTGATTCAGATTGGGCTGCATGCCCTAACACACGAAAGTCGGTGTCTGGCTACTACATTTTCCTGGGTAACAGTCCTATTTCGTGGAAGACTAAGAAACAAGGGTCAGTTTCTCTTTCTAGCGCAGAAGCTGAATATCGATCTCTACGGCGAGTCACGGCAGAACTCACCTGGTTAACACGACTTCTTCATGAACTTGGCATCACCAACATCACTCACTCCAGTACCAGTCAAGTGTGACAACCAATCAGCAATTCACATTGCTCGAAACCCCGTTCTACATGAAAGGACTAAACATATCGAGATAGATTGTCATTTTGTTCGTGAACAAATACAGCAAGGTTTGGTCGATATTGTTTACACACACACCTCAACTCAGTTAGCAGATATGATGACTAAAACCCTTCCAGGCATCAGATACAGAGATCAAATTCAACAAATGGGGATGACCAACCATAGTCTTACAAGCCTAGGTAATCTTGCTTACCTACGGCTTGAGGGGGGTATTGGGATAATAGTGGGCCTCAATATGCAGGTCCAATTACTTAGGCCCATATATCTTTTATTAGTTCACTTAAGTAAGTATTATCTTTTACTTACTTATTTTATCTTTCTAGATTTTCTGTTAGGATTAATATATCTTTAGCATACATCAAAGTGTATATATATACTTGTAAGGCGTAGGCATGTAATCTCAGTTTTACATAATACAAAGCAAGCAATTCGCTTATTACAAAGTCTCGGTTTACATACACCAAACACAAACATTACTAAATCTAATACAGATTACAAGAAGGAAGGGGGAGGATGTCATTCCCGATCAAGAATCCAGTGTAACTGCTGATGTTTCTCATTGTCTCCCCTACACATTCATGGTATTTGGAATCAGACAGCATAAGACATTGCGGACAGGATTTTTTTTTTTGTTCTCGGGCAGACCCATGGAGTATGGGCAACTGAATAGAATAGGTTGTTGCCTCTGAATTGGAGCAGGGGTATGAGCTGAATCTTCTTGTTTTCCGTTTCTTCACTCTTTTTTTTTTCTTTTTCTGTTGTTCGATGCCGTTGTCTCGAGGGAGAAGAAGGGCGTCAATGCTTCAGGGAGTGCGTGACTGATTCTGTTGTTTCTTTTCTTTTCATTTACCTTAGTTGATTTAGTACTAATTCCAATTAGTGTGAGTTAGTAGCTGAAATTGAGTGCAGCTCACCCGGTTAAGCACTTGGAACAAGTATAGGAGGTCTCAGGTTTGAGCCTCAACAGGAGCGTCTTTGCTCCCTTTTTCCTTTCTTTTTTTTTGTATAAGTTATACTTGATTATTTATATATGTAATATCATATAATATACCACGTTATATTTATTTATTTATTTGTTACAAGGTTACGCGACGTTATCATTTTTATTACAACGTTACGATATCGTAACGTTACGCCCATGTAGTTTTCATATTAGTACATATTTAAGTACGCCACTTTATTAGTATGTAACGTCGTCACGCGTTCGGACATATGTATATAATAGATTTAAATTTTTTTTTGTACGTTATTTTATGTCCGAATTATAAACGTGTTATGATTTTATGCGTTTAATGTTCAGGGGTATTTCAATATAGCTTGACACGTTGTATTTTAAACCATGGTGTTGTCAAAACCGTCGTTTTTAGTTGTGGTCAAACAACTTTAAATGACGGTTTCTTGGAAGAACCGTGGCATATAGTCTAAGCGGGAATTCAAATTTTCGGCCAAAATTAACGCGGCTCTTTCTCTTCTCTTATTATATATTATTTCTCTCTCACTATTTTGCAACCCACATTGTCGAACACGGAACACATATGCTTTGTAACTCTTCTTCATTCTTCTTCAACTCGCGGTAATTTTTGCAACCCACAGGCGAACATGCTCTGCGCCATCTCTTCAACTTCGTAACCCATACTGGAAAACAAGGAACACATGCTCTGCGCCTCTTCCACTCACTGTAATTTTTGCAAACCTAACCGGCGAACAAGGACATGCTTCGGCTCTCTCATTCTCTTATTCACGGTAATTTTTGCAACCCACACTAGCGAACAAGGAACACATGCTCTGCGCCTCCCCTTCTTCACTGTAATTTTTTGCAACCCTAACCGGCGAACAAGAGCTCCGCCCTCTCTCATTTTCTTTCACGGTAATTTTGCAACTCACCAACAAACAAGGAACATAATGCGCATTCTTCACTCATTTTGCAACCCTAATTCACAAACAAGGAACATACATGTTCTGGCCATTCTCTTGTGTCTGCGCTCTGTTGAGATTAATTAAATTCGGCGCTAAATCGTCGGCGATTTGAAAAAAAAAATCACAGACTATAAACCACGGTTTTGTATATAACCGTGGTTATTCGTTGATTTTTAACATTATGTACCACGGTTTTTGTAATAACCGTCATTTATTACGCACTTTATACCACGGTTCATACTCCCAACCGTGGTATAAAGTCAATGAATATCGCGAGAGAAGGGGTTTAAACGACGATTTCAAACAACCGTGGTATTTTCTCTTATTTTAAATGACGGTTACGAACCGTCGTTTATAGCTATTTTGTAATATACGACGCGAGCATAAACCACGGTTTATATAACCGTGGTTTTTAAGCAAAAAACCCGTGGTAAAAAACAGTTTAGACCCAAAGTTTTCTAAACTTTACCATTCACTCCAAAGTCTTACTTTTAACTTATAATTTTCATTTCTAATCCAACTTAAGCCTAAATTTAGGCTATCTTCCTATTTAACACTTTTAACCTTTATTTCCTTTGCATTAGCCAACCTTTCTTTACTCCATTAATTACCAAATCATTTCATAAACTTCTAATCACATTTTAAACCAAAGTTTGCCCCAAACTCTTTCAAAAAATTCCTACTCTTCTTAGCTATTTTCCACCAGATCTTTTATAGTCTTTTAATTACTTCAACAGCACTCAAACTACTAGATATTTACACTTAACTTTCGAAAGCATTAAACTACCCAAATGTTCATAAAAGTAGCCTAAACTTTTGGTCGTTGATAATTGTCCAAATGAGCATGTTTTATGGGTGTATTTCATATATTATATTAGCACTTTACTTGCTCATTTCTCACTTATCATATGTTTTTCCTCTAGTTTATGTTTTATTGGTTATCTCACAAATTTATTGGTTAAACATGAGGAAAACCAAGCTAGGAGCAAAGTAGACGAAGAGATGAACGCGTAGGCGCAAACGGCTCGTAAAACGGACTTATAACGAAGAATCTGGAGCCGGTCGAAGTTTGCAGGACAAAACCACGAAAATACACGTGTCCGCTTTGCGGACACATACTCGAACAGAACCAATACAAGCGTCCGCATTGCGGACTCAAACTAGGATGCGGCAACAGAACGTGTCCGCTTTGCGGACACAAACACGGACGTCTCACGTCCTGAAACGTGTCCGTACGCGGACGCCCACGCGGACGCGTGTAAATGCAGTCCAGATCCAGAATTTGACGTGACTGAATTCGTTCGGCGTGTCTTCTCCATTTGCTTCCTCCTTTGCGGCGCCTACAGACAACAATTCATCTACCCCTTCAACGTTATCAGGCACCTCCCTTATCTTCTTAACCCACTAGCAAGCTCCAGTCTGTCTTCTTCCTCCTCCCTTCTCCTATAAAACCCACAAGCTTCTCCTCTAAAACATATCCCCCTGAAATCCAAAACTCACTTACGTTCACTTCCAAATCACACTTCCTCCATCCAAATACCATTCTCCATCCATACATCCACATATCCACTTCATTTCCATCATTTCCCATCTCCAAATAAGCCTAAGGTGTTAATTTTCCAGTTTTCCAGAGGAAGAAGACGATCTGCGCAAACCAGGCTGCGTCCTAATTTGTGTCCGCATTTGTGTCCGTGCAGCTCCTACGCGGACAAGAGACGTCCTAATTTGTGTCCGTGTTTGTGTCCGCGTGGCCCCACACAGACAGGACCAACTTTTGCCTGTTTGTTCGTTATTCTTCGTTCTACCTGTTTATCATCATTTTGAGGTAGGCATAATCATGGAAACGAGCCCGGAAGCGAAATAACTCTCCCCAAATAGAGTTCTTTCTTTCCTTAACTTTACTCTGTTTTAATGTCTATCTTATTATTGATGTTTGTTTTTATAATTATGTGTGATTAATAAACCTAGCCTCCCGGGTTAGGAAGCGAGCCTATTTTATATTATTGTGTTATGTAAGCTTTCCAGTATAATTTATCTAAGTAGTATTTTGATTCTTGTCCTTAATGCGCTTTAATTCTCTTGTACAATTATTAAAGTGATATTTGTAGTTCTTTGTTAAATACAGTGCTGAGACAAGGTTCTAGACACAGGAAGTCAAATGGGTTAATGACTAGAAGCGAGTTTCTCGCCGTATAGGTTAATCTATCTCCAACAGGGATTATTAATAATGCGATTAATTTATTAATGACTTGAACAAGGGATTGCGCTTGTTGTTTAAATTAATCAGGGTTTATTAGGCAGGGAACGGTCAATAAACTAATTAAGATTCTTGAGTTTATTGCTAAAGTGGGAAAGTTATATTAACATGATTAAATAAAATAGGTAAGCAGAGTAACCCGGGATGCTTCTTTAAAACCAAAAAATTTACAATTTCTATTTCTTTTCTGTTTTGACTAATTATTATTGTCTTATGAGTTAGCTTTTAATCATTCTCCCTAAAAATGATAAAATCTGTTAATTAGAATTCTCAGTCAATTTACTACACTATCAGTTATCCACAGCGAGGTCCCCAAGAGTACGACAACCCACATTTCCACTATTCCGCAAAACGATAGGTACACTGCCTAAGTTGTAGAAGTAGTCACATATTTCTCCAACAGTCATAGTATTAAGTCATATTATACACTTTTAATACACCAAAAATGTCTATTTTAACAAGCTGGTTTTTTGGTCAAATAAATACCCTTACTGCCGAAGTTTCAGGTAGTACATTTTATCCACTAAACTTTGTAAAAATGACATTTAAGTCCTTAAGTCATTAGTTAGCATAACTAAATGTTTTAATATGGGTTTATATTCATTCCTATGTCATATTAAACCATTTTTCAAGGTTCATTTTTGGCCATAATTAAACACCAACATTAAACAACTCAAAACATAGAAATAGGTCTTAAGGTTTGGACATTAACCTTAATGCTCCAAAGATAGTTGTTTTGGTCTCCAATTTTGGCCCTAATTAAACATAAGGGATAAATTAAGTTCTTGTACACATCCAAGTTTTAAATGAGTTTTTTAAGCACTAAAGCTTAGATTAGAAACTTACCCTCCTTAAGGTTGATTTTTGAGTTTTTCCACTTGTTTCCCTTTGCTCTCAGCCAAACATCCAAGAAGGGTTCAGCTCCAATTTCAGCCATGTTTAAGAAGAGGAAAAGGATCAAAGTTAGGGCCTTTTACTCTTAAACAAGGTCATAATAAGATCTAAGGCTTAAAGCACCAAAATGACCTTAAGGAGTAAGATATTACCCTGAAGCTCAAAGATGAGTTTTTTGTACTCCAACTTTTGGCCAAATCTAGAAAGGAAGATCAAGAGTTGAATCTTTGATAGATCTAGGAGCGGAAGAT
This sequence comes from Limonium bicolor, assembly GCA_023374045.1. Lineage (NCBI taxonomy): Eukaryota > Viridiplantae > Streptophyta > Magnoliopsida > Caryophyllales > Plumbaginaceae > Limonium > Limonium bicolor. The sequence goes on from CM041779.1 coordinate 302,215,948, forward strand.
GATTTAAACACTTAAAAACCTTATTTCAAGGCTTTCCTTAAGGTTGATTCCTTCCTTGTTTAGAACACCATTTCGGCTGGCAAGAGAGGTTGAAGAGCTCAAGCTTTTGTAGGAAAAGAAGGAAGAAAATGAGCTAAATAAGTTCAGATTTTCAGATCTCCAAAGAAACTTGGAGTCTTAGAGCATATTTCTTACCCTTGTCTTTGTTGAACTTAACCAAGCATCCCCTTGTTTTATTTCTTATTTTGGCCTTCAAAGTAGCATTTTAGGCCAAGGAAAGAGAGGAAGAAGAGTGGTGTTGTTCTTGGTGAAGCAAGAAGAAGATTTAGGGGAACAACAAGGGTTTATGAGGAGTGTTTGTCAAGAACACAAGGTGTTCTTCCATGGAGCATCAATGGATGAAGATGAAGGGGAAGAAGCAGCACTTTTCATCCAAGGATGGAGGAGGAGACCTTCGGCAGCATGTGGGAGCGAAAGAAGAGTGGATCAGAGAGAGTGTAAGATGGTTGTGCGTTGGACTAGTTTCATGTGTTAGGTTGTAACTTGTGTAGTTACCTTGTTCTAAGGTGTATTCCTTTATGTTTTGAGTGATTAGTATACTTTACTATTCATTGTTATTATATAAAGTATGTTACATAATTCTCTCACATGATTTTTGCTCTTAGTTCATGTGTTGATATGTTACATGTTACATTAACTTTAGTAGTTGGTTTCTTCTTATAATCATCCCCTCTTTAGTCGTAATAATTTATGTAAGGTTTAATGACCTTTGGACTATATATATTTATTTGTATCAAATATATTTGGAGGTTATATAATTGCTTAATTAATTTGGCTCATTAGCACTTATAATTGATTAATTTAATCCTTGATTAAATTATATATCACTTAGGGGTATTTCAACCAGGGTCTATTTCACTATCAAGCTACAACAGGAAAAGCACGTCGATTTGATATATATATGACCAATTTCGCCGAGGTATTCGAGAGGGACTGGTTAAATGTATCAATCCTCAAGTCATATGTCATGTGAGTGACTACTACCTTGTATTATTTGAATGCATGTCAGTTGAATTAGTTGTTTTTATAAAAACTAAATATTTGATGTTATTGTCTTTATGGTGCAGGCATGTGCAATTTAAGGCGCTCAACGTCCACCACAATGACACTTTCGGATTCATGTGTCCTGCTATGTGCTCCGAAACAACTATGACAAGTGACGTTCAAGGCCTTATGCAATATATGAAAAATGAAATCTATCGATGTGCAAACAAGTCATACATTATGCTGTCATATTATCAAGGGTATATTTTTTACTATTTCTCTTAGTATATTATATTTATAAATTGTGCTAGTTATATAATGATTTCAATTGAACTGTAATATGTGAAAAGTCAACACTGGTCATTGCTTGTGTTGGTGATGAAGCACCCTAGAATCCTATAGTTTGACTCAATTAGTAGGAGTGCCAGGAAACCAAAGATATAAACAACGATACTAGGGTGAGCAACTTATCTTAAACAACGTTTTTGTATTACTTAATAATATTGTTTCAAAACTTCCAGTTTCACTATGTGTATTTAAAACTATATGTTGGTATAGTTCTATGAGAGTTAGATTCATGTCAATGGAAAGACAATTGAAGAATACAATTCATAGGAACCTAGTCAAGGTATTCTTAATTACTTAATTTGTGTGATAATGTCAATATTAGTTTACAAATATTGATAGTAGACCTGCAAGAATAATTGTGCTATATGTGTGTATGTATAGTGTCCAGTACAGTCTGGGGGTTCGGAATGTGGATATTATGTCATGAGATATATGCATGACATAGTAGCAGGGCCAACCCTTTTACTAGGAAACTCGTTAGACAATGTATATAACATTCTTTGAAAGTTTTGGTTTATGTCTTTACATGTTGTTACGCTTGTAATTTTTCATGAACATTCCTTTTCTTTTTTTTCAAGGCTTTCAAACAATTAGTAGGCGATGGTGAATATGAAGATCATCACATAGTTGAGATGTTTGAGGAATGGTCTGAGTTCGTCTGCACAAATTTACTTCCTTGTTGATCATGATGTTGTATTGAGTACTTTTTGGATATTGTAGTTGTAATGTGTTGCAATTGTAGATGGTACAATAGTAGAATTGAAGTGTATATTGGTTATTTATTGTATAATTTTTTTGCATTTGTTTGTTTGATTACTTGCAAATTGTGGCGTGTCATTGATAAGCCACTTTTGTAGCTATGTGAATGTGTAATGTAGCGCCCCACTATGATGGCAGCATTATACATGATTGCTTGAATGTTTTGGTGCATTGTGGTGAATATGTAAGCCAGAAGGGTAAAAAAAAAGGCCTATTTCGGTGGTTCTTAGCAAAGAACCGCCAAGATATCGGAGTAACTAGACCTAGGGCATATCTCGACGGTTTTAAGCTACACCCGCCAAGATAGGTTCAGGGTCGGTCCATGGTCGGTCCTCTAGGTTGGTCGAAACCAGAAAGTTTTTGGGTACCCACTTGTTTCGAACGACCAGGAGACTGACCATGGACCGACCCACTACCTATCTCGACGGTTGTAAGCTTACAACCGCCGAGATAGGTGTGTTTAGTTAGTGATTTTGGCGAGCACTTATCTCGGTGGTTCCTTTATAACCGCCACTAGACAGCCGCCGAAATAGGTGCCGGACTCTAATTCGGCGGTTGTACAACCGCCGAAATAGAGCCCTAGTGGAAGCGAGATTATGACGAGCCTATTTTGGCGGTTGTTAGCAAAAACCGCCGAAATAGACCTTTGGGTCGGTCGACTCCAGAAGGTTGGCCAGACCCATATGACCTATTTTGGCGGTTCCTTGATAAAAACCGCTAAAATAGGTTGTCCAGACCAATCTATTTCGGTGGTTTTTATCAAGGAACCGCCGAAATATACCATTGTTTTCACCATGTTAGCTATATATATACCTTATACACACATCAATGTTCAAGCAGACCTGTGTATCATATATATATTAATGCCAGCACAAAGGGGCAATCAATTCAACATTCCGCCACCATCAACGGGGTCTCATCCCAACAATTACATAACAAATTAACTAAATCATAAATGTAGAAGAAAGTTTACATTGTTATCCCATAATATTACAATTCAATTATCCTCACACATCAACTACTAATGTGATGAGTTACAACTATTCAACTAGAAATACAAAATCAATTAACAAAATTTGTGATGATGTATCTACCCGATCCTCAAGAATCTCGACAATTTGTGCATCTTCATAAGTCGACACTACCGATTCAAAAGCCCTGAATAAAAAAAACAACATTAATTATAAACTACAAGTGTAATAACATATAAAGATATATTACCAAAACTTTAAACAAATCTTACCTTGTCTAATGAGTGCTCTGGTGAACATGTCATCGCGCCTAATGCGTCATGCATAAATCTCATGACATAGTATCCACATTTGGAACCTCCAGGCTGCACTGAACACTGTACATATACACATACATATTCACCATCATTTTTTGAAGTATTTACAAGTATTATGACACTACACCAATTAATACACAATACCTTTACATTGTTCCATGGGACCTTGTTATTCTTCATTGGTTTTTGCAATGTCATCAATGCAGCATTAAAGTCGCTAAATTAAACCAAACATATAGTTTAATAGACACAATAAGTTACAACTTTTCAACCAAAAGATTAAGTAATAAACATTATTGTACAAGATAAGCAACTCACTTTGCGAGCACAACTGCTATCATTGGTTTCTTGGCATTCCTACCAAGTGAGTCAAACTAAAAAATCCTAGGGTGCTTAATTGATAAAACTAGTAAAGACCAATGTCGGTTGTTCACGTATTAGAATACCATTAATTGAATTCAATTAATGATCATTATATAAATAGCGAAATTTATAGATATTACATATGTAGAAACGGATGATGAAGTTACCCTTGATGAACTGGTAGCATAATGTAAGACTTTCCCACAGTTATAGATCGTGGATGTCAAGTATTGCATAAGGCCCTGGATGTCACTTGACATTGTCGCCTCGGAGCATATAGCAGGACACAAGTAACCAAAATTGTTGTTGCCATGTTCTATGACGGCCTTATATTGCACATGTCTGCACCATAAAGACAATATCATTAGTGATTTAACATTTCATCAACACTAATTCAAAATTCAATTCAAATATGTACAGGGTAGTAATCACTCACAACATGGTTGACTTGATGATTGATACATTCAGTCAATCCCTCTTGAATACATCTACAAAATCGGTCATATAATGTAAATTTCAGAACCTTGATCATAATGAAATATCATCTGATCGACCGTTAATGTAATCACATCATGATCAGGTGGTGTCAACAGTAGTGCCAAGTGCAGCATTCCTAGATTAGGAGACATTGAGTATGTCTTGCTGCACTAAATTATCTCTAACCTTGAAATTGAATATCGATTCCTTTGAAGAAACTGATGGGGCAGAAACTTATTGAGCAGTACTCTTTCCTTTCCTGTTATCAGATTTGGGTCCATTGTTTTCCTAATATATTAAGTAAGTGTATAATGTTATACAACTAGACTATACTGTAAAGAAAAGAATTTCAGAGAATTGTTCAGTTCGCTTACCTGCCCCATGAGTTTAACCAACTGAACTGGCCACTAAACTGTACATTTTTTAGCAGCACGTAGAGTACACATACCAGGTGCAGGCACCGACAATTCAACATCACCATGTTCGGATACAAAATCATCCGCAAGCACTCGAGCATGGTATACATAAGTTGTTGACCATTCACCATATCGGTAGGAGCAGAAGGAAAAAACTTACCCCACCATAACATTCTCATCATCTCCAATATTTAAGAACAGTGTGCACTCAGAAGAGTTCTGAATATTATAGGGAAAATATTTAGACACATTTCTAAATTGCTAACAACAAGTGAAAATTTAAATTCTTATACATTGTAATTAACATGTTAGTCTAACCTTGAGAGATGCATACGGAAATGGAGCAATCGAGTGGACGCTACTCTTCCGCACAGGTGTAGTCTCCATCTGAATGGGTGAGGGAACTGGTGGTCTAGAAACTTCTTGACTGCTACACATCTTGCCTCGCATTCTAGCCACAACCTCAGCGATCCACTGCTCCTTTATATCAGCAGTTCTTTCCAAATGCTCTTCATACATCATCATGTTTCCTTGGCCGCCTTGCCTGGACCTGGGATTTCCAAAAGCTTGACGGATTCTAACTTGGCCACCAAAACTGATAGCACGACCCGGATGATCCATCTTTCCAAGAGCGCAAGAAAGAGGATCATGATGCCTAACTGGAGTCCAAGTACCCTGGGACACTTGAGAGCTTAACTCATCCTGTTATGAATTATACAAATGTTATTAAGAATTAGTAAAAAAATTACACAAATCAAATTTTCAATTTTGAATTAATAATCATTATACTTTTTTATAATTTTAATACTTACCATTTGACTGATAACGGCTCTCGTGGCGTCATCGTACTGAGGATTTTCATGATTGGATTTTTTGGGAATGTGACTGAGTTTCCAGATTTTCATCCTCTTGTCACTGGCACTCAGAGGTACATCCGATGGTATTAAACCTTGTTTCTTCCACTCTATGGTACGCTCGGCGATACCTTCGCCGCCCAAGTGATGAGGGTACAAATCTTTTTTGCGTTCTGTTGCTGTTCGCATGAAGAGCCTACACAAATTTTTAAATATGTATATATTATGTAAGGTGAATTATAGAAATTGATAACATATGAACAAGAGAACAAGACAATCAAATCCACCTGAAACTGCTCGGTATTATGAGCCTCAACAAACTGTAGCCACTGCTCTTCAGTGACACCCTCGTACTTCTCCCATGGTGGCCTTTCATCACTTGTTGCTTCTGGATCATCCGGATCCTCTATATCACTCGCACCGTAGATAAACTTTTGGCAAGCAGATGTCGGTGGTCCTAAAAATGCCGACCCATTGCCTATAGCACACGATCCTTATGAGCGAAGTCTACGCAGAAATGAGCCTACATACATGAACACCAGATTAGTGACACATTATAAGAAACTCTTGCATATATTTGAAAACAAACATACTATTAAAGATGTATGATCGGTTACCTGAAGGCGCTCAAACATGGTGTCCTTCAACGCCTTGGGCACTTGCCTCCAATCGTGGTTGATATTGTAGTACGTCTTAACCAGAAGGCTCGAGTAAGCAACGAAATCCTTCTTCCATCTCTTTTTGGCTGCTGGTACTCATTGAACCGCACCAACTTCGTGGAGGGCCTCTGTTTGCCTTCATCCCTCATGTAGGGCCCCGCCTTTTTGGTTTGGTTTGAGATGATGGAATAATCGTTGGCTCTTCGGCTTGGTGTGATGGGCCAGGCCCAGCCTCCTGTTCGGGTGTGGACTTTCTCGAAGCCTTCTTACCACCACGTGTGACCCGCTTAGCTGGTCTCTCCTGCTGTGGTGGTTTAGCTTCTCCAATCGTGAGGAACTGTCTAACTGGATCGTCCATCAGGTCATCTATCGGGTGATCAGCCACTGAGGAAAAAAAAGACAAACATTAGATTAGGACATATAGATATAAATAGTAAACATACCAATAAAAATAGTTGAGGTAACATTACACAAAAAAAAAGATGACCTATCGAACATACATACCCGATTTTTAGTATTACCTGACACGAAAACTTAGATTATTTTCCATTTTCAACCCAAAAACCCTCATCATGGTCTGACCTCGTGTAAAACAATTCATTTTGCAAATCATCATTTGAATCCCGCAATCCTGTAGGAAACAAATTTGTTTCTTCTATCACCTCATGGTCATCTTCATCATTGTTTTCATTTTCAACCAAAATTGTTCTTCTCCGAGGAAGAACAACAGACCACCTACAGTCTTTCGGGTCCTGAACATACCACACTTGATCACAACCCTTTCCTAGGACAAATTGATCATCTGTACAACCGACACGCAAAAGATCAACCAAAGTGAGTCCTCCGGCATTTTGGTATCCATGTCTATTGCCGACCCATTTGCAACGAAACACTAGAAAAGAATCGACGTGGTAGTCTAGTTCCCAAATGTCCTCGATAACACCATAATACCAACTATAGATGCTTAATGGTTGAGATTGGTTACCGATTTGGTATTCAGTGACTACAACTTCTATTTTTACCCCACTATTCTGGTTTATTGACTTAGCATCTTGGCGTGCAGTGTAGTACGTGTATCCATTAATGTCATACCCTTCAAATGATATAACATTAGTTTCAGGCCCAAGTGCTAACATCTGATCTCTTCAGTGACATCTTCTGGATTTGATGAAGCTAGTTCAAAAACATGATTTTTGAACCATGGTAGAAATACTCAGTTTTGTTCTTTTGTCAGCCACAGATAGCCTTTAGTGGGATTTGATTGCCTCAACTCAGCTATATGGGTGTCGAAGAAAGGTTCAACAATCGCAACGTGATGTAATACAAACAGATGTGCTTGGTTAATAAGATGACGTGGAACCTGCACAATCCTTCTTCCAATGACACCTTTACCCTACCTTTTGTAGTGTCACAATTTTGGAATACCAATTTCCTCAGCTTCTTTCAAATAATCAGTCACAAATTCTATGACTTCCTCAGTCACCGTCGCTTCTAGTATGCTCCCTTCCGTTCGATATCTATTCTTCATTCTACTCTTCAGAATACCCATGCATCGTTTAAAAGGGTACATGTATCGTAAGTAGACCGGACCACAAAATTGGATCTCTCGAACGATGTGGACAATTAAGTGCACGATTATGTCAAAAAAAGATGGTGGAAAGTACATCTCAAGTTGACATAATGTGACTACAATTTCATGTTGTAGATCACTGAGAGAGTTCATGTCAATTACCTTACAGTAGACGGCAATGAAGAAGAAACATAATCGGGTTAAACCATTTCTGACATCATCTGGTAATATCCCTCGGATCGCTACTAGAAGAAGAAGTAACATTAATACATGATAATCGTGAGACTTCATGCTTAGAAACTTCAAATCCTTCATCAATACTATGTTCTTCCAGTTTTAAGAGTATCCAGAGGGTACTTTTACTGAATGCAAACATTAATAGAAGCTCATTTTTCATTTTTTGAAAGAGTGAAGCATGCAAAAGGTAGATAAATTCGTTTCCCGTTCTCCTGTGGGTGTAACTTTGGTCGTATACCATGGCTTGCATGTCTTTCCTTACTTTTAAACCGTCTTTTGTTTTGCCCGGTATGTTGAGCAAAGTCCGCTCACTGCCTCACCAATGTTTTTCACGATATGCATGATATCCAAATAGTGTTTGACAGGAAAATGACGCCAATACGGCAACTCCCAACATATAGAAAACTTTTTCCAAATGTTTTTGGCGGTTTCGATGTGTTTCCAAAAACATTTACTATGTCCTTAACCTTTGAATAAACTTCCTCATAAGTCAATGGTAGATGGGCTGCACGAGTGTCGGCCTTACCGTTGAACAATTTTTTTTCTTTCGAAAGGATGATCTTCAGGTAGAAACCTTCGATGGCACATGTAAACATTTTTACCACAGTTTTTTATCATCCGCGCATACCGGACATGCAAAGGTTTCTTTCACCGTGTACCTAGAAAAGTTACCATATGTAGGGAAGTCGTTGACAATATAGAACAACAACGCCTTAAGCGTGAAATTTTCTCTTGCATAGGCATCATACACCACAGTACCCTCATTCCACAATAACTTCAAATCATCAATCATTGGGGAGAGATATACATCAATGTTATGACCTGGATGCTTAGGACCAGATATCACGAGTGATAACATTATCTACTTTCGTTTCATACATATCCATGAGGGAAAATTGTATATCACTAGCAAAACAGACCAAGTGCTGTGTTGACTGCTCAACGTACCATATGGGTTCATCCCATCAGTACATAATCCAAGCCTCGAATTCTTGTCTTCATCATCGAAATGTTCTTTTAAACCGTATGTTGATGTTTCTCCACTGAGGTCCATCTGCTGGATGTCTTAACTTATCATCACTTTTTCTACCCTCTGTGTGTCATCTTAAGTTTTTTGCATCTATTGGATTGGAAAACAACCGTTTGAATCTAGGTATGATCGGCAAATACCACAACAGTTTAGTTTGAGGACTTTTTTGTATGAATGGAGGAGTCACCATCCTTGTGCTTGTATCGGGACAACGAACATTTTGGACACTTGTCTAATTGTTCGTAATCTTCCCTATACAACACACAGTTGTTTAGGCATGCATGAATCTTTTTGTACTCAATTCCTATTAAACACATCCATTTCTTTGCTTCGTAGGTGGTGGTAGGGAGACTGTTCCCATCGGAAGCATATCCAGAATCAACTCAAAAAGTGTCATGAAGCTCTTGTCACTCCATCCATATCCCCTTCAGATTGAACAAATTTAATACATCCATCAATTTAATGTACTTAATGCATATCGGTTACAAGGCTGTTTGGATGCTTCCAATAACCTTTGATACTCATCCGGCCTATTAGCAAAATTATCCTCAACATTGTCAAACATCTCATTTATTTGCTCATCATGGTAAGTCATCTCACTTTCATTGACTCCTAAATTACTTGGGAGTTCCGACTCATTGACAGTATCAAATATGTGATCGGTTCTCATCCTCTTCCGATCATGAATGCACGAGGAGACGTCGCTATCATCAACATACTCACCATGGAAAGTCCATCTTCTATAATGTGCCATGAATCCACGGGTCTTCAAATGAAATTCTATATCCTCAATGCTTGAATATTGTCTTACCACACCACAGTCAACACAAGGACATGGAATTTTCACCGCCTTTGTCCAGTCCTTGTGTTGCATTGCCGCTTTCAGAACTCTTTCAAAATCTTGTCAAAGTGATCCCCTTGATCACCATACATTTAGTCACGCTCCATACTATATGTGAAACGCACAACGGGTATGAGAATTACACTACTGAAATCAAAAATATTTTATAGTATGGATTGCATTTGTTTGCACGTGTTTATATCTTAATGGAGCGTGACTGGTTCAAACCCAAATAAACTAGCATTTTGTTTCAAAAATCTAGTCTAACTCTAAGGTTCAAACCCATATAAACTAGCATTTTAATTTCAAAAATCTAGCATAACTCTAAGGTTCAAACCCAAATAAACTAGCATTTTAATTTCAATAAATTATTGCATTTTTAAAAATAGAAACATAAGTTAAATAACTTACTTATTTTTACTATGTATAGAGCGAGAAGGAGGCTGGTTAGTAGACGGGCAGCGACAGTAGTGATTTGAATTTGCTGGAGTTGTGGAAGTTGTAGACTAATACAGAGTGAGGCCTGAAAAAAAATTGTTATACCAAGATAAAATACAATATTACTAAGATATTTGTAAAACAAAATGGGCATGACTTTGCATAATTTAATCCATCCCATGCTTATTTTTAAGCATTCATCAAATTCATATACAAAGGAAAAATATTTCAACAATTGGCTTCAATCAAACAAGATAAGAATTCTACCTAATTTGTCAATCATTGGCAACATGTATGTTCCTTGTTTGCAGCTAGGTTGCAAAATTACAGTGAGTGAAAAGAATGAAGAGATAAGTTAAAGTATATTACCGGTTCCTTAATTAATTGTTTTTAGCCCCTCTTTTCAAATTGGCGTGCGAGAGATGTAGCAGTACCTCTCTACAGAGGCAAATGCAGACGCAACATAAGTATGAATTGAGGGCACTAAACTATAGTTATAAGTACAAATAATGATCAAACATTGTTCCAATCCATATATAAGCATATTAATTCTAGCCCAAATAAGCTACCCTAACTATACTTAAAAGAAGAGCAAAAAACAGCATAAATTTTCACTCAGACATTTCGTCAAACACCTTGTATGCATACATAAATTTATTAATTCAACAACCAAATCTTGCAAACATTTGACACACACACAATAAATATCAGCATCCACAATCACAATGTGACACAAATTTGTTAATTTTAACAACACATTTACAATTTTTTAGTCAAAATCAAAACTTGGTTATGGTTTTTTTTTTTTACCTTTATTGTTGCTGCAGCAGCAGCTTCCGGGACGAAGACGGCGATCTGGTGAACACCGTTCGACGGCGCGTTCGATGGCGACGGTAATAGCGGCGTTCGGCGGCGAGGAATGAAGAGCATCGGCGTTCGACGGCGGCGGTCGCAGGGAGGAATTCGACAGGTTTTGAGAAAGAAGAGCAGTGGTGAACTAGCCCGATGCGGTGAATCCTGCTGATATGTGGGACTCTATTTCGGCGGTTGTTTAATAAAACCGTTGAAATAGAGTTTTTTTTAAAAAAAAGTTTTATTTTTGGAAAATTTATTTCGGCAGTTGCTACATAAACCACCGAAATAGAGTTTTTTTTAATTTTTTAATTTCGGAAAACAGGCTATTGCGGCGGTTTCTACTCACAAACCGCCGACAAATAGATTTTCCAAACATAAATTTTTTTAAAAAAAACTATCTTCGGCAGTTCTTAGTAACAACCGCCGAAATAGGTTAGTAATAGTTTTAAAAACATTTGTTTCAGCGGTTGTTTTCACAACAGATGACATAGGGGCACTAAAATAGACTCTTTTTTACTAGTGCGCCGAGATAGATACAACCGCCGAAATAGGTTCTCACATCTATTTCGGGGGAACCGCTGAAGTATACCCTTTTTCTACTAGTGTCATAAAATACCGTTTGATAGAAGGAAGAGAGATATAGTAAATTTGGAGTAGCCCATAAGACATTTGCCACCATAAGTGATCCAGTAGCATGTGACATTGGTTATGACCAAGAGAAAATTCTTATCCTAAGAGATTGAATAAGATAGAAAAAAAGCTCACTTTTATTCCTAGCAACTTTAAGAGGAAGCCCCGGGTATTTGTAAGGGAAATCACATCTAATCATCAAAGATACTTGAAATCAGATCCTTATAAACATGCACCAATATCTTGCTAAATAGGAATTCATACATAGCCAAATTAATCTAACGCTGGGTGGGCCAGAATCTTTAGTATCTCAAATTCTAAGTTTGAAGTCTCATTACTTGCATCAAGAAGCAACCCCTTTTTTCAACCATTTATTAGATTTCTAAATAAATTTCCTCTCATAGGAGACAAGGACTTTTATACTGGCATTTAGAATAGCGTATTGCAGCAATGAGAGGAGAAAGATGAAAAATATAGAATCAGACCTTCAGGTAGTAGATTGGTAAAGAAGAATCGTCCCTCTTGTCAAACAGAAGAATTAGACCTAGCATTATGAGAGTAGTCGCGTTCAAGTAGTTGATCACAGTTTGATTTCCACGTTAATATCAAATGACTTGTCCATTTGAAATCACCTCGTGAATCCCAATAAGATCCTTAGATAACAACAAATCAAGGCGAGAATAGGTTACGAGCCAATTGATGGATAATGAGCTCCTGTGTGTGATCACTTTGTCACTCCCTTTTGTACAGAAATTGATAGTGAGCTTATTTTTTCTCCTTTTTTTACATCATAAATCTAGAGGGAGAGGGGGATTTGAACTCTAATATATGGAACATGAAGTTTTATACAACCCAACCCAGCACAAGCTATTACGGACACCCCTTATTTTTATATCTCGATAGAGATGTTTGATCGAGTGAAGCAAAGTGGCAACATAATGACCCGGCGATAAGGTAACAGCCCACAACTCAGAGCTGCGTACGTCCAACATCTTCACACTCTAGTTGCTGCTGGTACTTGAATTGCTCTAGGGCAGCCTCTTGAGGGTCCTAGATGTTAGCGGGGAGAACTGACTAATAAACATAGCTAAAAGTTCACTCTCATTCTTGTTGTCAGTGCTACAAATTTTACGTCAAATTTACAGCAAGAGGCCCAAAACTGTTTTTTAGTCTAGGCCGCCCATTCAAGTCGTGAGTGTGGTACCACTCCTGTTAATGTTAGCAACGTTGACATTTTTGAAGATTGTATTACGTTCTAGACGTTCATCGTTGCCACGTCTTTCCTAACTTGATCGGGACCGTTCAATAGATCAAATCCGCAATTCAAATTGTTTACTTGATCTGGACCATTCAATCTGGTTAGGGACAGCATATATAATTAAGGCGCACATATGTATATAGCAAAGCTATGAATCATGAAATAAATAGTCCAATATGTCGTTACTTGGAATCACGTCTAATGGGCCACCCACCGAGAAAACTAAGCAAACAGACAAATAAGAGAAGAAATCACAGCAACACTCGTAAATTAACCAGCAAAAGGTCAACATAGACGCTCAAGTCAGCTACAGCAATAAATAGCGTTTCCCACGTCGACACCCTGTATCATTCTATCTAATTCTATGCAATAAAGATCATATACATAGTTCTAAACTATATTCTTTCTATGTGTACACGTATAAAAAGCCAATCAGACGTTTCAAAAAGAAAAGGCAGGTCTTAACAATTAGAAAGACTTCTACTCTTACCAGCAAAAAAAAAAGACTCACTCTCACAAACATTTCAGACCCAGTAGTTGTAATGAAGAAGCTGGTTAGAGTGCGCACCAGATTATCCGGTTTCTTAATCAGGAGAGGTAAGGCAAGGGTCAGAGCACGCTCTCCTGCTCTGCAGTCTAACCCGGCCTATAATTCAATCAGTAGGGCAAGCAACAAGACTGATCGACTTAGCGATGATAATGGTTGGAGCAGGAGCCAACAACACAATGACACCGAGGATGGTGATGCGCCCAGAACAGAAGACGGCAAAAGCAACAATGGGAATAGAATCCTGGTATTGGTTGATTCCACCAAAGAAGCAAAAGGGGCATTACAGTGGGCACTTACTCATACTGTACAGAAGGAGGATACTGTTATACTTCTTCACGTAGCCAAGCCATCAAAGACAGGTATAATAAGTAGTTTAACTTACTCCATCGATATGGATCATCGATCGATGCTTTTGAATAGCTATTAGCTACCTCCTTTTCTTGATATATCAGATTTTTCTAAGAAAAGTCAGGTATAGTTAGTAAGGTTATCATAATTATTCTTATGATTACTACAAGATAGACGCATTTGTGAGGCATTATTTCTGGTAAAATTATTGTTTTATTGCAGTTTCAGATTACCAAGGTAACATCGATCCTAGAGCTTATGGCCATCTTTACTCCATGAAGACCGTCTGCCAAAAAAAAAAACCAGGGGTGGTAGTTCATTATAGAAAAATAAAAATCAAAGAAAGAGTTAAGGGCTAATAAGAATTAATAAGAATTAAGACCTAATGCGTTTAATAATACTTTTACGCGATTGCAGGTGAAGGTGGAAGCAGTGGTGCTTAGGGGGAAGGACAAAGGTCCTCTAGTAGTGGAAGAAGCTAAGCAGCAGAAAGCATCTTTGCTGGTCATTGGCCACAAAAAGCGTTCCATGGCATGGAGGCTTATCATGAGGTGGACTGGCAATAACAGCAGTTGTGCAGTTGCAGATTACTGTATACAGCATGCTGATTGTATGACCATTGCAGTAAGACGGAAGAGCAGAAAGCTAGGAGGGTATTTGATCACCACCAAGCGCCATAAAAACTTTTGGCTCTAGCGTAGCAAGCAAGCCCCCCCCCAAGCCCCCCCCCCCCAAAAACCCAAAAAAAAAAAAAAGCCCAACTGTAAAGTAAATACCAGCATGCATTAATGGATAAATATTCTATGAACACAGAATGCGCACATGATTAAAGATTCATAGTCTTTTACCATCTGCATCTCGCGGCAGGTTA
>CM041779.1:302231283-302302412 GCA_023374045.1 Limonium bicolor
CGGAGAGTCATTTATATTCCTAGGCATCCCTGGATATAGGTGGCTGCAACCCACACTAACGCAGGGCATAGGTAAAATACTAAAATGCCCCAAACTACACATATAGTGTTAACTAGTATTCTAACAAAAACAGTAGTCACAAAGATACTTCCTATCCAATGTCATACTTCCCTTGATAGCACCAAGGAAAAACTAATATTGTCGTCCAATCAAGCAAGCATGCTTAAACGGAAGCTTATAGTTTGATCTTCCTTTAGAAAAACTCTAGAGATTTCTCTTTGAATATAGAATTATCAAAATCAACTCCTACAAATGCTCCAATGTGGCTCAAGCATCAATACAATCATCATTACGTCTCAAAACTAATATGGTCGTCCAATCAAGCAAGCTTGCTTAAACGGAAGCTTATAGTTTGAGCTTCCTTTAGAAAACTCTAGAGATTTCTCTTCGAATATAGAATTATCAAAATCAACTCCTACAAATGCTCCAATGTGGCTCATCAATACAATCATCATTACGTCTCAAATCTCCACACTCTCTTGAACCTCTCAGAAGCAGAGCTTTAACATCGAAATCCTGCCCAGCGGTTATGAGTACAGTGCATTTAACCGGAATCCGGATCCGACCAATTAATTAAAACTATTGAACCTCCTGTGTTTTCAAGCTCAGTGCCACTAAAATCAAGCAAGCAATGCACGTAGAACAGACAAAAAAAAAGAGAGGATCATAGTTTTGTGGTTTAGGGCCTCGCCTGTGTAGGAAAGTATCTGAGAACATTCGCCTGGTTTCCTCTCCAATACGAAAATACGCCTTCTTCCCTCAGAATCCTTCTAAAGCAGTCGCCAACGCCCACATAAGGCCTTTGAAGATAACCTCTCTTCAACAACTCACCTTGATTCTGCAACAATAGCTTCACCCTCTCGATGGGGGCAGCAGCCGTCTTCGATACCACCGCTGCCGAGCCCGCCATCACCCAATCTTCCGAGAATCTTTTGGTCCTTACTGTCATTTCACGCCCCTTACATCCTTCGTTCATGGCTACAGTACGTTCGTCATTATTCACAAACTTTAGGATAGCAACGCAAGCATTGTAGGGTGTGGATGTAAGACTGAGAGCGCGCGGCTGCGATTATGCAGCACTGCAGCAATTTCACACCGTTTTTGTTTTCGGCGTGTCTTACCTGTACAGGCAATATATGGAGGTACTTTGGTAATTTAGTTCAATTTAAATGAGTCTTGTTTCTTCCCCCTCGGTTGGTCATAACCTCTGGTGTTTCGCAATATATTTTATTGTTGTTTTGTGCTAACATATTTTATATAATCTTTGTGTTCACATATTTACCTCATAATCTAGTGGGTATTGTATTGGTATATTTGTAATTGTTTTAAAATGTCGTTTGACGGGTGTGGCATTTTTACAGCATAATAGTGACGTGCAGTGCGCTTACCGTTCTATGTACTATAATTATAAATATTAATTTACAGTTTACAACGATATTTTGTGAAAAAAATAAATCAAGCAACTACTAACAAATGTTATAAGATAAGTAATTTGTTACATCAAATGTTCTTACATACCTAAATCTTGATAAAATCAGTACAATAGAAGTTAATAGAACATAAACTACTGTTTGATCAAAATTCATCGTGTAATGAATATTAATATGTTTTTGTTTTTCACCCACCCGCCCTCGATTAGTTTAGTCGTTATCTATATTAATATGTAAAAAAATATTTATGACAAAATGGAGTATGAGGGCACAAAATAAGGGCAATTAAGGAGCTGGAAAATCCGGGAAAGAATTTCACAATCGTCTTGTGAGCCTCGATTTTGAACTCTATCCTATGTTGATTCAAGTTGATTAGGATCTGGACGGGTTCTAGGTCCACTTATAACCTAAGCTTAATAACTATGTCATAAAACATTAATTACTAAGTCCTAAGTTAACTCACTGGAACCTAATAGAGTCGCCACCTAATTTTAACCTAGATTAAATTAGGAAAGGAGAGTTCGGGTTCAGGGGCTTGGTATTCGACTTATTTAGGGTTAAATTAAAATTACTTTCATTACCCCTCCTAGGTTGTTTTTCCTCTACTTATGTCATTTACGGCTTATTACGAGGTCGTTTAACTTAAGTGCACAAGTTTCTGTTTTTTTTTGTGTTTTGAACATTTTTTGACTAAATTAAAAGTGGAAGTGAAATTACCTAAACTAGGGTTTCAGAGGCAGAATTAGGTGGAATTTTGATTCCGTCCGTGGTCATGGACCTAATGTCTGAACCCATGGACCCTAGTTAATCTAGTTATACAGAAAGGTCGAATTGAAAAGGAAACGAAATTTTGAAAAGTCTGGTTTGACCATAAGTAACATAAATTACAGTTTTGACCCAAATTTTCTAGAAGTTACATTTTGACCCCAAATTTTAATAAAACTTTATAAAATTCATTTTAATAGTTTTTAACATATGGTTTTCGGCTAAATTAACACTTAGCCTCCAAAATTTATTTTTAATTACTAGCTAACCCTTAAATGTTGTAACACCCCTACCGGTAATCCAGTCATTATCCCCTAATTTGTCTCAATTATCAATACCCAAGCAGCGAAATTCCAATACAACCGGGGGGTGATACAATGTCGTTAGTCACCCACGTGACTAACAAGGCCAAACCAAATTCAATACAACCGTTCAAATTACAATATCGGTCTGATGACAAATATACCGAGTATTCTATACCAAACAATACATTCCAATTCCTTAGTCGAATCTCAGTACAATTAGAACTTCAAATCAATTCTTATACAATACAATATCCATTCAAAACTATACCGAGTATCTAAATTCCTCAAGTTCGCCGATAACAAATCGGTCTCACATTTCAACATTTACAATTACAAATCAATACAATGTTCTTAATTATCTACCCACGCTTATGTAGCAACCCGTCCTACTATCAACGGTGTTCAGCTTTAAGTACCTGGAAAATAAAACGGTGCCCCTAGGGGCTCAGCAAATTGCTGCATATGAAATTCGCATACCCCGCGTGCTAACGGGGGTACGCCGACTATTTTGGTCGAGAACATGCAATTCATTTTAATTCAATCAACATGCAAGGCAACAATACATTATATATGTATATTAACACAACCAATGACCAACATAGAATACAACACTACCTCACACATCAAAGAGGTTGGCTTAATTTATCCTATTCTTAGGCCTTGAGGGTTTCTACCTCACTATGCCTTAGTCAATACTTCATTGTCTTACCCACTCTCTTGGGTTACACTTCCTCAAGCTATCTTACTCTCAATCTCGACTCAACTTCTCAAGATCTCAATCTCAAACTCAATCTCAAACTCGAATACTCAACTCAACTCAAATCTCAATCTCACCTCAATCTCAAATTCTCAAATCAAGTCTCAATTCAAATTCTTCAATACTCAAAGGCATTTTTAAGTCTTGCCCATCACCTCCGGGCAGAGTCATACACAAGACTCACCACCGGGCTTACAAATACAAACGGAGCTATACACTTAGCTCCTCAAATTCTCAATCAAGTTCTCAATCAAATTCTCAAGTGTCCGTTTCTCTACCGGACTACTCAAATACCAAAACTTCTCTCTTGGAGTTATTTTATAATCTCATGGGTGAGCCTAGAAGTATCTCTCTCGATAACATCTATTAGCTTAGGGAATTCTCAATGTCTAGTATTCTCATAATTAAGGTTTTACCCAACTTATCGAATACTCTCATGTTCGGGAATTGTTTATATTAGTCGGATCCTCTCATTGTGGGTCGACTATCTTTCTAAGGGGTTTGGTGATTCCTTACCATTCTTTACTTTCTCTCAAGTTATTGTTTTGAACAATCATCAATCCTCTATAGAGGTTCCTTATACACTTCCACTATTAATTGTTTGTTGGATTAATCAATTCGGTTCTCTAACCGTTATCGGGAGTTTACTAATCCCGTACACTTTCTCACATTCTAGTGAGTCCATGGGTTTACGTTATCGTTTCTTGGTTCGATAGTTTTAGTGCGTTTCCACGTTTTCATTAATTCGCAGAAGACTCTATCTACGAGTCACTAATCAACAAGACTCAACTATGAGTTGAACTATAGCACACATTCAGCATTCAAGCACCTCATCCATAATCAACATTTCATGAATTATACAACTCAAATTCAATAAATAGTTCAACAAGGGACAATACAATTCAAGTAGAAGATAGTGCAAACAACCGATTCGTGCATTTATCTGTTTAGGTGATCACACCAACACAAGCACACAAATCAGAGTAACACCGTTAGCATACGGAGCATGAGAAAATCATACCTTTCACCGGGGTTGCTTTACCATGTGACCTCATGTTCCTGGCTTCACACTTGTTCCACTGATAACATTCAAATGTTTTATTAACATTAAGGCTTTACGGTAGTAAAAATAATACTCCCGTTAATTACCCCGTTATCCCGTTATTCCTTAGTTTTGTTCATGTGTTTTTAAACTCACAACTTTCTCATTCACCTTCTCAATCTTGTTAAGTTCTTAGGACAGTTATATGTCACCAAAACAACTCCTAAACAAAATCTAAAACCAATACCAATCCAATCCCCCACCTTTAGGACACTTTTAAAACACTCACGGTGCATTTCTGGGGATGGTCGGGACTTGGTCCGCACCCTAAGTCCCGGACCAATTCAAACTGGACTTCGTAACAAAAATGGGGGTGGTCCGGGCCTTGTACCCAGCCCAAGTCCCCCGGACCAAGTGTGGATGATGATTCTCGGCACAAATTACAGGGTGGTCCGGGACTTTGTCCAAGGACCAAGTCCCAGACCCTGCTAAAACCTGCTACAAGTGTAATTTTTCAACCCCAAATCAACCCTTAATCCACATTCAATCTTTCCCTAATCTTTCCACAAGTTTCCTACATGTTTAAACACACTTAAACACTCCTTAATCATGTTCTAAATCTCCTCAAATCATTGGTCTAATTCTTACCTCTATACTTGCTTAAATTTCTACATTTTCATTCTTACATTTTTGCACTTTGCACACTTGTGCATTCCTAACTTCCTCTTGGTGGTTTACCTCTTGTTCTCACCCATTTTGACCATTCCAATTCATTCCTAGGCAAATGCATTATCTATACCCAAGTTAAACTCTCATTTTCTAAGTCTTGCACACTAACTCATTTCTAGTTATTCCAATGTACTAATATTTTAATACCCCGGATCTAAAAATGGTGATTTAATTACTCTAATAAAATTATTAAGGGCCTAATTGTGCCTAGAGAGTATTGGTAAAAAGAATAAAACCAAAAGAAAGAGAAAATGCGTTAAACGCGAAAAACGCTAAAAGCGCATTAAATGAAAATAAGATATATAATCTCGTAAGGGTCCGAGATGGATTCCTAAGGCTTAGTTAGGCCTAATTAGTATACGGGAATGATTCCCGAAGGAAACGGATCCAAATAAAGGGTTAAAACGCTAACGGAGTTTTTAAGCACGTTTTTCGAGAAAACCCGAAAACGTGACTTTAAGTGGTCAAACGGACCCGTAAAAATTATAGTTGATTAAATAACTATAATTAAGTATTAATGGAAGCTTAATAGCCATTAAAAATAAAGAAACAAGAAAAATCCGAAAAACGGGCCCGGTTAGTGAATAGTGCTAAACCGGGTAAATTATCGAGCGTTTCCTGTAAAAAAATGAAAAACGCTACCAGTTAGTATTTCGTGTGGGGCCGGTTTTAATTGGTACTCATACATGCCTTTAAATAACAAGCTAGTTTATTTAGTCACAAAAGGACAAAATATTAAAGTAAAGGGAGTGAATAGTTAAATGGGACATTAATACCCTCACTCCCCATTCTCTTCTATCTCTCACGATAATTCCTTTCCCCACCAGAGCCCTTCTTCTTCCTCCTCTGTCAATCGACGATTTCACAAGTGAGCACACAGCCCACCTTCTTCCTCCATTAACTCACTCATCTCTTCACCGAATCGCACAAAATTGCCACCGTTAGATTCGTATCGGCGAGGCTACGTTTTGTACCCCTCAAAATCTTGTTTCCTCCACTTTCACTTCCATGGGTGTTGGAGATTTTGAAGCTAGAAGAGCTTATTTTGACTCTCCATCATCTCCTTAATGCTCTAAGGTAAGAATATAAGAAAAAGTTCATCATTCCTAGCTTGTTCTTGCAATTTGGAAAATTTTCCCACGTTGAAAATTTTCTTCCATTTCAGTCGGTTTTCTTCATGTCCTTGTGGAGTGGTGGAACTTCATCATTTTGATTGCCTAACTCTCCATTTGGATACCTTAAGGTAATCTCTAAGCTAAACCCTAAAAACTAGCTCTTGTAATTCTAGTTTTTGTGTGGGAAAAAATTAAATTAATAAGCTTGATATGTGTGTGTGGGGATATGATTGTAGTTGGCAATCTATGCTCCTTTGTATGTTGTGAAAACAAGAAGAGGAAGAGGGAACAAGAAGAAAGGAAGAAGAGGAGTAAAAACCGAGAATAAACAAGGTAATGGGCTTACCTTGTGTTGGTTTTATTTGCCTTGGGAAAAACTTATGTTAGTGTTGTATAAACAACCTTGAGCTTGAGTAATGATACACAATATTGTGAGTTGAATGAGAATGTTTAATGAGGCTCATGTGTGCAAATAAACCTTGAAGTTAGGTTAGTGTACATATGTGAGCAAATGGGATTTTGATGTGTTGTTTATGTTTAAACCAAACAGGAGGGAGAAGAGTGTTTATGAGCTGATTTAAGTGTGGTGAAAATGCTTAAAAAGTAGGCAAGTGCTGTCAAAATTTCCTAGGGATGTATGGACTTGAGTGTTTTATTCAAAGGAAGAAATTAGGTGTGTTTAAGAGGTTTAAGTGAGTGATTAATGGTTTGAAAACCAAACCAAGAAGTAGAGTGTTTAGCAGTGAAGATAATGTCATTTGGGTGCTGGTAATGGCATTAGTGAATGAAGCATTGAATGGTGGGAGGCAACACAAAATCTGTTACAAGAGTTAAGGGAAAACAAGGAAACTAGTTGTGAAAATGTAAGTGAGTTTTAAGTGAAAGTAACTAGAGTTTGTGTGTGCACTTGGTGCTTAGTTTAAGATGGTTTATGTGAGTAATTAAGTGCTAAAACATGTAGATTATAAATGGGAAAGATTGGAAAGACAATGGTGAAAGAAAGAGGTTGTAACAGAGTTGGAAAATGCTAAGTTTGTAAAATCTGTAGCAGGGTCCGGGACCTAGTCCATGGACAAAGTCCCGACCACCCCCTTTATTCATACCGAGAGTTTCCTACCATGTTTGGTTGGGACTTGAGTCTGGTACAAGGTCCCGGACCACCTGCTAAAATCGCCCGAGAAATGACCTTGCACATGGTCCGGACTTGGGGTATGGACAAAGTCCCGGACCACCCCATAAATTTGGCCGAGAGTAAAGCCTGTGTTTGGTCCGGGACTTGGGATAGGGACAAGGTCCGGACCAGTGTTGAATTCCACCCGAGAGTTACGATAGTATAGGTCCGGGACTTAGGTGTGGACAAGTCCCGGACCACCCCAGAAACCTACAGAGAGTATTTTTAAGGCTTTTAATGGGGGGTTTAAGTGTTAATGATGTTATAAGATGTTAAGGCCTTGTTTGGTGACATGTAAAGGCCCTAGGAAGTGTAAGAAAGTGTTAGAAGTGATTGAGAAGTGAGAACTCAAATTAACAAGAGTAAAACCGAGTAACGGATAACGGGGTAAGTACGGGAGTAGCATTTTATTATGAACCGTATGAGCCTAGTATTAATAATAATGTTTGAAACATTATCAGAGAGTCGTGCGTGACCCGAGCATGGTGAGATGACACGGTAAAGTGAAAACCCCGTGAAAGGTATGATTTTCTCATGCCCCGTATGCTAACCGAGTTACTCTGATTTGTGTTTTGTTTGCCGGCTTAATCAAGATTAAAGCATGAAAATAATCCCTTGTTTGATTAAGTATGCTTTATTGTATGTTGTATGAACTAACATACTTGTATGCCGGAGTGGTCTAACATAGTGCATAGACCGACTCATAGAGAGTAGTGATTGACTAGAAACCCGTAGATCGGGTAGTCTCACGAACAATGGTAACATGCAAACACACACAAGCTATCGATTAAAGTATAACGATAACACAAACATATGAACTCCCTAGAACGTGAGGAGATGTACGGGTTGAGTAAATACCCGATAACGGTTAGAAAACCTTATTGAAACAATCCACGGAATAAATATGAGTGGAGAGATAAATGAACCTCCATCGAGAGGATTGAAGTTAGTCCAATAATGTGAACTTATAAGAAAGGTAAAAGGGACCTAAGGGACTATGTAACTCCCTTGAGACATGGTCGACCTCCTATATGAGGATTTTACCCGGTATAAGAAAATATCCGAATGTACAAGCATATGATTGTGAGGGTAACCCTTAAACCTAAGATTACCCGAATTCAAGTAAAGTTCCCAAAGTCATTAGAAACATCGAGAAGGATGCTTCTAGACTAATATACATGATATTATTATAACTCCGAGAGAGGAGTGTATGGGAACGAGAGTAGTCCGAGAGTAGTCGGACCTAAGTAAAAGAGATAGGAACTAAGAGAGAGTTCTGTGAGCTAGTTGAACCTTCCCCACCATGCTAGACCCAGAGTAGGGTCGAAACCGGGGAAGTAAGACTATGCTAGAGAGCCATGAGTTTTGGCCTAAGTATGTATTAAGAGTAACAAGCGTGACGTAGGAGACCTGTAGTGTCTCGGGAATCTACAAGAGCTTGAGTATAAATAACCCAAGAGTGTGGGTGAGATAATGAGTATAAATAACCCAAGAGTGTGGGTGAGACAATGAGTGTAAATAACCCAAGAGTATGGGTGAGATAATGAGAATAAGTAACCCGAGATGTGGTGAGTAGTACGAGTAGCCCAAGAGAATGGGTGTGTATATGAATAAGTAACCCGAGAGCGGGGTGAGGTATGAATAAGTAAACAAGGCATAGTGAGGAATAACCCTCAATGCCTAAGAGTAACCAGTTACCACTAACAACATTGTTATGTTAGTTAGGAATCGTGTTCCGTGATTGGATGTAGATTCCTTGTGTAATATACATATAATTGTATTGCCATGATGCATGTTGTTTGATTAAAATGAACTCCATGTTATCCGACCCAAAGTAGTCGGCGTACCGCGGTTAGCACGCGGTATATGCGAATTTCATATTCAGCGTAAGCTGACCCCCTAGGGGGAACGTTTTTAGTGTGCAGGTACTTGAAGCTGACCACTGTTCGAAAGTAGGACGGGGACTGCTATGAAGCATGGGTAGTTAGATAGTAATTACTAATGCATTTGAAAGAGGTGTAAGTCCGAGTATGTTATCGGCATCCGTATATTGTAGACTCGTATAGTAAAGAAAGGAATTGAGTATTGTGTTGTATGAAGTACTCGGTTGTTCCGTCCATCATACCGTTACTGTGTTGAGATAGGCCTGGTTAGCCATATGGGTGGCTAACGGCGTTGTTTCACCCCTCGTTGTAATTAGAGTTCCGCTGCGTGAGTAAGAGTATTTGGTGACAATTGGAGAGGTAATGACGAGCTTAACGGTTGGGGTGTTACAAAAATGGTATCAGAGCGAAGTATCGCTCTGATGACTGGAAATACCGAGCTTAGAAATACCGAGTTAGGAATTAGAGACTTAGGCTATGGGTTGAGTGGTAGCGTGAGAGATGCGCTAGTTTGAACTTCCAGTATGTTCTGGATACCTACAATACCAAACCCGCCCTCCACAACCCCCGTATTAAAAGTTCGGGAAAGAACGCCGAAAAGACGGGAAACCCGATCTGGCACTTACTAAATATTTCAAAATGAACTAGAACCTGTCATGCGGTAGATCCTGAGAACCGGAAACCCCGGAGGTGGATCCCGCTGGAACGACAATAACCGCACTTAATGACGGAAGGTCGAGACATCCTAATCCAAGGAGACCAGAATTTGTGGCGGCCTGGGGCGACATGCTTAGCAGTCGAGAACCCAGCTGGCCGAGCAGCAGCAATAAGGAAGCACCAACCGTGCAAGAAGGCGGATTAATGAGAAGCTACAAAACCGAGACACAAGTCTACCGACCGCCATAACTAGATAATACCTCCATCGGTACACTAACCAACTAAGAATCTAGTCAAAGGTAGATGCACCCACCCTGCCACACCCAAAGAGATTGCAATACTTAACTGATACAGCTTAGACAGCTACGAGCATAACTACGGGATATACCCGAATAGGACTACAGAAGTAGTACCTAAATAAGTTAAACCGCGGTAACCACAGTAAAGACGTGGGAACGAGCAATGAGGTAAAGCATAGAATTAAAATAGTTAAGGAACTCCGAGAGTGGAGGAGCTCTAAATGAACGACAGTCATGTCAAAAGGAATGAGAATCAGCTCCAAGGAGCAGTTATCCAACTAGGGGATCAAGGAAGAGCCAACGAGGCTACCAAATATAATGTGAACAATGCCGTGACCGGTATGAGTTAACCCAAAAACCGCCAGTACCGCGCACTTGCCACGGCAAGTGCAGTAATAGCGGGACTAATAAGAGAGCTTAGACAAGCGACCATACTTAGCAAGTACCAAAGTGGCAAGAGAAGCCAATATAGCACCACAAACCCTAAGAATTCTGAACGAAACCTTGGAAAGGCCTAAAGGCCTGACCACTGTATAAAGAACATACCAGTCTGCAAGAAGTCAGACTGGTAAGAAGCACCGACATTGAATGCAATGGAGATTTTATTTTCACTCGATCTTTCTTCAAAATAGAATTTTTCAAAAACCCCAAATTTTTAAAAAACCCAAACCAGAGAATCACGGTAAGTTATCATAGGACGATTTAAGAGGAGTTGGCGACAGAATACTTCACCTAGGCGTGACCGACACTACAAGTGTACACAATGAGACATGGAACGACCGCACTCCGAAGGAGCTTGCGGACCTGACAGACCAATTATGAGTTAGTCAGGTAAGTGGTAACGTATCAATAAGATACTCCATGTATGTATACTAGTAGAGTACGAACACGGGAAGTAGCCCACTCCATACTACAGACGAAAGAGCCACTTCAAACCAAGACAATGGACACCTCGAATGATCGAAGAACTCAGAGAAGCTTACCAAGCTAAAGGAGTCTAGAAACCAGTAAGGTAACGGACCTAAGGACATATAGTGGATAAGTGCGAGAAGCACAGAGTATTAAGTATAGACATTGGATAAGTCTCAGAAATCAAGGAGGAAATACCTAATAACTGGAATGAATACCAGTGTAAGCAAAAGGGCGAAAGCCTAAAACGATCACATCAATGTTTGATAACCGGGATAGAATTCCCACAGTATACTTCACTGAAGAGAATGACAACCTGACCAAGAAGGTAAAGGAAAAGTACCAAGGATCTACCCAATAATGGGAGACATTACAACCCTAAACGGGATAGTCAAGTATATAACCGCAAGACGGAGTAAGGAATTGAATATACCCATGAATTCAGGCCAGATGAAATGGCAAAACTCAGTAACACCAGGAGCAATCCGTGAAGGGTGCCGGAGTCAACAGTAGTTGAACGAAACATCGTGTTGAAAACACAAGTGTTAAATCAAACACTCGGGTAAAACCCGAAGGGATCCCACGTAACACGGGATACCCTAGATTGCCAGAGGGCATGAACAAATATCAAGTTATTTAAAAGGGCCTTCCATGTATGGAAGTATGATGAGACAACCATATCGAAAAGCCCAGTAATACCTCCAAACCATTAAATGGTGTACGGAGAAGAAGAAACTTGTATAAACAGCCCGCATGGAGCATCACTCGAGGAAAGGTGGCTTGTAAGCCGATAGAACCAACTACAACTTGTAGATCCAAACGTTGTAAAACTTATGCATAAAGGCATAAAGGAATTATGGAGAACGACCACTATCTTTGAGTGGGAATACCACTGGTTATTATAGGCCTATGGAGCGGATTGCGTGAATCCTCTAGAGAAAGGCTACCACCTAAGTATGTAATGTGAAACCGCTAGAGCGGTGTAGTGAAACTTGAGCATGTGTATACTGCCAAGGAGTATATGAACAATAGTAGAGTGTAAAGAGGAACCTCAATAGCAGTAAAGGAACAAGAGTAATCGGCTGAGTAGTAAACCGGCATGTGTACAGTATGAACTGCGGAGTAAGCAGTGCGCAAGCACGCAGAGAATTTAAAGAATAGCTTATTAGAGCCAAGTGAATGGCAAGCCATAGTTGTAAATGGCGAGTACACCTGGGCGAAAGCTAAAGTAGTAGCGGATGCCATGAAATGAGAAAGAACAAGGTACGCAGTAAGCGACCATTGTAAGATATATCGGTTTGATATGAAGCTGATAAGGAAATGTGGTAAAGAAGACATGATCATTCCTATCTCATGAGAGATTTACTGTCAAGGGTTTACGCTTCTGCACTCTGTATGACTGAGTGTTTTGGTATTGCACTTGTGCGGTAATGATCAATGGGAGAGCCAGGAATTGATAAATGTCAACGAAGCCTGTTGAGTGAGAATCTAGAGAGATAACCATGCGGCCATTGGCCAAAGATGCACAAAGAACTGGGCAGTAACCCACAGGGCCCAGGATCGATATGTGGAAAAGGCAGAGTAGTATGAATGAGGATTCTTGTACAGAAATAAATAAACAAACTGATTCAGAAGTCATTATCAAATGAGGAAGCACTACATGCTAAGTAGCAGCTTAACCTCACCGACAATAAGTCGGAAAATAGTGTAACCACAAAGTATACAGAGTATACAAAAAAACATAGATTTCCAGAGAATTGGAGAGAAAATCTATAACTCATCGAATTCGCATACGGTAAGAGATACCAAGCGACGATTGAAATACAGTGAGAATACCAAAGAGCGAATTAAGCTCTAGTTATCAGGTCTGCAGCAGAAGCTTGTGGACCGTGATTCAGGTTAAGTATACCTATATCATAACCCCTTGAAGCCTTAGAGGCTAGAACCGAACCCGGTTATGAGTTAATTAACAACATTGAAGTTAAACACTTCAATAATACTCGAATTAATGACCAAGTTCAGTGATAACATGGTTGGTTACGCGGGCGTAACCCCTTTTAAGGGGGGTAGGGCGAGAAACGCTTAGAGTATGTTTTACGTATAGTTCGTAAACTACTATGTGCATAGCACAAAAAAATTGTTTTGATGATTGGAACTTATGTTACATAAACATATGTACCCGTTCATTGTTAATAATGATTGTTGTGCATGAGTGATGCAAGTAACGAGTATGTATATTTATGAAAAGAGGTAAGAGACTCCTAGGAATGAGAATCCCTATAGTATTGTCTAGTGAGATTAGACATGAGTTATGATGAGTATGAATCGGCATGAACCGATGTGTAACCTAAGAGGAGTGAGTTCCCTAGGTGATTTTATTTGAGAATGATGATGGAGTGAGTTCCATCCTTTGGAGTTGTATGTTTATGTTTTAAGTTGAGTAATAATTTGACTAATGAGGCCACAATTATGGAATGCCTAGGCAAGGTAAGTGAAACAAATTGAGAATAATGGATGACTTAAGTTCCATGATAAAGATAAATTGAAACAGATTGTTTTATGAATATGACTAGAAAGTAAAGATAGAAAACGAAAATGTTTGTCTATCTGATTGTTTGAAACTGACGTGGGAGGTGGAACTTGGTCTGCTAGCGATCAAGGGAAACCGAACACAATTGGGGTGGAAGGATAGTTCAACACTGATGCTGATCACATCAGGGTTGGATGATTCTTGAAGCTCCCTATAAGTGGTCACAAGTAATCACGCTAAGAAAAGATACAACTACCATAATTTGATTTGGAGTTGTGTGATGTTTTAAAAAATTTTCAATAGATTTTGAAAAAGAATTTCCTTCAAGTATGAAGATGGAAATGAAACTGGTTTTTAAACCGCTATCACCGCCGATGGCTGTGGCCTTAAGTCTTGATGACCGGTAGAACGGTGGGCGTGTATTAGTTTTGAAACCATTGCACCGTGTGGCGGTCCTAAGTGACCGGTTGGGGCGGTGTCAGTGTGTGATTTTTCCAAAGGCAGCAGGACGGGGAGAGTACCCTGATGTTGTGTTGAGTGAGTCAACCAGAGTGCCTGAGGATATGTATATGTGTAATGTTTTGATCAGAACCGAAGGGACCGTGGGCCAGAGAGAGTAAGTGCCCATTTGTCATGAAACGGCCGTGAACCAGAAAGAGTAAGTGTTCAACGTGACTGGTACCTGAAGGGATCAGTAGTATATTACTCAACATGGATTCGAGGATTGTAGTGCCTTCTTGTCTTCGGACGATTCCATGGAGAGAGAACAAAAGTAATTTTTGATTGCTATACATGCTGTGATATGTGTGAGGTATGTGTAGTATGAAATGAGACAGACTTGTGAAGTCTGTAAGGTTGTACATGTATTATAACCTTGGCATAGTACGCCCATGAGAGTAACCATTTAGATCACCAACTTTGAGGACAAAGTTCCTAAGGGGGGTAGATTTTAATACCCCGGATCTAAAAATGGTGATTAATTACTCTAATAAAATTATTAAGGGCCTAATTGTGCCTAGAGAGTATTGGTAAAAAGAATAAAACCAAAAGAAAAGAGAAAATGCGTTAAACGCGAAAAACGCTAAAATGCGCATTAAATGAAATAAGAGATATATAATCTCGTAAGGGTCCGAGATGGATTCCTAAGGCTTAGTTAGGCCTAATTAGTATACGGGAATGATTCCCGAAGGAAACGGATCCAAATAAGGGTTAAAACGCTAACGGAGTTTTTAAGCACGTTTTTCGAGAAAACCCGAAAACGTGACTTTAAGTGGTCAAACGGACCCGTAAAAATTATAGTTGATTAAATAACTATAATTAAGTATTAATGGAAGCTTAATAGCCATTAAAAATAAAGAAACAAGAAAAAATCCGAAAAACGGGCCCGGTTAGTGAATAGTGCTAAACCGGGTAAATTATCGAGCGTTTCCTGTAAAAAAATGAAAAACGCTACCAGTTAGTATTTCGTGTGGGGCCGGTTTTAATTGGTACTCATACATGCCTTTAAATAAACAAGCTAGTTTATTTAGTCACAAAAGGACAAAATATTAAAGTAAAGGGAGTGAATAGTTAAATGAGACATTAATACCCTCACTCCCCATTCTCTTCTATCTCTCACGATAATTCCTTTCCCCACCAGAGCCCTTCTTCTTCCTCCTCTGTCAATCGACGATTTCACAAGTGAGCACACAGCCCACCTTCTTCCTCCATTAACTCACTCATCTCTTCACCGAATCGCACAAAATTGCCACCGTTAGATTCGTATCGGCGAGGGCTACGTTTTGTACCCCTCAAAATCTTGTTTCCTCCACTTTCACTTCCATGGGTGTTGGAGATTTTGAAGCTAGAAGAGCTTATTTTGACTCTCCATCATCTCCTTAATGCTCTAAGGTAAGAATATAAGCAAAGTTCATCATTCCTAGCTTGTTCTTGCAATTTGGAAAATTTTCCCAAGTTGAAAATTTTCTTCCATTTCAGTCGGTTTCTTCGTCCTTGTGGAGTGGTGGAACTTCATCATTTTGATTGCCTAACTCTCCATTTGGATACCTTAAGGTAATCTCTAAGCTAAACCCTAAAAACTAGCTCTTGTAATTCTAGTTTTGTGTGGGAAAAAATTAAATTAATAAGCTTGATATGTGTGTGTGGGGATATGATTGTAGTTGGCAATCTATGCTCCTTTGTATGTTGTGAAAACAAGAAGAGGAAGAGGGAACAAGAAGAAGAGGAAGAAGAGGAGTAAAAACCGAGAATAAACAAGGTAATGGGCTTACCTTGTGTTGGTTTTATTTGCCTTGGGAAAACTTATGTTAGTGTTGTATAAACACCTTGAGCTTGAGTAGTAATGATACCACAATATTGTGAGTTGAATGAGAATGTTTAATGAGGCTCATGTGTGCAAATAAACCTTGAAGTTAGGTTAGTGTACATATGTGAGCAAATGGGATTTTGATGTGTTGTTTATGTTTAAACCAAACAGGAGGGAGAAGAGTGTTTATGAGCTGATTTAAGTGTGGTGAAAATGCTAAAGAAGTAGGCAAGTGCTGTCAAAATTTCCTAGGGATGTATGGACTTGAGTGTTTTATTCAAAGGAAGAAATTAGGTGTGTTTAAGAGGTTTAAGTGAGTGATTAATGGTTTGGAAACCAAACCAAGAAGTAGAGTGTGTTAGCAGTGAAGATAATGTCATTTGGGTGCTGGTAATGGCATTAGTG
The DNA here is from genome assembly GCA_023374045.1 of Limonium bicolor. NCBI lineage: Eukaryota > Viridiplantae > Streptophyta > Magnoliopsida > Caryophyllales > Plumbaginaceae > Limonium > Limonium bicolor. The sequence continues at coordinate 302,247,646 of CM041779.1, forward strand.
AATGAAGCATTGAATGGTGGGAGGCAACACCAAAATCTGTTACAAGAGTTAAGGGAAAACAAGGAAAACTAGTTGTGAAAATGTAAGTGAGTTTTAAGTGAAAGTAACTAGAGTTTGTGTGTGCACTTGGTGCTTAGTTTAAGATGGGTTTAGTGAGTAATTAAGTGCTAAAACATGTAGATTATAAATGGGAAAGATTGGAAAGACAATGGTGAAAGAAAGAGGTTGTAACAGAGTTGGAAAATGCTAAGTTTGTAAAATCTGTAGCAGGGTCCGGACCTAGTCCATGGACAAAGTCCCGGACCACCCCCTTTATTCATACCGAGAGTTTCCTACCATGTTTGGTCCGGGACTTGAGTGGTACAAGGTCCCGGACCACCTGCTAAAATCGCCCGAGAAATGACCTTGCACATGGTCCGGGACTTGGGGTATGGACAAAGTCCCGGACCACCCCATAAATTTAGGCCGAGAGTAAAGCCTGTGTTGGTCCGGGACTTGGGATAGGGACAAGGTCCCGGACCAGTGTTGAATTCCACCCGAGAGTTACGATGAGTATAGGTCCGGGACTTAGGGTGTGGACCAAGTCCCGGACCACCCCTAGAACCTACAGAGAGTATTTTTAAGGCTTTTAATGGTGGGGGTTTAAGTGTTAATGATGTTATAAGATGTTAAGGCCTTGTTTGGTGACATGTAAAGGCCCTAGGAAGTGTAAGAAAGTGTTAGAAGTGATTGAGAAGTGAGAACTCAAATTAACAAGAGTAAAACCGAGAGTAATGGGATAACGAGGTAAGTACGGGAGTAGCATTTTATTATGAACCGTATGAGCCTAGTATTAATAATAATGTTTGAAACATTATCAGAGAGTCGTGCGTGACCCGAGCATGGTGAGATGACACGGTAAAGTGAAAACCCCGGTGAAAGGTATGATTTTCATGCCCCGTATGCTAACCGAGTTACTCTGATTTGTGTGTTTGTTTGCCGGCTTAATCAAGATTAAAGCATGAAAATAATCCCTTGTTTGATTAAGTTGCTTTATTGTATGTTGTATGAACTAACATACTTGTATGCCGGAGTGGTCTAACATAGTGCATAGACCGACTCATAGAGAGTAGTGATTGACTAGAAACCCGTAGATCGGGCAGTCTCACGAACAATGGTAACATGCAAACACACACAAGCTATCGATTAAAGTATAACGATAACGCAAACATATGAACTCCCTAGAACGTGAGGAGATGTACGGGTTGAGTAAATACCCGATAACGGTTAGAAAACCTTATTGAAACAATCCACGGAATAAATATGAGTGGAGAGATAAATGAACCTCCATCGAGAGGATTGAAGTTAGTCCAATAATGTGAACTATAAGAATGGTAAAAGAGACCTAAGGGACTATGTAACTCCCTTGAGACATGGTCGACCTCCTATATGAGGATTTACCCGGTATAAGAAAATATCCGAATGTATAAGCATATGATTGTGAGGGTAACCCTTAAACCTAAGATTACCCGAATTTAAGTAAAGTTCCCAAAGTCATTAGAAACATCAAGAGTGATGCTTCTAGACTAATATACATGATATTATTATAACTCCGAGAGAGGAGTGTATGGGAACGAGAGTAGTCCGAGAGTAGTCGGACCTAAGTAAAAGAGATAGGAACTAGAGAGATTCCGTGAGTAGTTGAACCTTCCCACCATGCTAGACCCAGAGTAGGGTCGAAACCGGGGAAGTAAGACTATGCTAGAGAGCCATGAGTTTGGCCTAAGTATGTATTAAGAGTAACAAGCGTGACGTAGGAGACCTGTAGTGTCTCGGGAATCTACAAGAGCTTGAGTATAAATAACCCAAGAGTGTGGGTGAGATAATGAGTATAAATAACCCAAGAGTGTGGGTGAGACAATGAGTGTAAATAACCCAAGAGTATGGGTGAGATAATGAGAATAAGTAACCCGAGAGTGTGGGTGAGTATAGTACGAGTAGCCCAAGAGAATGGGTTGTATATGAATAAGTAACCCGAGAGAGTGGGTGAGGTATTGAATAAGTAAACAAGGCATAGTGAGGAAAACCCTCAATGCCTAAGAGTAACCAGTTACCACTAACAACATTGTTATGTTAGTTAGGAATCGTGTTCCGTGATTGGATGTAGATTCCTTGTGTAATATACATATATATTGTATTGCCATGATGCATGTTGTTTGATTAAATGAACTCCATGTATATCCGACCCAAAGTAGTCGGCGTACCGCGGTTAGCACGCGGTATATGCGAATTTCATATTCAGCGTAAGCTGACCCCTAGGGGGAACGTTTTTAGTGTGCAGGTACTTGAAGCTGACCACCGTTCGAAAGAGTAGGACGGGGACTGCTATGAAGCATGGGTAGTTAGATAGTAATTACTAATGCATTTGAAAGAGATGTAAGTCCGAGTATGTATCGGCATCCGTATATTGTAGACTCGGTATAGTAAAGAAAGGAATTGAGTATTGTGTTGTATGAAGTACTCGGTTGTTCCAGTCCATCAGACCGTTACTGTGTGTGAGATAGGCTGGTTAGCCATATGGGTGGCTAACGGCGTTGTTTCACCCCTCGTTGTAATTAGAGTTCCGCTGCGTGAGTAAGAGTTTGGTGACAATTGGAGAGGTAATGACGAGCTTAACGGTTGGGGTGTTACAAATATACTAACTTGCTACAGATTTTCACACTTCTCTCCCTAGTCCACCAAATACCATTTCAAGGTCATTAATCAACTCCACTCAACTTAAAAATCACCTAGGTTCTCCCATTCACCAAGTCATCTAAAAACGCTTATTTTCTACCGAAATTTTGCCATGGTTTCCCCATAAACCTAACATATCCAAACTCATCCATTCTCACCAAAATCAATCCTAAGCTAGCCACACCCATAAAGGGTCCTACCAGCACACATAGTTCCATCCAACACATCAAAACAACAATATAGCTCCAAAATCTCAATAAACCACAATATAACCACAACTCAAATCATTTGGCTTCAAGGCCCTCAATTCAAACAACAAATCCCAAATTTCTCATCTAACCAATCCAAGCACATTTCCATCAAATTTTGATTCATTCTTTTGGTTTTCCCCATTCCCAAACATTCTAAAACATCAAGATAGTAGTTAAGGTGGATTTTCTTACCTTGAATATTCAAATCCCCTTTTAAATACTCCTCTTCTCTTCTCCCATCCTTTTTCGGTCAAGTGGGCAATGTATTTGCCCATGCTCCAGCCCAACATTCAAGTAAAGGAAATGAGTTTAAGTAGAAACACTAAACTCATTAATTAAAATGCTTAAGACACTAAGATTGGTCATTACCTTGAAACCCTAGAATTGGTTTCTTGCCATGAATCAAAGGAGAGGCTCTAATACACCATTGGAGGCTTGGAGAATAGCTCAAATGAAGAAAGAACAAGGCATTACAAAAGGGGTAAAAATCGGCCAAGAAAGGAGGAAGAAAAATGAATTTTTCTTGGAACTTTTTACCTTAGGAGAAAGAGGAGACTCCAAGCTTCAAGTTGATGCCATTTTCTCTTCAAATGGGCAAAGCCCATGGAGATTAAGTTCATCCTTTTGGGATTTTTAAAAGATAAAAGATAGAGCTTGATGAGAGGAAGAAGAATATATAATTATTTTCTCATTTGGAGCTTTAATGTAGCTTGTATATTGATAAGCCACAGACTTATCATATTTATGCATTAGATTTAGTATTATATTTATCTAAATAAAGTTATATATGTGTTATTTATGCTTATTATGTGTTAAAATATATTTTTGTACAGTCTTATGTTTTTGTGAGTTTTCTGTGCAAGGAATGATTTTCTAGGCAAAAGTTCAGTTGAAGCCGGACTCCATGCCGGGTTGTTTCTGCACGGCATAAGCACAGAACAGAAAAGAGGCCTTGCCGGACCTAATGCCGGGTAGATTACATCCGGCATAAGTAAAGAGTCTCCACGGTTGACCAAGCGATAGCAGTTATTGACCGTTGGTGAAAAGGATGCTGCCGGGTGTGATGCCGGGTATATCCTACCCGGCATATACACTGTTTCGCGCAAATTTGGCGGTTTCGACCGTTAACAGTTGGGCGCATTTATCACGTGTGCCGGCTACTGGTGATCCGGCACGACGCCCGGCAACACACAATTAATGCCTATAAATAGGCCGAGGAAGGCAACAATTGAAGACACTTCAACACTTCAACACCATACTATACTCCATTCATTACTCCATTTCCGCCCACATTCCAAGTGTTGGTGTCCAAGGCGTTTCTACAGATCCATCCACGAGACGAAGAGAAGATCTTGTCAGGGTTGAGGCTATAACCAATCTCCTTCTCCCTTATGTATTTCTTCTTTATTTGAGTGGATGGTGAAGTAGAAATCCTTGTTCATTCTTGGTTAGGGATGAATTCCTTCTTGTAAACACTATGATTATCTCAATATAATTTCAAGCGTTCATTAAGATATTGGTTCTTATTGCAAGGGAATTAGTTTATCCCTCATTCCCTTTGTGCAAATCCTACTTGAGGAAGAAAAGCCCAATAGTAGGATAGGTTAGACTAATCTTAGTGGTCTTTGATGTTTTCATCTATGATTTAGGGTTAGCATAAGAGATTTCGAATTAACCCATCTTCCCCCATTTCCTTATTCATTTCGTGGCATGATATATGCTCGATTTGTTAATAGGGATGAGTTTCTTGTTGTCAGACCCGAAGCAAGAGAATGGTTTTCACACACGAACGTGCCGGGTGCACTGCCGGGTTTCTTGTGTCCGGCACATTCAACGTCTTTGAATGTGTCGTGCATCTGGTGTCCGGCAGGATGTCCGGCGCTTTCAAGTTGTTTGGTTAAGTTCGAGTTTTGAAGTTCATTGTGATCATACTGTTACTTGGTGATTTAATCCCGAATCTAGGACAAATTATTAGTAAGTTAGTTTATTTTCTTAGTTTAGAATCAACCTTTACTTTTCCCCCCTTGTCTTAGAATAGGTATTACCGGATTAGGACTAGTTTTCTATAAGTCCCTTGGGTTCGATACTCTCGGTCGTAATATATTTACACTATACTCCGACCGGGTTTTATTTTGCTACCCGTAGTAGAGTTGTAGGATTAGTTTATTATTTTATTCTTTTTATGTATATAGTTTATCCTAACAATTTTTTCAGTTAGCATATATGAGGAGGAAGGGAGGAAGCCATTGGAGGCTGTTGAAGAACTCAAAAATTTCCAGAATGGGGGAAGGGAGGAGGAAGAATACGGTGGAAGCGAGGAGGGAAGGAGGAGAGAGAGAAAAAGTGAAGAGAGAAATGGTTTCCTTACTTTTTATACTTTTCCACTTTTCCCTTTTGTTTTCTTTACTTACTAAGAGTCAAAAAGAGAGGGATGGGTCAACATAAAAACTGGCCCCTTATAACATGTAAGCTGGAGCATTTTTCGTCTTTTACAGAAAACGAGCGTAAATTTACCCGGTTTTAGCACTATTCACTAACTGGGTCCGTTTTCCGGATTTTTTTCTTGTTTCTTTAATTTTAATGGTTCTTAAACTTCCATTAATGTTTAATTATAGTTACTTGATGAACTATAATTTTTTACGGGTTCATTTGACCACTCAAAGTCGCGTTTTTGGGTTTTCTCAAAAAACGTGCGCTAAAGCTTAATTAGCGTTTTTAATTCATTTTATGGATCCGTTTTCTTCGCGAATTGTTCTCGTACATCAATTAGGAATTATTAAGCCTTGGAAACCTGTCTAATACCCTTGTCGAGGTTGTATTCCTCCTATGGTCACATAATGCTCATTTTAGCGTTTTTTGCTTTTTAAGCGTTTTCGCTTTTCTTTTGGATTTATTTTCTTTACCAAAATTATTTAGGCACAATTAGGCCCTCAAATATTATATTAGAGTAATCTAATCACCCTAATTAAGTTCGAGGTATTTCAAATGTACTTGGTAATATTTGTTATTACCTTAAATTCATTTTAACCTTAATATCTCATAAAATCAAATGGCCTAAAGTACAAGGCCTTATTACATCATTTAACATAGGATAAATATTACATATAAATGTCACAAATATAACATATAGTTACGGCTTTATAGTATGGTTTTTTCCTTAATGTTTCTAAAATTATATTTTAGCCATTTAATTAATTCCTATGACATTATATGTCAATTAAACATTGGGTTAACTACTAAAAATGTTATACAACATTATAATACATAGTTAAGTCATTTTATACCTTATTGATTCTCGGCTTTGTTATATATGTAACCTTATGACATAAAAACCTTATAATATACAAGATTAGTATACTTACTTGATTAACAAGCAAATAAATCAGCCAAGCTCACTCCAATGCTCACGGCTACATATTCATATATGTTTAAGTTAGTTTTTAAACTTTAAACTTACACATGAACTTGATTAAGGTATAATTAAGAAGTAATTTACTTACTTTTCTAGGTTTATGCTTGGATTTGTTTTCCACCACTTAAGCAGAAAAATTCCCAAGTTAAGCAGCACCATTCGGCCATATATATGTAAGGGAAAACACATGTATTAGTCATGTGATATAATGACCATCAAGGAGTACTTTAAGCTTATTAAAAGCATGTTCTTTACCTTAGTATTGTAGGCTGATCAAAGGATGTTCTCGCCTGTATTTTGAAGCCAAAAACAAGGTGTTAAAACACCCTAAATACTAGAGTTTGGAACCGGTAATGGCAAGAGAATGAAGTGCTAATTTTTCACCTTATACAAATGACTTCTAAGGAGTTTTGGCATCAAATGAAGCAGAACCTCAAGGGGTTGATATCTCCTCTGAATTTACATGTAAAACTGAAGAGAATAAGCTTGGAGAAGTGAAGAAACAAACCGAAAATGACTTAGAAGAGGGTAAGCTAGTTTAAAGCATGTTTTCACCTTATTTACTACTTAAGGTTTTCTTCCCTTCTTCTTTGAATTTTGCAACCGAGAATCACCTCATCTTTGAGCATCAATTCGGACTAGAAGGATGGATGGAAATGGGATTTGATCAGCTCATTAAAAAGAAGAAGAAGGGAGGAACATAATGGACATATTTGTGACTTAAGAGCTTACCTAGGTTTCTCGGAGTTGCTCTTGGAAGATGGATGCTTTGAAGCTTCAATGGAGGCTGGAAAAGAGAGGGTTTGAGCATGCATTCTTGGTTGGGAGGAAGGGAGTGAGGAAATGAAGTCAATTTTGGCTTTTAAAGTGATAAAGTGATATAAAATAAAATAGTTATGATGAGTCATCAAGCTTGCTAAATATTTTCAGTTGTAGCTGATAAGGAGGAGGTAAAGAAGGGCTGGGTGATTGCTGTTCTTGGCTGGGAAAGAAATATGTAAAGAAAATCATTACTTTACCTTATAAAGTAATATAAGGTTACTTTAATGAATAGTGGTTAGTGAGTCACTAGGAGATATTTTGTAGTTTGCTTAATGGAGAGGAAACCCTCCTAAGCTGGTGGCAATATGAAGTCAAGGTCAAAGGTTGATATTTGTCCATTGACTAGATTAAGGAATTACATGTTATTAAAGTACTATTCACACCAAATTTACCCATTTTGATTTTATTTAAAAACTTTGAATTAAAACTTCTAATGTGGTACATCATGACACATTAGTTTAATAATGAATGTAATCTGGTGTCAAAAGTTACAAGAATTCAATATCTTTGAACTTATTTACAAAAACGTGCTTTAAGGAGTTTTAAGGCACATTTTGTGTTTTAACTTGTTTCTGAGGTCTGTTTTCTTTGGGATTTGTTTTATAAAGTTCCTTTCTTGATTATGAAGCTTATAAATCCAATGGAGGTTAGGGCACATTTTTGCCCTATGTGACTTTTAAGCATGTTAGTGCTTGTTCGTTGATGTTGGAGTGTTGTCCAATAGTTTTATTACATTCATTTTTGAGTTAATATTCTTAGAAATTAATTTTGGATCCTAAGGAGTTCATTTGGGCATATATTTGCCCTAAATGGTCAAAGGGTGTAATATTTACTTTATGTTGACCATTGTTGTTTTTAAATTGGTTTTAAGGTATGTTTAGGCCTTAATTTAATTGATTAGATGTTTAATCAAGTAGGGGTATTTCAGTCTACCCCCCTTAAAAAGACTTCGTCCCGAAGTCATCTTTTCTCAAATAGGTATATAATATATATCTACCCATGATTCCCATAATGTACATCTATGTGATGTAATATTCACGCATAATGTGTTGTGCTCATATTTCACATAGCCCTCAAGTGTGGAATTAATTCAAATATATGGATATAGGTGATCCATCAGCACCATCATTTCCTAACAGTTCTAACCACCTTGACAACCTCCCCGAGGTGTCCATGACATTCCACGTTCCACATTTCATCATTCTATACTATGATCCATTCAGTATCTAGACGATACTTATACGAAGGATTCATACAAGCATAAACATACATATATATATATATATATATATCACATGTATCTCTAACAAACACTACATTCACATCATTATATAAGTATCTCATAGGATACGTACAACACATACATTCACAAGTGTGCAATGCACATACAATCAAACAACGCATGCCCCGCATAACAAACAAACAACCAACAACAACGAACAACAATTTATTGTATGCCCCGCATACGACTCGTTAAACTTAGTGCACACACTGTGCACGGCCAAGAGGTTCTACCCCCCCTTAAAAACGGTTACGCCCCCGTACCCCACAAGAATACAACAACCGCTATTCAAAGAGCGCTGGATACTTGGCTCTCATGTAATTCTCCCTCGTTCTTGTATTTGAAACTTTGGAGTGGAGTCTTCTCATATTGAGAGACGGGTTGATCTTAGCCATTCGATTCTAAAAGAAATTATTCGAAGGGTGAGGCGTGTACATTTCCAGCAAAAGGCGTGGAGTACTTGCTACGCTCTCCTAAAACACGTTCTATTGGGCCCACTCGCTCCGTATTGAGGTGCAGACCCTTGGATATAGGGCTTAGTGTGCCCTTCATTCCTATCGTTATATCCTAGATGGTTTATTAACCGGAAGTTATTGCTAAACCCGTTCCACTATGACAGTGTCGTTCACGGTCCTTGTTAATTGGAAACAGAGGTCTCTTAGTCGGTGTGGTAACGTTAATCGTATGTGCACACGACTGGATCTAAATCGTGTATCGATGTTTTAGATCAATAGCGTAGAATATAGTTTGCGATGTTACTATCTTTACTTGTTGATATAATGTTGAGATGAGGTATGATATTAATTATCATTATACTTGGTGCCTTTTCACACTAGTTTCTATTATTTCTTAAGACATATAGCTATAAGTGCATGCGAGGATAATTCTTGTAATCCCGTGTTTCCCGGTTGTTTTGTTCCGGAGTAAAATATTTAATGGTGATATTTGTTATGTACTTCTCATTGTTGTATATTATGCTTTTCGTGTTGTTTCACAACATTCTTTGTATGGTTCGCCCCGTTTATTAGGGGAAACCTATTGTTATAATCATATGGTGTCCTGCACTGTTTGACATCCCGTGCGGGTATGTTCTTGGTAGTTGAGGTATTTTCCTATGGTATATTTTATATCTCTTGTATTTTTCACGTTGTTCACAAGGAATGTAATTGTATATTTATGAGTTCCTGTGAGAGTTATAATTTTGAACTCAATATTTATTTTGGAGCGTGTCCTTTAACGGTCTAGGCTGTTGTATAGCCTGCCATCCTTTTTATTTCTCATCATTGTGTTCTATGCGAGTTTTACTCGTCTAAGTTAGCGTATGTATTCATTCTAATGGTTGTTTATATTGGTCGCTTCCGTGCACACCATATTCCAGTCGATTCGACGGTTATATATTTATTGTGGTATTTGCCTTAAAGTTTAGGGCATCCGCTAGTGTACAAACTTTGCCTTTATTGTATATTAGATAATAGTGTACTTGTGTTTGACCTCTTTTCGGTTAAGAACGTACCACTGTACTTAATTTGGACATACATGACTATCATACCATTTAGTATTGTCGTATATATTTTCTATTTGGAGAGTAATTCTCTCTTTGCCCCTTTTTACGGGTAATGATTGTAATCATTAAGTGGTTCTTCCCGAGTATTGCGAATTGTGTTAACGTAGATGGTTACTGAACCTTTTTAGGTTGTTATACATTTACCCGCCCATTGGGTGGGTTTTCATGTTTGTCATTAAGTTAACTATTAGTTTTCTCCACTTCTGGGAGGTTTTCCTTTAAAGGTTATTGTTTTTAGCCATTCCTTTGCGGAGTTATGACTTGGTCACATTATATTCAAGGTTTTCGGTTCCATTATTTTTGTTAGTTTAACTGGGGCTCTATTCGTTAATTCATCTGGGGTGAGTATTTATACTGATCTGGGTTTACATCTCTGACCTTCGTATGGAGTTGACTACCTCTTGTGTTCCTTTCACCACTTGTCTACGTGTATGGGGTACCCATGGAGTGTGGTCGTCCCATAACTTGTTTATAAACTCGTAGTGTCCGTCACATGTTCGTGAAGTATTATGTTGTCAATCTCCTTTCTTATTAGTATTGGGGGTCTCCCGAGGGAATGTTCGGTTCCCTGGGTTCCCTGCCCAATGGTAAGGTTTCGTGTATTTCAATTTAGCAGGTGTTTGTTATATTTCATCCTAGTGATAAGGTTTGCGTTGTAATAATAGGAGACGGTTTTCTCCTCTTTGTTATTGAGTATGTTGTTGAGAATGGTTCGTTGATATCTTTTAAGAGAATCCATGACTTTTCGTATTTGTAAGTTGTTGTTATTTATTGACTAGTGATAGTTACTTGTATACTGGGTCTAAACTGTTGTCATTCAGATTCCTTGTGCGTGGTTTGGCGCTTGTTAATTAATTAGTATGTTATTCGGTTGCTTACCGCATGTACCGTAGCTCTCTTAACTTTGTTCTATTTCCTGGGTTACATCATTTGGTATATTACTGGACTTCATGGCAAAGATCCATGTTTTCTTCATTTATGGAAGTCTTTCTAATGGTTTGGTTTTAACCGGTTCTTGTTGTCGGTCATGTTATACTATACGTTACTGTTCTAATAACATTTATTGGAATGTTTTCGGAGGCGATATTTTGCGCTCCTAGACTCATGCCATTTTTGGGGTATATCGGTTATCTTGCTTAGGCTTGGGCCTTGTTCATTGATTAAACTTTGATGTTGTATTATTGTGTAGGCTGTTTGCCATTGTTTTAATTCACATATTCACCATCACTGACAATCGTCTTAAGAGTAGGCGACATGTCTTTTGCATGTACTCATACTTATCACTTTTGCATGGCGAGACGCCTGTGGCGGTAGCCATTCCTTTACTTGGTACCACATCCAGTGATCAATGTGATCAACAGGATAATATTATAGAATTCCATCTTAACGTTTGTTCCTCATTGTTTATGGTACTCCTTGGTAAAGGTAGTGCCCTGGGGTGGTAATTATTCGTATTCATTTTATGTTGGCGTAAGCCTTTGTGGGTGTAATATCGAACTTGATCGTTAAGTGATCATGTTTCCACCACAATTTCCTATATAGTTTAATATATTCAGGAGTGTGCTATTACTCACGAGTATACTTATTTAGTACCTCATTTGTCAGGTTGTGTGTTCTAGCTATTTGCAGCTAGTATACTTCGATTCTGGTTTATTCTCAATGTAATTAATCGTGGCAACTTGTGGAGAGTCTCAGGAGTCATCCAACCCTGATGTGATTAGCACTAGTGTTGAATTATCCTTCCACCCCAATTTGTGTTCAGCTTCCCTTGACCTGTACTGGATCAAGTTCCACTTCCCATGTCCATTTCAGGCCATTAAATAATTTAAGCAAGTACGTTATGTTGTTTGGTTCATAGGCCGATGTTATTTGATTCATTCTTGTTTAATGGAAGTAGTTTGTTATGGGCTGGTGTATGCCCTTTAGTTGTATTGGTCGGACTCATCGGGTCCTTCCGAGGTTGTAGGCCTCGTATCTTAAGGGTTTCGTGACTTTAAGGTGATGAAGTGTAGTTATGTTGTTGTATTCGAGTTGTACGAATGCTTGGCAGTTACTGGTAGCCATGGTGTTGTACCACTGGTCTACATGGTTTACAGAATTCGGTTGCAATTATGATAGTAGTCGTAACTATAGTCGTTGTTTGCAGCACTTGTTGTAGCAAGTGCGCAAGGTAGATGGAATTATTAGTAGATTGTTTAACTTAGCGCTTGCCGTGGCAAGTGCGCCATGCAGGTTGAGTTGTCGGTTTCAGATTTGTTCGTCTTACTACCGCTTCGGTTGTTCAAGTACGATTAAAACGATTCTTTCCAAAAAGGATGGTATTTTGGCTGGAAGATTTTCCTGACCACATTGTCATCAAGGTATCCAAGTTCTACCTCACATTCGGTTCATGACAGCATAAACGTTTGGAATTTTGTTCATCCTTATAAGTCGCCATGTCAAGGTCCTAGAGTTACAGTAGGGTATACATAAGACTGGGTCTAGAATTCGATTATAACAAAACGAGTGAATTATCACAAGATTCCCCACACTCACAATATAGTTTCACTTGGCAGTCTGGTACTACAATACAGTAATATAGTAGTCAAAAGTCTCCACGACTGGCGAAGGTCTCGCGGAACTCAGGGTGCTCCCGATTCACTCGCCTTGGTGTCCTGGTAATCCTTTCCACAACGTCTACCGTAGTAATGGCGCTCGCCCCCGGCGGTGCCTATCACTACAACGCTTGGTCATTATAAGAAATGTAGGGTATTGAATTTTTACTAACGTTATAAGAGTAGGATTTTACACTTCTGTGTGAAAATGCTAAGGCGGTCTATTGGGCTTGCTAGTCCTCTTTCCTTTATTCGGGGATTTGTGTTTTTCAGTTGTATTAAACTCATTGGGTTGTGGCGGGAGGGGTATCGTCGGCGGTAGTCCAAGCTGGACTTCCACATGAAAGTGGACTGTTGCCAATGTACACGCGATGTTCGGTATGTCTCCTCCTGACTGAGTTCTTAGCTGGTCCATGACGGCAGTGACGATCTCGGGGATACTAGGTATTCCCGGGCCTTCGTGCCCCTGGCCAGCTTCTTGGCCATCGCCACTAGACATCTGTATTACAGTTCGTCCTTTCATTACTCGATAACTTACCACATTTCAGTCAATCACATTTGTGTGCCGCAAGGGCTAACACTTGCAAGCCAAAGGCTTTGCATAACATAAATTCATTAAAGTGAAGATGTTTCGTACCTCACAAACGTTTCCCCTATTTCCCAAATCCTAGGCTCACTGTCTTAAATCCTATTATCTCGTCATCAAAGCGGTACTCCGCTCTGATACCACTTTTTGTAACACCCCACTCGTAATCTCGTAATAATCACTCTCGTAGCAATAATTAAAAACGTCTCACAGCGGAAGTCACACAGTAATAAACCTCACTTGGGTGTCACATGCCATTACTCGCCCATGCGAGTAAAGAAGCAGAAATAAAATAATTACGAAACAACGCTGACAATATATACATAACCGCAGTGATAATGAGATGCTAACCTATACATCATTCTAAAACCAAAAGTAATCTCAACGACAAGTGAGCGTCTAAATATTCCTGATTGTATACAACGTCATTAACCAAGTAAACTAATATCCATCCTAATACAATATGAATTCTCGTGCGGTATTCAAATTAAAACCCTAACTACCCGGGTCCCGCACTTCAGCTTCGTCGGTAATCATCACCTACATAAATGCCGAGGAGGCTCAGCGATAAACGCTGAGTATGCTAGGTTTGGACCCTATTGGTCACTTAATAGTCATGGTCGTCATTATAGTAGATTCATTACATGCTTTTACCGGTGTACAAGTATATTAAAGCAGTAAATACATGAGTGGCAGGTAATGAGAAACAGTTAAGGTAGTCATTATAGTTCACACACAACAGCACATAGCACATTTAATCATAACAATGATAAACACGTAGCCGTTAAGTAACGGTCTTGTATACATTCATATATCATCCATAACAAGGTCAAAAGGTGATAAGTCACGCCGTCGTTTATAAGGGTAATTTCGCATTAACACAACCGGCCTCCCCGGGCCCTCACATAACATTGTATTTTAGTTAGCACTGTCGGGAGTCAAGTTAGGACATCTCGAAATAACTCACACGGACAGTGGTCCCACGTACACACAAGGTGCTCATAATGCCCGGAGGACCAGGAGATCCCGGGACTTCCACTTTGCCTTTTTAAAGGTGTCCACAAATGGGCAAGGGCCTGGTGCCAACTAGGGGTGGCAATTCGGGTTAATGGGTCGGGTTAAAGCTCACCCATACCCAACCCGATTAAAATTATATTAACCCATACCCGACCCAAAAATAATCAAGTTACAAACTTTCAACCCATACCCAACCCATATAAAATCATTGAACCTAAACCCAACCCGTTTAACCCCTTTAAATACAAATAATCTTGTTTTTCTGCAAAATGATCAGTCGTCCATAAAAACGTGCACATGGCGGTCATTTATTTTGAATTATTATGTGTCGTTTTTTTAAATGTCAATATTCTGTTAAATGGGTCAATAATCTTAACTCATAGCCGTTATTTGTGCGGATGAAATAGTGTGACGATAGAGTTTGTGCGACTAATGATTAACATAGTATTTAGGTTTTCAAACAAACAGTGAATGGTGGATATAGATGGCCTAGAGAATGTATTTTGGTTTATAAAATAATTATTTGTGTGGGCCCAAAGGAGTAATAGTATTTTTGTTTGCTATTATACTAAAGGTTATAGAATTAACACATATCCAAGTAAAATATATACATATTTATTTATTTTTAATTTTAAGTAAACGGGTCGGGTTGAGTTCGGGTTATGACCCTTAACCCATACCCAACCCATATATTTAATAGGTAAGCCATACCCAACCCAAAAATTAAATGGGTCAATAATCTTAACCCATACTCACTATTTACGGGTTGGGTTTGGGTCAAGTTATCGGGTTGGGTAAAAATTGCCACCCCTAGCCAACAGTAGCACACTCTGCCTGACGATCTATATAGGCTCGATCAGGATTTAACAAGAGTAAACCCGATCCGGGTGTTAACTCTAGAGATCTCTATGCGCAACCAATAACCGGTGGCTATCTGGATTTATATATATATATATCATCACACTCATCCACTCTCCAACACTTGATTAAAATTTATCAGTTACCCAAAGTATAGTTTTAGGTCTTGGAGATTACATTTATTACTTAGCCGCCCTGTGGGTCTTACGCATACCTAGAAGTAATCTAGGTCGTATTCATGTTCGAGAACCATGCTCTAGAGACCGACAATGTCGTGTCTCGCACCTAAGTGGTTTACTTAGGTTATTTTATATACATACTTATAATACTAGGCGTATTATATAAAGCATCCTCAATCACATCACATTGCTCGTATATGTATATTTATATAAGTCGATCTATAGTCGACGTAGTATTAGTCCCGAAGGACGTTCACGCATAATTAAATAATGCGAGAAAAGAAACGGTTAAACATCACATAACATTTTTACACATACAAACATACACACATCGCACACGTTATACATCAAACATATCTGAGCCCGAGGAAGCCCTCAGGACATCTCAGATCAAACCCTTTACATACCGTTCACCTCAGACGAAGGATGCGCAAAACCTTAGCTCGTCAAGCGCCTCCGTTGGTAGTACGATCTAAATATACACAACACTATAGGTCAATCCACATGACTTAATTAAACTCGGTATATCCGAATAATACTAGTAATCCCGGCATTTCATCCCCGGATTTCAACAGTTAATTGTTTAAAATAACGTTACGTAAAACTTGCCATCCGTAGTAATTTCTAATATCCGGGTTTATTTAAATGCGTCGGTCGTATAAAACGTCTTAGTTGTAGCGTTTTTGAATGTTAGGATTTATTCCATTATATCCCATAACATTTACGAGTATATACATTCGTGTTCATACTTAGGTATTAAATTTAACCAATCTGGTTAGGTATACAAGTACACATTTGTAACCTATAGTTGCATGTATACATGCAACGTTAATCCATGTGATATATTATACTTGTCTACTAATGTTTACAATTCATTATAAGCCTTAATATTGTTCCTATTTGAACTTAGGCATATAACCTATAGTTGCATGAATGCTTGCACTAATTTTATATGGTATTATTATTTAACCATTTGTTATAGTACATTGTATTATAATATACAAGACTTGTAACAAGTTTTATTTAATTTTAAACTAAATAACTTGTACTTTATAACGTATTTATGTAATAACATTTACTCTTTTATATTATATAGTTTCCAACTATACCATATACTTATTATTTATATATTCTCACATATGCTTGCGCATTATATATATATATATACTTATACATATATATTTCATGAATTGTACTCTTATATTATATGTCACATTTTATCACCTTATGTAAGATGATTATTTTCATTTGTTGCATTATATTATGCAATTTATATTAAGAACTTTATCTTAATGTTTTGTATCATTTCATGACATATCTTTATAATTCCTAAGGTTTATTTAATACTAACCTTAGTTTATAAATCCCATTTTCTTATTAATTGTCACATTATTTTATGTGAATGTTATTAATGATAATTGCTTCATTTAATCACATTAATACTATATAATATCTATAGTATTTATATCATTGTAAACCATAGCTTGAAATTCATTTTCCAACTCTTATTATTTGCGCAACAGCCCCTTGTATTTTTATTAATTATGTTTTGACCACATAATTTATACAATGTTACATGAAATACCCCAAACCTTGATATGTTGTTTAAATATTAGACTATGGTACATAAAGGCTAAAAAGTGCCTTAGAAATGCTATTAAGTAAACTAAACCATAGTAAACACAATAAAGTACTACTAAGACAGCTTGAGCAAAAACATGCTCTAAGCTTGGAATGAACTTGGTTAGGACCCAAAGAGCCTACCAAGACTTAATAATATGCAATTAAGATTTGATAAGGCTAACTAAGTCCTTAAGAAACATTGGTAGACAATTAAACCAAGGAAAACACCATAAAGTCAATTTAAGCAAATACTTGCCCTAGACTTGGTGTAACCTTGTATAAGACCTAAAGGTGAAATACCCCAAACCTTAATTACTTTAATTAAATAAATAAAAGTAATTAATGAGAGATTAAGGAATTAAATACCCTTAAATAAGTACAAGGGAATAATATAATATTTAATTAAACCCTAAAAGTTGTTAGGAAACATAAACGAAACCTAAAACGACGTTAAGGAGGTTTAGGAAAAAGAAATATAAACAAAAGTAAAACTAATCGTTTTACATCGAAAAACGTGTCACAAATATTTTTTTAAAAAAATGGGGTCTTAGACACCTTATAAAGTTATGTGGGTAGTTATAGAGGCATTTGAAAATTGGTTAAACAGTCAAAATAAAAGACGTCGCTTTTTCGCCTAAAATGGTGAAACGCAAACCAATAAGAAATTAAATACTAAGTAATCCAATTTATAAATAACAATAATGATTATTGTTAGAAAATATAAGTTTGGAAACATAAAAATGTCCGTCCCGTTATACGAAACAATATGTCGCAAACGAAATGAAAAACAGGTCTAAAATAAGTTAAAACGACATTATTAGTGTAACAATTAAAAAAAAAAATGGGCCGACCAGCTAAATGACTGGGCCGGCCCAGTCTCCCTTCACTCTTGATAGAGTATCGATCCAAACTGGAAATAATAATAATAAGCCCAACAATCTATTATACTCTCACAGTGACTTACAACCCTAACTGGCGATTGGGACCTTACTACTCAACGCCTCTCCTTCATTCACCTAAATCACAACCCTAACTGGAACGATCTGCCTGCCTCCATTCTGTCATTCTTCTTCGACAATCTTCTTCCACATTCCTCTCTTCTCAACTCTCGATTCTCTCTATCTTTACCTCACGGTAATTCTACCCTAACTGGCGAAGAACAAGAGCTACCGAGTTCGAACATGGAGACCGCAAAGGAGCAGATTGAGCCACGGCTGGAACCGAGAATGGGCGGGACGAATCGATGAGGGTGCCGAAGAATTAGAGCCAATAACTTCTGGAATCAAGGTGTAAATCAGTAAATTTGTTTTGCTTGTTTTTCTGTCCGATTCTTAGTTAGATTCGAGACAAAATTAGGATAGAAACTACCCACTTCTTCTTCTCTGAATTCGGTGCTTAGCGGCCGATTTGCTTTGTGAACGGTTGTACAAGTCCAGTTAAATCTTGTGCGATTGTGATGTTGTGTGGTTTCGAAATTTTGTATAACACTGGACCGTTGTATATGGACGTTTATTCTGGATATTATCAATTTTGAATTTAGTTCTGTGATACCTTGTAGTTTAGAAATGCTAGAAGGAAAATCTGCTATGTTGAAACGAAAATTCAGAGATTTATGGTTACGAATTGGAAACTAGGTTTCTGGAAAATTGAGTATGATTTGGTGATTTTCGGAATGAAAAAAAATAGGGTTACAAATCTGTAATTAAGGGTTTCGAATAGAAATGGGGGTTTCTGATATTAGAATCGAATGAAGGTTTCAAAAAAAAAATATATAGGGCAAAATCGGTAATATAAGAGAACTGAGGTTAAAAACGTGAATATAACAATTCTGGGGTGAAAATTGGAATTAGATTGTTTTAGGGGCGATTTGTAATTTCTAGAAAAATTAAGGCTTGGGAATCTGAATGTGTATTAGAGTTTCTGAAAATTAGCTAAATCGATTTGGGGATTTTGAATGGTGAAATTTGAATTAGATTAGTCAAACATTGAGTTGGGCTAAGTAAATTAGACAAATTAAATTGGGTTTAGGAATAATCATTTGGGCTGAAATTTAAGTTAGTAAATTGGATTTGAGGGCTTAAGCCCAAATTAGAAATGGAAGAAATCTGAATATTAAATTGGGCTTTTAAACTAGAATATTCTTAGGGAATTGGATTTAGGAAATAAAAGGAGATAACCTATTGATGTAATAAATGACCAACCAAAATGGGTTGTAATACACAAATTAGTGTATTGATTTGGGCTAACCATAAGTAATTAGACATTAAATTAGTAAGTTGTAAAAGAGGTTAAAGGATTTTATTAAGGAATCATCTTATAAAATCGGTATTAATCTTTAAGTGATAAGAATGATAAGAATGATATTAATTATATGAGAAATTAGAGTTTTATATATGTATGTATGATGGGTAACATTTGAATTGTTGAGCCTAATAACTTTTTTTTTTAGTAAGTTGATTAAGTAATGGACCAATATGGTAAAGGAGTTTGTTTCTACAAATTAGTAGAGGTATTAAGGTTAGTATTGCACATATGAGAATTTATATACACATATAGGTATATAAATATTAGTGGATTGAAGGTTAGGAGAGTATGAACATATACGTCCTTGTAACATTAAATCGGTGGGAACATACTTGTATAAGATATGTACGTGTGTACATAATAGTTTACATTGGAGTTTATGAAATTATATGTATATAGATGTGCAAATACGTGTGTATATGTAATTGAAGGATTAGAGCTCTGGAACAATTAATTAGAGGTTGGAATTATACAATTAATTGAATACAACTATTAAAGTTAGAAAGTATTTTTAGAGTTGATACGATGTTGTTAAATATTTTATATATACATATATATATATATATTTAGATATATATAGACTTGTGAGGACTTATATATAAATATACGCATGTGTATATAGTTGGAAGTTTAATTAAGAGAGTTACATATGGTAACGGAATGTTTAGGAGATAATTAAGTTATTAACTCGCCCGGCTACTATGTTATAGGATCTAGATAGTCGGAGGTGTTCGACGGGTTAGGCGAGCATCGCTTTAAGAGCTAGCCAATCTCCAGGTGTACGGTACAGTTCTTCTGTGACCTGCTTGCTAACGAGGTGTCCCTCGGCTTGTGTGCTATTTGTTTTTGTGTGTTCACTAAACAAGATAAAGCATGCAACCGGAATATTATTTATTGTATTGTTGTGTGATGTTTGAAAACTAACACAACATACCGTGAGAACTTACTAACCAACGTGTAGTAAGGAATTGAGTGAGACTAAGGAACACTCCCTAATATGGGACGATATGAACCGAAAGAGGTTAACCAACAAATATGGTCTTGAGATTACTACTAACTGGGACTTGAGTGAGGAAACCCGGGACCGATCTCCGGTCATGCATGCTAAGGAAAAAGGGGGACGGTATCTGAATCAGGTCCGCCCTCCGCTTAAGGACTTGTCTTCGGACTTGTAGCCTAGGGCCGGTTGCCGGCTCAGCTGCGCTGGACTCCCGTCCAGAGTAGGTGGCATTAAGATGGTGCGGTGGGATCACCTAAATCCCAGGTTCGAACTAAGCTACAACCATTCCCCTCCAGGAACGGTTTGTATACTGAGATTACGATTAAGGTAAGGATAAGATAAGTTGCAACCATTCCTCTTTAAATGATGGTTTGTATTACTAAGACTAAGATAAGCTACATCCACTCCTTATTAAAGGGTGGTTGTTTCTAAGATTAAGATAAGATTAAGATTGAGGTGAGATAAGTATGGACTAAGATTAAGAGGGAACATTACTTAAGGAGTTAAATAACTAACTCTCTAATTAAGGGAACGCATTTAAGTCGTTCATTGTGTGTGAACTTTGATTGTTCATATTTGGATTGTTGTTTACAGCATTTACTATTATGTTGTGCATCTAATCAACCTCCATGCTATCGACAATTAGTCGTCGTAGCCACGTTAGCTTGGGGGCCATGAGAGGATCGTACCAGCATTCGTGCTGACCCCCTTTGGGGGCTGTTTACTACACAGGTGAACATCAGGTGGCGGCCGACGCGAGAGTAAGAAGGGGTACAAGTGTTACGGGTTAAGTGTGGCCTACGAGTTGTGCATGTACACTCGTGTGGCATTTGAGTTAGTAAGATGTATAGGATGTGAGGGGATTGTAAGAAGGACATGTATTTGGTTAAGATTGTTATGTACTAATGTTCGGTATATTCTGTAGTCAGACCGTGGCAAGGTCCTGGATTGTGAAGAATTCCGCTGTGACATGTTATATATATACTGTTAAGTTGCGAGACCACATCTGGATTGAGTTGGGGTGTTACAAAAAGTGGTATCAGAGCGTAGTTACGCTCTGAAGACAAGAATTACCGAACTTAGGAGGATACCGAGTTAGAATCTGAGTTATGGGTTAAGGGTTGAGAGATAGAGCGAGAGGTGCGTTAGTTAGGACTTCCCGGTGTTTACCGGATATCCATAGTACCTAAACCCGCCCTCCACATCCCTAACCTTGAATACGTGGAACAAACGCCAGAGAGAAGTAAGCCTTCTCTTACTCGGGAAAAACCCGATCTGGTAGTTAGTTAACAGTAAGCAATACAGAAACATCTTGTTGAACAACAGTTTATGAGAACTTGAACGTTTTAAAGGAGCGCAACAGAGAAACAGGCGCTACCTATGGAATACTATCAATAAGGGAACGGTAATTACCGGCAACATGGGTCGACATGCTACGCAGTCGAAATAACCCGCAATACCATTGGTAGGGATAGCACTATGAGTGCAATGGATAAGGAAATGATAAGTGACATGAGTACCGGACAGTGGTCCGAAGGGGCATGACAGCGGGATATACAGCATGAGATTAGATACCGAAATCCAGTTAGAAACGGGAACTCCAAACCCATACAAGGAAAGGTTACAAACCTGGCCAACATAACGCGACGACGAAAACCCATACAACTGTATACGAATAGGACTACAATGTAGTGCCTAAAGGAGAATCATTACTTAATAACCACAACAAAATGTGTGGAGACAGGAGCGAGGAATAAGACATAAGAGAATAACAAGGGGTTCCCTCAGAAAGAGGAACGCCCTGATAAGTGACAGTACTGTCAAACCAACCAGGAAACTGCCGGATGGCTAGTTATCCAAAAAGAGAACATCTAAGGAGTCCGAGGACTACCAAATACAAACTAGGTGGAAGTACCACTACCGACGCACATACCGTAGCCCATCTTGCATGGCGCACTTGCCATAGCAAGTGCTACCACGGTTAAGCTACGAAAGCCATCACGGCGAGATAAGAACACTACAGTCGTAATATATTAATACCGGATTGTAAATCCATAAGAACGAGAGAATAAGACCTTAGAAAGGCCTGACGGCCTGACCATGATAAGATGAGTCGACACACCAGTCAGCAGGGAGCTGAACTTGGACGCAATGCTAAATGGTATAAAATTTTAGCAACAGTACAACCTACTACAGCAACAACATACAAGGAAGGTATTAAGAGATACAATGAAGGCAGTCGACAGAACGACTTCCAGCAGGAACGGGATAGAACTCCTGAGATAACCATTAAAAAAATACCAATAACAACAATCTTCGTTGAATATGTCAGTAAACCCCGAAAACAGGGACATAGGGAATAAACTTAAGCAGTAATCTACCAAGGATTAAAGACATACAATCCCGACAGAGGGAAGCTCAGAGGACTACCCCCACAGAGTGGGCATAGTCGAGCCGAATAAATTGATTAACGACAGTTAGTATTGTTTGCCTAACTCATCAACACCCAAGTATGATTAATCATTGACGGTGGTGAAGCCAACGAAAGTTGAACACAGCATTGAGATGGAGACACATGTTAGCTAGAATAAACATCCAACGGAGACACAGTAAGGCCAATGCTTAATACGAATTAATTCTATGTGAGCGAGAGTATCGTTGCAAACACCGAATAATGTCGGTTTACCTAAGCGAGCTTCCATAGTGTGAAGCAGGATGCAACAGCTTACCATTAAATCCAATACCACATCAAATGATGTAACCTGCCATATAATGGAGTACAAAGAACTAGTATTTATGAAGTTAATTTACTAATGAGCTAGAGTACAAACAGTGAACCGACCATCGGCTCTCACTCAAGAGAAATCAAACACTAAGGAGCTATTGATGAATGAGTTAGCAAAACAATCACAAATGAATTATAAGGGCGCTCATGTAAGAGCCATGGGACTATTGTTGTGTGCAGGTGGCTATGTGAGATTCAGTGTTTACATTATGTCATTTAAGGGCCTAAGAGCCATGGGACTATTGTTGTGTGCAGGTGGCTATGTGAAATTCAGTGTTTAAATTATGCCATTTAAGGGCCTAAGAGCCATGTCATTTAAGGGCCTGAGTGCCAAGCAATTTAAGGTTTATGCAAATTGTATTGTGAATTGAAGTAGTTGAAGTGTAATTGGTGTGTTGTGAATATCCACTAAGGACGTGATTAACTTGGGTTGATTTGAGGAGAAAATCTATGCATTTGGGTATGATAATATAGTAGAGAAGTCATGGCGAAATTTGTGTAGAAACCAAGTGTATTAGGTGTTAAGTGAGTTACTATGACCCAGGACTTACCAGGAATCATTAAAGGATAATGGAGTAAAAATGAGTGAACTAAGGTGTACTTACGAGGTAGAATGACCTATAATGTAATTGAGGAGGAATTGCCAGGAAGGGCACTAATGAGAATAAAGAGATAATACAATAGACAGGGGCGGAGAACAAACCACTCTTTTTAGGGTGGGGATACCTCTCCTCGTTGTGAGGCCATGAGTGAGAATAAACCCCTCAAAAAGGGCTTTCACTTATTAGAGATATAATACGCTTTTGTTAAGGAATGGAAACTGTAAACCTTGAGATTACCTTAGAACATACCAGATACACTTGAGTAATGAGGAAGGCTGCAGAGACAGACCTCATATCCAACAACCAGGATTTAAGAATCAGTAATCATCAGAGAAAAACATTGTGAGTGCACAGTATAGCACGTCAAGTGACCAATGCTCAGAAGAGTTTGTGATTAAACGGATGACTTCTTCAGTAACCGGTTAAATTACATGGTAGATAACATCATAAAGGATGGAAGAACGTGAGAGAGACTGACCTACATACGAAACCGAAATTGAAGCGAAACACCTTCATGTTAAGAGATAACCATTTCACAACACGGTATGGCAACCGCCAAACACCGAAATTAGAGAACCCCAGTGTGTTTACACCAGGAAGGAATTGAGTATAAGATAAGATGTTAGAATGAATGAGTAAGTAGTTGCACCATCAATGGGCAACAAGGTAAAGGCCAACTACCACGGTAGCAGAGATCATAAGGACAATACTTATATAAGTGGATTAAGTCATGGTGCGCAGTAAAGCGACCATTATGTATAAGCCGTCAAATATTGACACAAAGGCAATTAGATCATTGAACTAAGACCGATATAAGTAAGGGAATAACATAGTAGATGAACTGTGCATTGATGCCAGTAGTCTAGGCCATGCGAGGTAAGATTTCACAGGAAGCACACTACCAATTCCTTAAGGAACTGGAAGTGCATTCCTAGTAGATCAAAATATAGGAAACAGGATGAAAGGCTCGATGGAAAGAGACCTCAATTGCTAAAGGATAGAGTCCGTACTAAATACAGAAACAAGCCAGAACACGCCATATCTAAAAACACAGTAGATGGATTTCCCTTGATTAACTTCAAGAAGAACAATAAGTGTTATTATGGAATGATGAAAGAGGAGATCGACGCCAGAAAACTTCATAATTAGCAATAGCTAACGTGTGACGGACACTACGAGTTTACTAAAATGAGATGTGGGACGACTGCACCCCACAGGGGCTTGCAGGCCTAAGATTCATTTATGAATTCGTCGGGTAAGTAGTAATGTATCAGTAAGGTACCCCATGCATGTAGACGAGTGGTGTAAGGAACACGGAAGTAGTCGACTCCGTACCACGGTCAACGACGCAAGATCAGACAAGAGCAGTTACTACCACAAACAGTTGAAGAGAAGGAACTGAGTTGAATCAACGACACAAAGGAATCAGAAAACCCATTTCAGATAGAAAATAAGTAAGAACTATGAAGTGCGAAGAGCACGGATTATTAAGTGTAGACATGAACATGTCTTAAGAAGTTAAAGATAAAACTGTAAAGCGCAATAAGCACTAAACAATAGTTTCAGATTAAGAATCATCCTCAGACCAAAGGTCTGGAAAGAACGATTTAGACATTGGAGAGAACGCTAAGAGTATGAACGTTAGATCTTCAGAGAGACTGGATAGACGAGTTACAACTCATTAAGGCCGTGTATATATAAAGATAACACGTGTCCACTGAGAGACCAATATTCCTAAAACTGTAAGGAAGCAGAAGGATATACAATACTGTAAAAGGATAAGAAAGGCAAACTAAGCCTAAGGTTATCAGAGTTGCGCAGCGGAAGCTAGCAGATCAGCACCTTTGAGATTAGACCAAACTAAGTTAAGAAAAATGTATAAGTACCGTTAAGAATCCTCGATACAGAGACTAAGCCATTAACAGAGTTATGACCCTCTGATCGAATTATAAGTGAGATAGATGACATGGAAGCTAGAATGCTTGGTGAGAATTAGACATCTTGAACCTATGTTCAAGGATGATGTAATGTTGATTACGTGGGCGTAATCCATTTTAAGGGGGGTAGAGCGAAAACCGCTTAGCGTATGTTTATGTACTGAGTACGTAAACTACGGTGTGCATAGCACAAAAGAATTTGAGAATTTGTTTTACATAAACATTTTGAGATCCATTATGGTTATTGCGCACAAAAGATGCGAATGCCATACATATTAAGTACCTATCTTGTTAACTCTGGTGTGAGTACAAGTTAAGTGAATTAGTGAAGAGGATTAAGGAGACTTAAGGAATATATGAGATATGAGTTGATATAAATCTATGTGTGAGATAAGAATAAGATAACACTATGAGATATTACTCGATATGAGTATGAGTTAGGAAATAGTAATGCTACGAGGTATAAGATGGTGAGAATTGTTATGAGACTGATATAGAACTTAGTAGGAATGAGAATCATGAGGTAATGGTTAAGAGATGAATTGGAATGATTGATGGACTGAGTCCACGCCTTGGAGATGTATTGATTATGACTAGAAATACTAAAAAGATAGAAAATTGGAAATGAGTGAATTACTTGATGTTTGAAAATGACGTGGGAGGTGGAACTTGATTTTCTAGGGATCAAGGGAAACCGAACACAAATTGGGGTGGAAGGATAGTTCAACACTGATGCTGATCACATCAGGGTCGGACGATTCCTGAAACTCTTTACCAGTGGTCACAATTAAATCACGCTAAGGATAGAGGTGTTAGGATAAAACGAAATTGGAGTTGATTGTATTTTTAATTAGAGGAATTATTCCTCACATGACCTCGTAAAAAGGATTTCCTTTTTACTGAGTCTCGCCATGAAGTCGAGGACGCATGAGCCTTTGTCTTCGGACCGGTGACATGGGGAGACAGAGTTGTTTTTGTATTCTGGCCCATGAAGGCGAGGATGAATAAGCCTTTGTCTACGGACCGGTGACATGGGAGAATACGATGAAAATTATGTGATTGTTTTAATCATCAAAAGGAACCAAAGGGAATTTTGAGTGCTATACATGCTTAAGCATGTTTGTGATATTTGTGGTATACATATATGACAGACCATATGAGTCTGTAGGTTTATATATACATGATCTATATGATCTATGGTATGAAGTTACTTGTGTACTCTAATGATATAAGATGCATGGGAACTTTGGGGACAAAGTTCTTTTAAGGGGGGTAGATTGAAATACCCCAAACCTTAATTACTTTAATTAAATAAATAAAAGTAATTAATGAGAGATTAAGGAATTAAATACCCTTAAATAAGTACAAGGGAATAATATAATATTTAATTAAACCCTAAAAGTCGTTAGGAAACATAAACGAAACCTAAAACGACGTTAAGGAGGTTTGGAAAAAGAAATATAAACAAAAGTAAAACTAATCGTTTTACATCGAAAAACGTGTCACAAATATTTTTTTTAAAAATGAGGTCTTAGACACCTTATAAAGTTATGTGGGTAGTTATAGAGGCATTTGAAAATTGGTTAAACAGTCAAAATAAAAGACGTCGCTTTTTCGCCTAAAATGGCGAAACGCAAACCAATAAGAAATTAAATACTAAGTAATCCAATTTATAAATAACAATAATGATTATTGTTAGAAAATATAAGTTTGGAAACATAAAAATGTCCGTCCCGTTATACGAAACAATATGTCGCAAACGAAATGAAAAACAGGTCTAAATAAGTTAAAACGACATTATTAGTGTAACAATTAAAAAAAAAATGGGCCGACCAGCTAAATGACTGGGCCGGCCCAGTCTCCCTTCACTCTTGATAGAGTATCGATCCAAACTGGAAAATAATAATAATAAGCCCAACAATCTATTATACTCTCACAGTGACTTACAACCCTAACTGGCGATTGGGACCTTACTACTCAACGCCTCTCCTTCATTCACCTAAATCACAACCCTAACTGGAACGATCTGCCGCCTCCATTCTGTCATTCTTCTTCGACAATCTTCTTCCACATTCCTCTCTTCTCAACTCTCGATTCTCTCTATCTTTACCCTCACGGTAATTCTACCCCTAACTGGCGAAGAACAAGAGCTACCGAGTTCGAACATGGAGACCGCAAAGGAGCAGATTGAGCCACGGCTGGAACCGAGAATGGGCGGGACGAATCGATGAGGGTGCCGAAGAATTAGAGCCAATAACTTCTGGAATCAAGGTGTAAATCAGTAAATTTGTTTTGCTTGTTTTTCTGTCCGATTCTTAGTTAGATTCGAGACAAAATTAGGATAGAAACTACCCACTTCTTCTTCTCTGAATTCGGTGCTTAGCGGCCGATTTGCTTTGTGAACGGTTGTACAAGTCCAGTTAAATCTTGTGCGATTGTGATGTTGTGTGGTTTCGAAATTTTGTATAACACTGGACCGTTGTATATGGACGTTTATTCTGGATATTATCGATTTTGAATTTAGTTCTGTGATACCTTGTAGTTTAGAAATGCTAGAAGGAAAATCTGCTATGTTGAAACGAAAATTCCAGAGATTTATGGTTACGAATTGGAAACTAGGTTTCTGGAAAATTGAGTATGATTTGGTGATTTTCGGAATGAAAAAAATAGGGTTACAAATCTGTAATTAAGGGTTTCGAATAGAAATGGGGGTTTCTGATATTAGAATCGAATGAAGGTTTCAAAAAAAAATATATAGGGCAAAATCGGTAATATAAGAGAACTGAGGTTAAAAACGTGAATATAACAATTCTGGGGTGAAAATTGGAATTAGATTGTTTTAGGGGCGATTTGTAATTTCTAGAAAAATTAAGGCTTGGGAATCTGAATGTGTATTAGAGTTTCTGAAAATTAGCTAAATCGATTTGGGGATTTTGAATGGTGAAATTTGAATTAGATTAGTCAAACATTGAGTTGGGCTAAGTAATTAGACAAATTAAATTGGGTTTAGGAATAATCATTTGGGCTGAAATTTAAGTTAGTAAATTGGATTTGAGGGCTTAAGCCCAAATTAGAAATGGAAGAAATCTGAATATTAAATTGGGCTTTTAAACTAGAATATTCTTAGGGAATTGGATTTAGGAAATAAAAGGAGATAACCTATTGATGTAATAAATGACCAACCAAAATGGGTTGTAATACACAAATTAGTGTATTGATTTGGGCTAACCATAAGTAATTAGACATTAAATTAGTAAGTTGTAAAAGAGGTTAAAGGATTTTATTAAGGAATCATCTTATAAAATCGGTATTAATCTTTAAGTGATAAGAATGATAAGAATGATATTAATTATATGAGAAATTAGAGTTTTATATATGTATGTATGATGGGTAACATTTGAATTGTTGAGCCTAATAACTTTTTTTTTAGTAAGTTGATTAAGTAATGGACCAATATGGTAAAGGAGTTTGTTTCTACAAATTAGTAGAGGTATTAAGGTTAGTATTGCACATATGAGAATTTATATACACATATAGGTATATAAATATTGGTGGATTGAAGGTTAGGAGAGTATGAACATATACGTCCTTGTAACATTAAATCGGTGGGAACATACTTGTATAAGATATGTATACGTGTGTACATAATAGTTACATTGGAGTTTATGAAATTATATGTATATAGATGTGCAAATACGTGTGTATATGTAATTGAAGGATTAGAGCTCTGGAACAATTAATTAGAGGTTGGAATTATACAATTAATTGAATACAACTATTAAAGTTAGAAAGTATTTTTAGAGTTGATACGATGTTGTTAAATATTTTATATAACATATATTATATATATATATTTAGATATATATAGACTTGTGAGGACTTATATATAAATATACGCATGTGTATATAGTTGGAAGTTTAATTAAGAGAGTTACATATGGTAACGGAATGTTTAGGAGATAATTAAGTTATTAACTCGCCCGGCTACTATGTTATAGGATCTAGATAGTCGGAGGTGTTCGACGGGTTAGGCGAGCATCGCTTTAAGAGCTAGCCAATCTCCAGGTACGGTACAGTTCTTCTTGTGACCTGCTTGCTAACGAGGTGTCCCTCGGCTTGTGTGCTATTTGTTTTTGTGTGTTCACTAAACAAGATAAAGCATGCAACCGGAATATTATTTATTGTATTGTTTGTGATGTTTGAAAACTAACACAACATACCGTGAGAACTTACTAACCAACGTGTAGTAAGGAATTGAGTGAGACTAAGGAACGCTCCCTAATATGGGACGATATGAACCGAAAGAGGTTAACCAACAATATGGTCTTGAGATTACTACTAATGGGACTTGAGTGAGGAAACCCGGGACCGATCTCCGGTCATGCATGCTAAGGAAAAAGGGGGACGGTATCTGAATCAGGTCCCCCTCCGCTTAAGGACTTGTCTTCGGACTTGTAGCCTAGGGCCGGTTGCCGGCTCAGCTGCGCTGGACTCCCGTCCAGAGTAGGTGGCATTAAGATGGTGCGGTGGGATCACCTAAATCCCAGGTTCGAACTAAGCTACAAACCATTCCCCTCCAGGAACGGTTTGTATACTGAGATTACGATTAAGGTAAGGATAAGATAAGTTGCAACCATTCCTCTTTAAATGATGGTTTGTATTACTAAGACTAAGATAAGCTACATCCACTCCTTATTAAAGGGTGGTTGTTTCTAAGATTAAGATAAGATTAAGATTGAGGTGAGATAAGGATGGACTAGATTAGAGGAACATTACTTAAGGAGTTAAATAACTAACTCTCTAATTAAGGGAACGCATTTAAGTCGTTCATTGTGTGTGAACTTTGATTGTTCATATTTGGATTGTTGTTTACAGCATTTACTATTATGTTGTGCATCTAATCAACCTCCATGCTATCGACAATTAGTCGTCGTAGCCACGTTAGCTTGGGGGCCATGAGAGGATCGTACCAGCATTCGTGCTGACCCCCTTTGGGGGCTGTTTTTACTACACAGGTGAACATCAGGTGGCGGCCGACGCGAGAGTAAGAAGGGGTACAAGTGTTACGGGTTAAGTGTGGCCTACGAGTTGTGCATGTACACTCGTGTGGCATTTGAGTTAGTAAGATGTATAGGATGTGAGGGGATTGTAAGAAGGACATGTATTTGGTTAAGATTGTTATGTACTAATGTTCGGTATATTCTGTAGTCAGACCGTGGCAAGGTCCTGGATTGTAAAGAATTCCGCTGTGACATGTTTATATATATACTGTTAAGTTGCGAGACCACATCTGGATTGAGTTGGGGTGTTACAAAAGGTCATTCCTATACCTTATTTACATGTTAAGAAACATGTTAAATCAATTACTAAAGAAACCCAAGCTTGAAAACAAGTTAAAACACAATATGTGCTTTAAGGAGTCTTAAAGCACATTTTTGAAAAATTGTCTTGGAAATGAGTTTTGAGTGGCTAAATGACCATCATTACTCTTTAATCAACATGTGTACTACTTAGTATCACATTAGGAAGCCTAAATCAATGGGAAACCAAAAATTTCACAAATATGTGCACTAATTAGTGAATAGTGCTCAAATAGTTCTAGTTTTGACTTAAGTCAACTTTAATTAGTTAAATGGTCAACAAAGACCATAAATATCTTTATTATGGAAGGGGGCACGGTTTTAGTGGTGGTGAGTCACCAACCTAGCCAGCCAACTAAAGAAAAGAAAAAGAAATAAAGTAAAAAGACTATTTGCTTTTATAAGTAAATATCTTACCTTTTTCATTCTCTCACCTCATTTTCTTCATTTCCCTTCCTCCTCCACCGTATCCCTCTTCTTCCTTCTGCTCCAAACCGTTCAAGCTACAGCAAGAACACTTCTCCAACTTCAAACTCTTGCCAAATCCAACTCCATGCTCCAAATCAAATTCTAAAGGCATATTTGTGCTAGTTAGACCAAGCTCTTCCTTTCTATCTTTTCAAATCTTCAAGAACTCAATTTTGGAACCATGGAGATTCACCATTGAAGGAGCTTAAGCTAATATTTGCATGCCTTGTCATTCTCCTTTGCTCCAAGGTAAGGAAAATCAAAGAATATCCAAGTTTCCCTTCATTTTCATATATAACCAAAAATTCCCCTCTTAATGGTGCATTATCTTGCTCTTCATTTAGCTTGATTCAATCTTCAAAGGACTAGGAGGAGTCCTCTCTTGCTTCTTAATCAAGTTCTCTTTCAAATTCCAAAGGTAAACATCAATTTTAGAGTTTTAAGACACTTATGTAAATCTAGGGTTTAATTATGAGTTTAAGTATTAAACTTAATGCTCATTACCCTTATATGTGTATTGGTTAGAAGATTGACAAGTGATAAGAGCTCCTTGCCGATTTTCAATCAAGAAAGAACAAGATAAAACAAGTGAGAAAATCTTGAAGAGAAGAGGTAAATGATCTTTCTTAATGTGGTTTTATGTACTAGGGAATTGAGCTATATTTGCTTAATAAATAACCTAAAGAGCCAATGGGAAATGAGCTAGAAAACTATCCACAAGTTGGACTAAAAGGACATGGGAGCTTGTTGTATGTATTTGTAGGTTGAAGGCATTTAAATGTGGAAATTCAGTGTTTAAGTTTAATGTTATTTAAAGGCCTAAGAGCCATGTTATTTAAGGGCCTAAGTGCCAAGCAATTTAAGTTTATGCACTATATTGTGATGTAGTGTAGTTTAAAGGTTTAGTTGTGTGTAAAGAACATTTCTTGTGAAGATGAATGTCTTTGATGGTTAAAGGATGAAAGACCATATGTTTGTGTGTAAGAATGTGTAAATTGGGATTGAGTGTTCTTGGATTGTATAAAGGTGGAAAACTATGTGTTTTGGTGTAAGGTGATACAAGAGAAGCTATGGCAAAATTTAGTTGATAAACAAAGGAGTTTATGTGTACTAATGAGATTTTATGACCTAGAAGGTACTAGGAATTTGTTAAGTGTTAAGATGGTGAAAGAGAGTGAATTAAGGTGTTCATGAGTCCAAGGATGACCTAGGAATAGTCTTGGAGGATTTAGAGATCAAATGGGTGTTTTAAACACACCAATGTTATGTTATGTGAATTGTTAAGTCTTGTTCAAGTTTTGGTACTCAAAGGAAAAATAATGCCTTGTGAAGGTCTAAGTGTAAACTTGTGGAAAATAGAAGGAGTTGTGTAAAGGAGGTGTTTGTGAGAAATAATGCTTTTGGAGTAGTGGTAATGTTTGTGAGACAACACTTTGGTTAGTTGAGGTAGTAGGCATAATATACCACTTAGAAATCTAAGGAAAAATGTTATTAGTGCTAGGAATTTTTGTGAGAAATTGAGTAACAAGTTAGTGATGATTTAGGAAGGGTTAGTGCATGATTTAAGGTGTTTAAACATGTAGGAAACATGTGGAAAGATTATGGAATGATTAGGTAGGGTTTAAGGTTGGATTAGGGGTTGAAAAATGGTGTTTTGACAACTTATTAACATGGTCCGGGACCTAGCCCTTGTATAGGTACCCGGACCACCCTTAAAAATGTGCCGAAATTGAAGTTTGTAAGTGGTCCGGGTCCTTAGTCCAGGACCAAGACCCGGACCAAGTGAAAATTAAGGCCGAGAGTGCATTTTACTATTGGTCCGGGACCTTGGGTCCGGACCAAGTCCCTAACCAGGGCAAAAATAGCTTAAATGTGTTTTAATGACTTCTAATGATGGGGGATTGAATGGTAATGGTTTTAGGAGATGTTTAGGCCTTGTTTGGTGACATGTAAAGGCCTTAAAAGGTGTAAACAAGTGTTAGGTTGGATGTGAGAGTTGTGAACTTAAGATCACAAGAGTAAAATTAAGTATAACAGGATGACGGGGTTAACTATGGGCGCATTAGACGTTAAGCAATCATGTTACCCCAATGTTAATGAAAGTAATTGTAATGTTACCAGTTGTTCGAGAATTATTCGAGGAACATAAGAGGGCACAATAGAGTGGACCTTGGTGACAGGTATGGTTTTCTTGCAACTTTTTGTAACACCCCAACTAACAACACACACTTAACAACAAACTACAGCGGAAAACTTAACTCAACACATTACTTAACTCATTGGTGTTACACGCCGTTAACCACCCACGTGGCTAACAAGGCTAATACATATACATTGTATCGGTCTGATGGACTAGATTCCCGAGCAACTATACATTACTATCCCTTTACATTAACAACAACCAACATACATAAACATTCTAAGTGTACAGAGTATTCAAAAACTGACGCCGATAACAATTTCTGTCTTACCACACCTACAATACATACACAGTTAAAATGGCTACCCATGTACAAACGACTACCCCGTCCTACTCTCGAACGGCTTCCAGCTCCTTGTACCAGAAATAGAATTGGAAGAAAGGGTGGCCCCCAAGGGGCTCAGCACCTTTGCTGGTATGGTAATCCAGCATCCCGCATGCTACCGGGCCACGCACAACTAATTGTCATCTTAACATGCAGTTGATTATATTTGAATCATGCATGTAAACTATAAACACACAACACATTACATTCCACCGCAATGGGCTCAACAAAACAGACAACACATCCATACTTGATAGATCACTCATTGTGTTCTTTAACCCTATAGGGTTCTCCTCTAATGGAGCTACTTCCTTAATAGACGACACTTACCCAATAATCGGGTTATCCTTAA
The DNA here is from genome assembly GCA_023374045.1 of Limonium bicolor. NCBI lineage: Eukaryota > Viridiplantae > Streptophyta > Magnoliopsida > Caryophyllales > Plumbaginaceae > Limonium > Limonium bicolor. The sequence goes on from CM041779.1 coordinate 302,281,882, forward strand.
ACGCCTTTTATTATAAACTGGGATTCATGTCCATGATCCACATACTCTACATCTTAACAAACATATAACATCACATCGCAATAAGAATTGCAGTACAACAATAACACATAACATAACGGGAACGGTTCTCTTAGGAACCGACCCAAACATAGTTAATTCACTTGTGAGCCTAGAGAATGATGTTACCCTCATGATAAACTCGTTATACAACACTCATTACTGTCCTAATAGTCGGACGAGTAACTTAAGTTAAGATGGTTCGGATATAGTGACCCGAACACACCACACAAACACATGTTCCCCTAAACCGATCATAAGTCAGAATAGCTAAGCTTTGGAGTAAGCTAATGGGAGATCGTAACCCATGGAGGAAACAACCATAACAGAGAGGAGGGTAAAGCTAAGAAGGATACCCACTCCCAAACAACGCGCGACCGGAACGACCGGATTCCTCACCCCCATTAGTACATATATACTTATAAGTAAACAGTTAGAGCTCCATTATGGAACCTATTACACCCACACACACCATAAGGTATTACAACTGGGTTAAACACACAAGGGAGGTCCATACATTCACACACAAACATCACACAATTAACTCACGCATAGCCGTGGTTAGAACGTCCCATGGTTCGGGTCGTTAAATCCGAATACCGATCTCTCATGTGATTCTAGACTCAGTTATCTAAGGTTTAACACTTTCGAGGTTAAATGGTATCGGAATTGGACACGCCACATAAATGAATTACTATAAACTCATTACATGTTTTATCTTACAGCGTGGCAAACATACAGAAAAACACATTGGCATACAAGCCGGTGTAATCCGGTAGGACACAGGTTGCAAGAAAACCATACCTGTCACCGGAGTCCACTCTATCATGTACACTTATGTCCTCGAACAATTCTCGAACAACTGTAACATTACATGTACTTTTATTAACACTGGGGTAACATGAATGTTTAAAGTCTAATGCTCATAACTTATCCCCGTTAACTTAGTTAAATAACTTCACACTTTAACTTGTTTTACTTTTCATTTTAGTACAACTTTTCCCCCACTAAATTGTCATTATAACTCACTAGGGTTCACTACTTAAACCTCACTTAGTTTGTTTTTTTTACATGTTTTGGGCCGTCCGACCCACCGTCCGACCCAGTGGGTCGGACCGTTCCAGAAACTTTTTCCGTCTTTTAAATCCTCCCGTCCGACCCATGTCCGACCCAAGACCTCTGGGTCGGACCATTCCAGAAACATCAACGGGTGAATTTACTGGGGCTGTCCGACCCACCCTGGGTCGGACCACTGGGTCGGACAACATCAGAGCTTGTCCAAAGCTTGTCAAACTTTCTCCAAGCTTCTCCTTAAGCCTCCTAATGTGTTCTAACATCATTTGGCACATCAAACACACCTTTAGCCATGTACTAAACTCTTTAAATCACACACCAAAACCATCTTATCATTCACAAATTTCTTACAAAATTCCTAGCACTTGGAATGTTTTCTCCTTAAGATAAGTGGCATTTCACCTATAATGACCACTATACCAAGGTGTTTCCTCTACACCTTAACATCATCTCTCAAACTTCTTTTCTTACTAACTAAATCTCCTTTTTCACATCTTACCTAAACATCATTTATTCCTTGTATATCAACATTACCCAAACCTTAAACAAACTTCTCCAAGACTTTAATACATTCTCAAAAACACACATTGAATTCCTAGAACTTCCAAGATAATACCTAAATCCTTATATATTCTCACATCCAAACACTTAGGTTTCTACCTTATTTCATTCAAGAACACCTAAAATCCATCACGAGTATTCTCACACACAACACTCACCAAATTTTACTCTACATCACAATATAGTGCATAAACTTAAATTGCTTGGCACTTAGGCCCTTAAATAACATGGCTCTTAGGCCCTTAAATTGCATAAACCTTAAACACTGAATTTCCCACATAAATATATTGCCTTTAACCTGCAAATACACCCAACAATACATATGCCCTTAATAAACTTCTTAAGCACGATTCACTAGCTCCTTTCCCATTGGCTCCTTAGGTATTTTATTAAGCAAATCAAGCTCATTTTTCCTAAGGCATTTAAATACATTGAGATAGTTTGTTTACCTCTTTTTCCTCTCAACTTCTTTCTTGTTTCCTTGTACCGAAAATCAGCAAGGAGTTTGATCACTTGTCAACTTTCTATTCAATATACATATAAGGGTAATGAGCTTAAGAATTCACACTTAAACTCATATACAAACCCTAGTTTAACATAAGTGTTTTAATACACTAAAATGATGTTTACCTTTGAATTTGAAAGAGAACTTGAATATGTAACAAGAGACTCCTCCTTGTCCCTTGAAGATTGAAATGGAGCTATGAAAGAACAAGAGAAGACACCATCAAAGGTGATTCTCGGTTACACACAAAAACAAGAGGGAATGCTGTTTTTCTTTGATTTTCCTTACCTTGAAGCAAAGGAGAATGACAAGGCATGAAAAGGTGAGCTCAAGCTCCATCAATGGTGAATCTCCTAGCACCGAATGGAGTTCTTGAAGATTTGAAAAGACAAGATTGTAGAGCTTGACTAAACTAAGAGAATGGCGGTCTTAGTTTTTGATTTGGCAAAGGGAGCTAGGAGATATGGAGGTTCAAAGCTTGAAGATGGTGTTTGTGCTAGTAGCACCGAAGAAGAAGGGAGGAGAGATTGAGGACGTGTGAAACGAGAAGGAAGGAAGGAAATGAGGAGGAAACTTATTGGGATATTTATACTTAAAGTAAATAGTAACCTTACTTTATTACTTTTCTTGTTTATTTGATTGGTCAAGTGTGGTGAGTCACACATGAAAAACCGGCCCCTTAATGTTTTAGGCCAAATGGTCTTTGTTGACCAATTAACTTACTTATATTGACTTATGTCATAAACTAGCATTTTTGTTACTATTCACAAAAACAAGACACATAGTTGTGAAATTTTGATTTCCCATTGATTTAGACCTCCAAATGTGATACTAAGTAGTAACATGTTAATTAAAGAGCAATTATGGACATTTAGCCATTCAAAAACTCATTTACAAGACAATTTTTCAAAAATGTGCTTTAAGACTCCTTAAAGCACATTTTGTGTTTTAACTTGTTTCAAGCTTGGTTTTCTTTGGTAATTGGTTTAATATGTTCATTAACATATTTATAAGGTATAGGTTTGACCTTTAGGTCTATACAAATTTATCCCAAGCTTAGAGCATATTTTGCCCATATTGACTTTAAGGTATTTTCTTATGTTTTGTTTGGTTTAATTGTCTACCAAGGTTTCCTAAGGACTTAATTAGCCTTATTAATCATTATTGACTATTATTTAGTCTTGGTAGGTTCTTTGGGTCCTAAACCAAGTTCACTCCAAGCTTAAAGCATGTTTGTCAAACTGTCTTTATGGTACTTTATTGTTTTTACCATGGTTTAAATTGTACACTGACGTTTCTAAGGCACTTTTTAGCCTTTATATATCATAGTTAAATGTTAACAACATATCAAGGTTTGGGGTATTTCATCTACCCCCCTTAAAAGAACTTCGTCCTCGAAGTTCACACTTCCCACACATCATTAGATTAGAACACGGTAATTACTTGCAAAATAAAACTTCCATAACTAACATACTTACATCACAACCTCGGACTTAACGGTCCGGGCAACATATCCACATCCGTACATAACATAACATAAACATAACATGCTTACATGATAACCTCGGACTCAATGGTCCGGGTATCTTAACAAATTTACACTTACATAACAACCCTTAGACTCTTAAGTCTGGGTAACATACAACATTAGACTCATAGGTATAGGTAACATAACAATTTTGTAACTCAACCACATAGGACTCAAGGTCAGAAATAATATTTATTACACATACCACGCAACATGTCTAGCCATGTATATCAACCAAAATACCTTTTTATATACACTGTGATCCCGCAGAACCCGGTCGCGATGGACACCTTCTGGTCCCCGTTCCTTTGGGAGATCAAAACATCACTTAATTTTTAACATATATACTTCTCATGTCACCGGTCCAAAGACAAAGGCTCATACGTCCTCGGCTCGTGAGCAAGTACTACAAAAATATTCTTTACTAGGTTAAGTATAAGAGAATCCTTTATTCAAAATATAATCGACTGTTTTGGAAATACCAATTGAAAATCCTTTGAAAATGCACACAACTCCAAGTCCAATTTTACTCTTTGCTTCTTTTTCTTAGCGTGGTTAATTGTGATCACTTAAAGGAGCTTCAAGAATCATCCAACCCTGATGTGATCAACATCAATGTTGAACTATCCTTCCACCCAATTTGTGTCGGCTTCCCTTGATCTCATGAATCAAGTTTCACCTCCCACTTCGATTCAAACAACAACTATTCAAGCATACCATTTTCTATCTTTTAAGTCATATAGTCATAATCATACATCTCCAAGGATAGAACTCCGTCCATCTATTATCTTCATTCACTTAAATGCTGTTACCTAGGGAATCTTATTCTCACTAGGTTTTATATTGGTTTCATACCCTTTCATAAATCACTATATAGTATATATACACATATATTTTATCAAAATACAACATACAGTTTCACATTTAGTGTCATATAAACATATAATGTCAGGGTTTTAGTTCCCCGGAGTTTCTCTACTCCCACACTTGTACTTTCACACACAACTGTTAACAAATACACACACTTATCACAATGGTATTCGCATCTTCTGTGCGCAATTACCACAATTAAACCATGAATGAATGCGTATGTTTACGTAACACACACACCAATCATCAAAACAAATTATTTTGTGCTATGCACAACATAAGTCACGTACACTTGTACGGTAATACACACTAAGTGGTTTTGCGCTCTACCCCCCTTAAAAGGATTACGCCCATGTAATCAATCACTGAACATTGGCTTAAAATGTTCTGTCGTCGTGAAGTGTTAGCTTCCACGCGGTTTGTTATACTATGCATCTGATTAGAGGATCTTAACCATATTGGCGGTTTAGTTCCTAAACCAAGAATTCTCATTGGAGTTTGTTTTAAACTCTTAGCTGGTTTCGGTTCTGGCCTGTGAGGCTTCTAGGCATTAATAATTAGCCATTCACTCAAGCTCACTATGGACATTCAACACTTAAATCACTGGCTCACTAGTTGCTGCTGCGCAACTCTAATAACTGTAGGGCTTAGCTTGCCCCGTTCGTTCTTCTACTGTATTGTACATCTCCCATTTATCACCTTTATCTTGGTAATAATGGTTTCTCAACCGATGCGTGGTATATCTTACCGTGAGCGAATTCGGTGAGTTACAAACTTTCTATCCACTTCCATAATAATTTTCTGTGTATGCTGCTATGTATTTTACAATGATTGTCTTGATTCCTTCCGACTTACTATCAGTTGAGGTTGAGATACTACCTAATGTGTAGTGCTCTCTCGGTTATTTCCCACACTCAAGGTATATTCCATACCAATATTGGTATTTAGTGCTACTGTAGTCACTTATTCTTAATCATTCCTCCACATTTGGTTTTGTACATGTATTCTATCCTTGGTACGACCCTGCATTTCCTATGCATCGGTCATTATAGCGTTATAAGTTTCTTTCTACTTCCACCACCATTAACATTTCCCAAGTCCTAGCTATCCCACTCGATCATTACTGCGCAAGTGCAATACCAAAACACTCAGTCATACAGAGTGCAGAGGCGTAAACCCTTGACAGAAAATCTCTTATGCGATTCGCAATGGAATTCACACTGTTTCACTGAGATTCTTATCTCGTAATATTGGCTACTGGCTTACTGCCTAGTTCATTGCTATTACTTACCGCTGTATCTCCACTGAGCCTAACTCATAACTGTGCTTAGTTGCCATATTATCATTTAACAATACTTATACAATGGTCGCTTTCTGCGCACCGTGTTCTCTTCTTGCAAACACTAGCTTACATGGTATTCACTGTCAATTATTTTTCACACATATACTTACATCATCCGTTTGGATGACTACAGAATGCTCCTTGAGCGTTGCTCACTCGAGTTACAAGCCGGCGTTATTCAGCCCGCAATAATAACATAGTCAATCCTTAACATATTTCTTGAACTTGGTTCACATTACTACCGCTTGCACGGTTTACAATATCGAGAGGTATCCCCACTCTTAAGACAGTGGTTCGTTCTCTCTATTTACTTGTATAACATATTCTTCTGCAACGATCAAGTTTACATAAACATCTTGCTTGTGGCTTATAAGCCTTATTGCCTTGAGTTGCGCTCATTGTAGGCTGTCCACACACATGTACTTCTCTGTACAACATTACATGGTTAGAGGTTGTATTGGGCTCCATGACAAGGTCGTTGGATGCCCCTTAGGATTGTCAGTCTGTCTCCTGACAACTTATGTCTAAACTGGGTGTTAGTTTCAACCCTTATGTTTCTGTCACGTTATTTCGTTCAACTATCGTTGATGTGAACACCCTTCGAGGATTGCTCCTGGGTGTTGCTAAGTTATGCCTTTACATCTGGTTCACACTTATTGGTATATTTAGTTAGCCACGCCGTTTTGCGTTCTTAACTGGCTTATTATCTTTTTCTGTGAAGATTAACATCTCCTGGTAGTGTAGGTACTCATTCCGGGAGTTTCATCCCGTTCATTGCACACTAATGTGTCCACATTAGGCATGCCCTGCCATGCACAGGCTGGGTCTCCGTTCCAGCTATCATGTTTATCCCTGAGGATCCTTAAGACATATACGATGTCTTTACATTACAGTTAGTGCACTTCGCACCTCCTGACTCTTAAACATTTCCTTGAAAGGAATTCACTAATTCCTTTAGTCTCGTTAACTTAACTGAGTTCCTTTACTTCAACCATTCATGGTAATCCTTAGCTCTTGTTTGACTTATACTGCTGACCGTAGTACGGAGTCGACTACTTCCCGTGTTTCGGACTCTACTCGTATACATATGTGGGGTACCATACTGATACATTGCTATACCCAACTAACCATATATAGGTCTGTCAGGCCCACAAGCTCCTTTCGGAGTGCGGTCGTCCCACATTTCAGTTGGTACACTCGTAGTGTCCGTCACACGCCTAGGTGAAGTATTCTGTTGTCAACTCCCTTATATTGTCCTGTGACAATATGCATTCCGTGCTTCCCGAACTTAATCAAGGGAAAGTCTCTCACTGTTGTATTACTATGACTTCAATCCATTCCCTCGGATTGCTATCCTTGGGTTTACCGGTTTCCATCCGGTTATTCAAAAGTAAACTGGGTATAACTTACCTACCGTGTGGCACTGAGGCCGGTGTAGGTCCTCTGGTTTGGTTTTTAAAAGAAGGTAGTAAATGAGTGTGGGTTGGAAAGAAAATTTGGTTTTGAAGAGAAAGAGTTTGAATAAATCTGGGTTTGAAAGAAAAATTCTCGTGGTTCACAACGTCTTCTTGCCTTAACCAAATCTAGCTTCTTGCTGACTGGTGTGCTTCTAATTGTTAAGCCTTCCACAGTTATAATGATCTCACCTAACTTCATGGTACTTTACTAAGTGCTTCGTATTTGTTGCAACTTCCCGAACAACCCTGTTATAGCAGCACTTGCTATAGCAAGTGCGCCATGCTAACTGGCCATCGGTTAAACACATACTAGTTGTGGTATTGTCCTTTACCCGCACTGTCATCAGTGGCCTTGTTGGCCCTTACTTGATCCTACATTCTTGACAATTAACCCTCTGGGCGACTTCTCACTGTATTCACATGATAATTATTAACTGGGGTGTCTCCCATTCTTGGAGACCCCCTTTTTACTTAGTATTGTTTCCTCTTCGTAGCCCGTTCCACGCATTTGTCGTGGTTACTGAGACTTGTCTCTTGTTTGGGCACTACGTCGTAGTTCTTTTGCCGGTTGGTATACCGTTGGCGTATCATTTAACAACTGTGGTCCCGTAGACACTCGTCTCGGGTTTCATTACTTCACTTCTTGCCTGTTGCACGGTTGGTGCGTTGCAAGCTGGTTGTTCACGACTGCTTGGCATGTCGACCCAGGTTGCCGGAAATTCCATTCTTCTATACACAAGATTCTTCATTCTTCGCTATTAAATGCGGTTAACATTGTTCAGAGGGAAACCGTCTCCGGGATTCCCACTTTTCGGGATCTACCGTATGAAAGGTTCTCCGTACTCACAGTGGTATTTAATAACAGCCAGATCGGGTATTCCCGAGTAAGAGAGGACTTTCATCTCTCTGGCGTTCCTTCCCAAGTTATAAAACAGGGATTGTGGAGGGCGGGAAGGATATAGTAGGTTTCCAGTGCACTGGTAATACCTATCTAGCGTATCTCTCACGCTATCACTCAACCCTTAACCCAAAGTACTAAAATCCTAACTCGGTACTTCCTAAGCTCGGTAATTCAGTCATCAGAGCGATACTTCGCTCTGATACCACTTTTTGTAACACCCCAACTAACAACACACACTTAACAAAAAATGCAGCGGAAAACTTAACTCAACACATTACTTAACTCATTGGTGTTACACGCCATTAACCACCCACGTGGCTAACAAGGCTAATACATATACATTGTATCGGTCTGATGGACTAGATTCCCGAGCAACTATACATTACTATCCCTTTCCATTAACAACAACCAAACATAAAACATTCTAACTGTACCGAGTATTTAAAAACTGACATCGATAACAATTTCTGTCTTACCACACCTACAATACATACACAGTTAAAATGGCTACCCATGTACAAACGACTACCTCGTCCTACTCTCGAACAGCTTCCGGCTCCTTGTACCTGAAATAGAGTTGGAAGAAAGGGTGGCCCCCAAGGGGCTCAGCACCTTTGCTGGTATGGTAATCCCGCAGCCCGCTTGCTACCGGGCCACGCACAACTAATTGTCGTCTTAACATGCGGTTGATTATATTTGAATCATGCATGTAAACTATAAACACACAACACATTACATTCCACTGCAATGGGCTCAACAAAACAGACAACACATCCATACTTGATAGATCACTCATTGTGTTCTTTAACCCTATAGGGTTCTCCTCTAATGGAGCTACTTCCTTAATAGACGACACTTACCCAATAATCGGGTTATCCTTAAACGCCTTTTATTATAAACTGGGATTCATGTCCATGATCCACATACTCTACATCTTAACAAACATATAACATCACATCGCAATAAGAATTGCAGTACAACAATAACACATAACATAACGGGAACGGTTCTCTTAGGAACCGACCCAAACATAGTTAATTCACTTGTGAGCCTAGAGAATGATGTTACCCTCATGATAAACTCGTTATACAACACTCATTACTGTCCTAATAGTCGGACGAGTAACTTAAGTTAAGATGGTTCGGATATAGTGACCCGAACACACCACACAAACACATGTTCCCCTAAACCGATCATAAGTCAGAATAGCTAAGCTTTGGAGTAAGCTAATGGGAGATCGTAACCCATGGAGGAAACAACCATAACAGAGAGGAGGGTAAAGCTAAGAAGGATACCCACTCCCAAACAACGCGCGACCGGAACGACCGGATTCCTCACCCCCCCATTAGTACATATATACTTATAGTAAACAAGTGAGCTCCATTATGAACCATATACACCCACAAACCCATAAGGTATTACAACTGGGTTAAACACCAGGGAGGTCCATACATTCACACACAAACATCACACAATTAACTCAAACTCTCACGCATAGCCGTGGTTAGAACGTCCCATGGTTTGGGTCGTTAATCCGAATACTGATCTCTCATGTGATCCTAGACTCAGTTAGCTTGGTTTAACACTTTCGAGGTTAAATGGTATCGGAATGGACAACGCCACATAAATGAATTACTATAAACTCATTACATGTTTTATCTTACAGCGTTGCAACCATACAGAAAAACATTGGCATACAAGCCGGTGTAATCCGGTAGGACACAGGTTTGCAAGAAACCATACCTGTCACCGGAGTCCACTCTATCATGTCCACTTATGTTTCCTCGAACAATTCTCGAACAACTGGAACATTACATGTACTTTTATTAACACTGGGGTAACATGAATGTTTAAGTCTAATGCTCATAACTTATCCCCGTTAACTTAGTTAAATAACTTCACACTTTAACTTGTTTTACTTTTACATTTTAGTACAACTTTTCCCCCACTAAATTGTCATTATAACTCACTAGGGTTTACTACTTAACCTCACTTAGTTTTTTTTTACATGTTTTGGGCGCCGTCCGACCCACAACTGGGTCGGACCGTTCCAGAAACTTTTTCCGTCTTTTAAATCCTCCCGTCCGACCCATGTCCGACCCAAGACCTCTGGGTCGACCATTCCAGAACATCAACGGGTGAATTTACTGGGCTGTCCGACCCACCCTGGGTCGGACCACTGGGTCGGACAACATCAGAGCTTGTCCAAAGCTGTGTCAAACTTTCTCCAAGCTTCTCCTTAAGCCTCCTAATGTGTTCTACATCATTTGGCACATCAAACACACCTTTAGCCATGTACTAAACTCTTTAATCACACACCAAAACCATCTTATCATTCACAAATTTTCTTACAAAATTCCTAGCACTTGGAATGTTTTTCTCCTTAAGATAAGTGGCATTTCACCTATAATGACCACTATACCCAGGTGTTTCCTCTACACCTTAACATCATCTCTCAAACTTCTTTTCTTACTAACTAAATCTCCTTTTTCACATCTTACCTAAACATCATTTATTCCTTGTATATCAACATTACCCAAACCTTAAACAAACTTCTCCAAGACTTTAATACATTCTCAAAAACACACATTGAATTCCTAGAACTTCCAAGATAATACCTAAATCCTTATATATTCTCACATCCAAACCTTAGGTTCTCTACCTTATTTCATTCAAGAACACCTAAAATCCATCATCAGAGTATTCTCACACACAACACTCAACACCAAATTTTACACTACATCACAATATAGTGCATAAACTTAAATTGCTTGGCACTTAGGCCCTTAAATAACATGGCTCTTAGGCCCTTAAATTGCATAAACCTTAAACACTGAATTTCCCACATAAATATATTGCCTTTAACCTGCAAATACACCCAACAATACATATGCCCTTAATAAACTTCTTAAGCATAATTCACTAGCTCCTTTCCCATTGGCTCCTTAGGTATTTTATTAAGCAAATCAAGCTCATTTTTCCTAAGGCATTAAACTACATTGAGATAGTTTGTTACCTCTTTTCCTCTCAAACTTCTTTCTTGTTTCCTTGTCCCGAAAATCAGCAAGGAGTTTGATCACTTGTCAACTTTCTATTCAATATACATATAAGGGTAATGAGCTTAAGAATTGAACACTTCACATTAAACTCATATACAAACCCTAGTTAACATAAGTGTTTTTAATACACTAAAATGATGTTTACCTTTGAATTTGAAAGAGAACTTGAAATATGTAACAAGAGAGGACTCCTCCTTGTCCCTTGAAGATTGAAATGGAGCTATGAAAGAACAAGAGAAGACACCATCAAAGGTGATTCTCGGTTACACACACAAACAAGAGGGAATGTTGTTTTTCTTTGATTTTCCTTACTTGAAGCAAAGGAGAATGACAAGGCATGAAAAGGTGAGCTCAAGCTCCATCAATGGTGAATCTCCTGCACCGAAATGGAGTTCTTGAAGATTTGAAAAGACAAGATTGTAGAGCTTGACTAAACTAAGAGAATGGTGGTCTTAGTTTTTGATTTGGCAAAGGGAGCTAGGAGATATAAAGGTTCAAAGCTTGAAGATGGTGTTTTGTGCTGTAGCATCACCGAAGAAGAAGGGAGGAGAAGATTGAAGACCGTGTGAAATGAGAAGGAAGGAAGGAAATGAGGAGGAAACTTACTTTTGGAGATATTTATACTTAAAGTAATAGTAACCTTGCTTTATTACTTTCTTGTTTATTTGATTGGTCAAGTGTGGTGAGTCACACATGAAAAACCGGCCCCTTAATGTTTTAGGCCAAGTCATGGTCTTTGTTGACCAATTAACTTACTTATATTGACTTATGTCATAAACTAGCATTTTTGTTACTATTCACAAAAACAAGACACATAGTTGTGAAATTTTTGATTTCCCATTGATTTAGACCTCCAAATGTGATACTAAGTAGTACACATGTTAATTAAAGAGCAATGATGGACATTTAGCCATTCAAAACTCATTTACAAGACAATTTTTCAAAAATGTGCTTTAAGACTCCTTAAAGCACATTTTGTGTTTTAACTTGTTTTCAAGCATGGTTTTTTTGGTAATTGGTTTAATATGTTCATTAACATATTTATAAGGTATAGTATGACCTTTATGACTTATACAATTTATCCCAAGCTTAGAGCACATTTTTGCCCATATTGACTTTAGGTATTTTCTTGTGTTTTGTTTGGTTTAAATTGTCTACCAAGGTTTCCTAAGGACTTAATTAGCCTTATTAAATCATCATTGACTATTATTTAGTCTTGGTAGGTTCTTTGGGTCCTAACCAAGTTCACTCCAAGCTTAAGCATGTTTTTGCTCAAACTGTCTTTATGGTACTTTATTGTTTTTACCATGGTTTAAATTGTACACTGACGTTTCTAAGGCACTTTTTAGCCTTTATATATCATAGTTTAAATGTTTAACAACATATCAAGGTTTTGGGTATTTCACTTGTGTCCTACCGGATTACACCGGCTTGTATGCCAATGTGTTTTTCTGTGTGTTTGCCACCTTGTAAGAGTAAAACATGAAATTAGTTTACAGTAATTCATTTATGTGGCGTATTTAGTCTCCGATACCGTTTAACCTCAATTATGTGTTAAACCTTAGCTAACCAAATCTAGGATCACATAAGAGCTCGGTATTCGGATTTAACGACCCAAACCATGAGAACATTCTAACCACGGCTATGCGTGAGTTGGTTTGTGTTTGTTTGTGCGTGTAGGTATGTTTACCTCCCTTGTGTGTTTACCCGGTTGTAATACCTTATGGTGTGTGGATGTGATAGGTTCCATAATGGAGCTCTAACTATATATTTATAATATATATGTACTAATGGGGTGAGGAATCCGGAGTGTTCCGGTCGCACGTGTTGTTTGGGAGTTGATGTATACAGTTTCTTTGACTCCCTCTCTGTTATGGTTGAATTCCTTCTTGTGTCTTCAATCTCCCACTAGCTTAATCCAAAGCTTACCTATTCTGACTGATGATCGGTCTAGGGGGCATCATGTGTAAAGTTTGTTTGGGAGTTGATGTCTATATTCGCTTCGACTCCCACTCTGTTATTGATTGTTTTTCCTTCTTGGATTTCAATCACCCACAAGCCTAAGATCAATGGCTTTCCTACCCGATTGTTGTTCGGGCTAGGGGGATTATGTATAAGAAGTGATTGGGTCACTATATCCGACACTTCTAAATAAGTTGTGGTGTATGGTGTGTTCGGTTCTATATAAAGACCGACACCTCTAAGTAAAATAATGGTGAGATGGTGTGATCGGTTTGATACTACTAGACCGACACATTTAATTATGTTATCCTTTAACGAGCTTAACATGAGACTGAAATTGTGCTCAGGCCCACTAAGTTGGCTAACTAATGCTTGGTTCGTTTCCCTTAAAGGACTCGTTCCTAATGTGTATGTGTGTTGTTGTTGCTATGCTTGTGTGTGTTGTATGTTTGTGAATGTGTTATGTGTTTATAGTTCTCCCATGCACGATTTAAGTATAATCAACAGCATGTTTAGACGACAATTAGTTGTGCGTAGCCCGGTAGCATGCGGGCTGCACGATTACCATACCAGCAAAGGTGCTGAGCCCCTCAGGGGCCACCCTTTCTTCCTTTCTTTTCCAGGTACAAGGAGCTGGAAGCCGTTCGAGAGTAGAACGGGGTAGTTGTTTTTATATGGGTGGTTCATTCATTACGTATGTATGGTAGGTGTAGTAAGACCGAAATTGTTGTCGGCATTAGTTTGTAAATACTCGGTACAGTTGGAATGTAAATGTATATTAATGGTTGGAAATGGAATGAGACTGTAATGGGTAGTTGCTCGGGAATCTGGTCCATCAGACCGATACATGTATATGTATTAGTCTTGTTAGCCACGTGGGTGGTTAACGGCGTGTAACACCAAGGAGTTAAGTAATGTGATGAGTTATGTTTTTCGTTGCTGTTTGTTGTTAAGTGTGACGTTGTTAGTTGGGGTGTTACAAAAAGTGGTATCAGAGCGAAGTATCACTCTGATGACTGGAAATACCGAGCTTAGGAGTACCGAGTTAGGAGTTTAGGACTTTGGGTTAGGGATGAGTGATAGCGTAAGAAATACGCTAGTTAGGATTTACCAGTGTTTGCTGGATACCTACAACATCCTTTCCGCCCTCCACCCCCCCGTTTTATAACTCGGGAAAGAACGCCAGAGAGAAGGAAAGTCCTCTCTTAATCGGGAAAAACCCGATCTGGCTGTTGTAAAGTACTACCCCAAAAACAAGAACAGGACATACAGTATCAGAACTGGAAATCCCGAGACGGTTCCCGTCTTAAACAACATTAACCGCACCTGACAACGGAAGAATGAAGAATCCTATGCATAGGAGAATAGAATTTCCGGCAACCTGGGTCGACATGCCGAGCAGTTGAGAACAACCAGCTTGCAACACACAAACATGCAATAGCCAAGAAGTGAAATAACAGAACCCGAGACGCGTGTCTACGAGACCACAACTATTAAATAATGTCGCCAACGGTATACTAACCGACTGGGAACTACAACGTAGTACCCAAATAAGAGACAAGTCTCAGTAACCACGACAAATGCGTGGAACGGGCTACGAAGAAGATACAATACTAAGTAAAAAGGGGACTCCAAGATTGGGAAACACCCTAGTTAATGATTATCATGTGAAGACAGTGAGAAGTCGCCCAAAGGATTTATTGTCAAGACTGTAAGATCAAGTAAGAGCCACAAGGCCACTAATGACAGTGCGGGTGGAAACAATACCGCAATCGGTATGTGTTGAACCATTAGTCAGTTAGCATGGCGCACTTGCCATGGCAAGTGCTGCTATAACGGGATGTTTGGGAAAATGTTAACAAATACGAGATACTTAGTAAAGTACCACAAAGTTATGTGAGATCATCATAACTGTGGAAGGGCTTAGCAGCCTAACCGGTGTAAATGGGAATACACCAGTCAGCAAGAAGCTAGACTTGGTTAAGGCAAGAAGACGTTGTGAAACCACGAGAATTTTTCTTTCAAACTCAGATTTATTTAAACTCTTTTCTTTCAAAACCAAACTTTCTTTCAAACCCATATTTATTTTTACCTTCTTTTAAACCAAACCAGAAGACCTACACCGGCCTCAGCGCCACATGGTAGGTAAGTTACATCTAGTTCACTTTTGAACAACCTGGACGGAAACCGGTAAACCCAGGGGTAGCACCCGAGGGAGTGGATTGAGTTCGTACTAAATACAACAGTGGATAAACCTTCCCTTGATTAAGTTCGGGAAGCAGGGAATGCATATTATCATAGGATGATATAAGGAGTTGACAACATAATACTTCACCTAGGCGTGTGACAGACACTACGAGTGTATGAAAATGAAATGTGGGACGACCGCACTCCGATAGGAGCTTGTGGCCTGACAGACCTACTTATGGGTTAGTCGGGTAAGTAGCAATGTATCAGTAGGGTACCCCACATATGTATACGAGTAGAGTCAGGAACACGGGAAGTAGTCGACTCCATACTACGGTCAGCAGTGAAAGTCAAGCAAGAGTAATGGATTACCAAGAATGGTTGAAGCAAAGAACTCAGTTAACTTAACGAGACTAAAGGATTAGTGAATTCATTTCAAGGAAATGTATAAGAATCAAGAAGTGCGAAGTGCATTGACTGTAAGTAAAGGCATCGTACATGCCTCAAGAATCCCAAGGGATAAACATGATAGCTGGAGCGAATACCCAACCTATACAAGGTAAGGCAGAAGCCTAATATGGACACATTAATGTGCAATGAACGGGATGGAACTCCCGGAATGATCACCTAGACTACCAGGGAATATCGATCTTCACAGAAGAGGATAGTAAACCCAGCTAAGAACGCAAACGGCATAGTTAACTAAACACACCAATAAGTGTAAGCCAGATGTAATGGCATAACTCAACAACACCCAGAGCAATCCTTGAGGGGTGCTTAGATCAATAATTGTTGAACGAAGTAACGTGGCTGAAACGCAAGGGTTGAAACTAACATTCAGTTTAAACATAAGTCGCCAAGAGGCAATTTGACATTCTTAAGGACATTCCATGAGAGGAAGCGTGATGTAACGACCTTGTCATGGAGCCCAATATAACCTCCAACCACCATGTAACGTTGTACAGAGAAGTAATGTGTGTGAACAGCCTACAATGAGCAGGAGCTCGAGGCAGTAAGGCTTGTAAGCCACAAACAATTGTGTTATGTGTAAATTTAATCAATGCAGAAGTTTATGTTGTACCAGCGAATAGAGCGGAGAACGAACCACTGCTTAAGGAGTGGGGATACCTCTCGATATTGTGAAACTGCGGGAGCGGTAGTTATGTGAACCAAGTTCAAGAAATATGTTTAGGATTAACCATATTGTTATTACCCGAGAATGATTTGAATAAGAATATACGAAAAGTAGTGTTTGTACCAGTGGTGGAGACCGGAAGAATAATTAGTCTAATAGCAACCACCATATGTGTGTGATTGCTAAAGGTAGAGTGAACAACGCTCAAGAGCATAAGACTCGAAAACAGTGTATTCAGTAGTCATCCAAAAGTATGACAAACCAAGATACGAATGATGAAAGTACATGTGCGGAAGCTATATGACAGTGGATGCCATGTAAGTCAGTGTTATACAATGAGTAAGAACACGGTGCGCAGTAAGCGACTGTTGTATGAGTATTGTTAGGCAATAATATGGCGAATAAGCAGAGTTATGAGTTAACTCGAGGGAGATACAAAGGTAAGTGATAACAAATAAACTAGGCAGTAAGCCAGTAGCCAGTATTATGAGATAAGAATCTCAGTGAAACATAGTGTTCATTCCTATTGCAATCCCATAAGAGATTTACTGCCAAGAGTTTACGCCTCTACACTCTGTATGACTGAGTGTTTTAGTATTGCACTTGCGCAGTAATGATCGAGTGAGATACTTAGGAATTGGGAAATGATAATTGTGGTAGAAGTAGGAAGAGGCTTATAACGCTATAATGACCGATGCATAGGAATGCAAGGTCGCACCAATGAAAGAATACATGTACAAACCAAATGTGGAGGCATGATTAGGGATGAGTGACACAGTAACACTAAATCCATATCGGTATGGAATATACCTCAAGTGTGGGAAATAACCGAGAGAGCACTACACATTAGGTAGTAGCTCAATCTCAACCGACAGTAAGTCAGAAGAAATCAAGTCAATCATTGAGAATACATAACAGTATACACAGTAAGTTATCATGGAGGTGGATAGAAAGTTTGTAACTCACCAAATCATTGCTCACGGTAAGAGATACCACGCGTCGGTTGAGAAACCATTATTACCAAGATAAAGGTGATAAATGGGAGATGTACAATAGTAAGAATAACGAACGGGGCAAACTAAGCTCTAAGTTGTCAGAGTTGCGCAGCAGAGGTCAGGGAACCCATGCTTCAGATACCGGATATGCATTGTGTATAAATGGCTAATTATTAACACCAAGCCTCACAGGCCAGAACCGAAACCGGTTATGAGTTAAATAAACTCCAATGAGAATTCTTGGTTTAGGGACTAAAACCACATGGTTAAGATCCTCTAACCATAACGCATGATATATAACAGACCGCGTGGAAGTTAAAACACCTCACGCGGCAGAACATTTTAAACCAATGTTCAGTGATTGATTACGTGGGCGTAATCCCTTTTAAGGGGGGGAGAGCCTAAAACCGCTTAGTGTGTTTTGACGAACAGTGTACGCGAACTATATTGTGCATAGCACAAAAATAATTTGTTTGGATGATTGGTGCGTGTGTTACATAAACACCCGCATTCATTCATGGTTTAATTGTGGTAATTACGCACGGAAGATGCGAATACCATTGTGATAAGTGTGTCTACTTTGTTACTGTGTGTGAGAGTACAAGTATAAGGGAGTAAAGAAACTCCCGGGGAACTAAAACCCCGACAGTATGTGTTCACATAATACTAAATGTAATACCGTGTATTGTATTTTGATAAAAATATATATTGTTTGTATAGTGATTTATGAAGGGGTATGAAACCGATATAGAACCTAGTGAGAATAAGATTCCCTAGGTAACTGGATTAAAGTGAATGGAGATAACTGATAGACGGAGTTCTATCCTTTGGATGTATGATTATGACTAGATTGACAAAAAAAGATAGAAATTTGGAAATGAGTGTATTATTTGTGCTTGAAAATGAGTGAGAGGTGGAACTTGATTTGCATGTGATCAAGGGAAGTCAAACACAAATTGGGGTGGAAGGATAGTTCAACACTGATGCTGATCACATCAAGGTTGGATGACTCTTGAACCTCCCTATAAGTGGTCACAAATAACCACGTTAAGAAAAGAGGCAATAAGCATAAATTAGACTTGGTGTGTATTGTATGCGTTTTCAAAAGGATTTTTCAATTGGTGTTTTCAAAATCTTTGATTGATACTTTAAATAAAAATTTCTTCTCCTACTTAACCTTAAAGAATATTTGTGTAGTACTTTGCTCACGAGCTGAGGACGTATGAGCCTTTTGTCTGACCAGTGACATGTGAAGAGAAGTATATATGTTAAAAATTAAGTGATTGTTTTGATCTCCCAAAGGAACGGGGACCAGAAGGTGTCCATCGCGACCGGCATCTGCGGGATCACATGTATATGTACTCAACATGGAACTCGAGGACTGTAATGTCCTATAGTCTTTAGACCGAGCCCATGAAGAGATGTAAAAGGTATTTCTGATTGCTATACATGCTAAGACATGTTGTGTGGTATGTGTAATAAATATTATCCCGACCTATGAGTCTAATTTTGTTAGTTTACCCAGACCTGAGAGTCTGAGGGTTGTTATGTAAGCGCAAATGTTGTTAAGATACCCGGACCGTTGAGTCCGAGGTTATCATGTAAGTATGTTATGTTATGTATGGATGTGGATATGTTACCCGTACCGTTAAGTCCGAGGTTCTTATATAAAGTATGTTGGTTATGGAAGTTTTATTTTGCAAGTAATCCCCGTGTTCTAATCCAAATGATGCGTGGGAAGTGTGAACTTCGAGGACGAAGTTCTTTTAAGGGGGGTAGATTGAAATACCCCAAACCTTGATATGTTGTTTAAATATTAGAATGGTACATAAAGGCTAAAAGTGCCTTAGAAATGCTATTAAGTAAACTAAACCATAGTAAAACAATAAAGTACTACTAAGACAGCTTGAGCAAAAACATGCTCTAAGCTTGGATTGAACTTGGTTAGGACCCAAAGAGCCTACCAAGACTTAATAATATGCAATTATGATTTGATAATGCTAACTAAGTCCTTAAGAAACATTGGTAGACAATTAACCAAAGAAAACACAAGAAAACACCATAAAGTCAATTTAAGCAAATACTTGCCCTAGACTTGGTGTAACCTTGTATAAGACCTAAAGGTCATTCCTATACCTTATTTAAATGTTAATGAACATGTTAAATCAATTACTATAGAAAACCAAGCTTGAAAACAAGTTAAAACACAAAATGTGCTTTAAGGAGTCTTAAAGCATATTTTTGAAAATTTGTCTTGGAAATGAGTTTTGAGTGGATAAATGACCATAATTACTCTTTAATCAACATGTGTACTACTTAGTATCACATTAGGAAGCCTAAATCAATGGGAAACCAAAAATTTCACAAATATGTGCACTAATTAGTGAATAGTGCTCAAATAGTGCTAGTTTTGACTTAAGTCAACTTTAATTAGTTAAATGGTCAACAAAGACCATAAATATCTTTATTATGGAAGGGGCACGGTTTAGTGGTGGTGAGTCACCAACCTAGCCAGCCAACTAAAGAAAAGAAAAAGAAATAAAGTAAAAAGACTATTTGCTTTTATAAGTAAATATCTTACCTTTTTCATTCTCTCACCTCACTTTCTTCATTTCCCTTCCTCCTCCACCGTATCCCTCTTCTTCTTCTGCTCCAAACCGTTCAAGCTACAGCAAGAACACTTCTCCAACTTCAAACTCTTGCCAAATCCAACTCCATGCTCCAAATCAAATTCTAAAGGCATATTTGTGCTAGTTAGACCAAGCTCTTCCTTTCTATCTTTTCAAATCTTCAAGAACTCAATTTTGGCGCCATGGAGATTCACCATTGAAGGAGCTTAAGCTCATATTTTCATGCCTTGTCATTCTCCTTTGCTTCAAGGTAAGGAAAATCAAAGAA
>CM041779.1:302302912-302335219 GCA_023374045.1 Limonium bicolor
GTCCATTGGAGATCATTTCAAGCTAAATGAAGAGCAAGAGAATGCACCATTAAGTGCTGAATTTTCGGCCATGTATGGAAATGAAGGAAACATGGATTTTCTTTGATCTTTATTACCTTAGAGCAAAGGAGAACAACAGTGTGCAAGAAGGTGAGCTTTTCCTCCTTCAATGGAGATTCTCCATGGAATCAAACTTGAGCTCTTGAAGATTTAAAAAGATAGAAGTGTAGAGCTTGGTCTAACTAAGACAAATATGGTCTTAGAATTTGATTTGGAGCATGGAGTTGGATTTGGCAAGGAAATGAAGATGGAGAAGAGAGGTTACTGTAGCAAATCGTTGTTGAAGAAGAGAGGAGAGGATGAAGATGGTGGGAACAAGGAGAAAAGAAGAGAATGAGGTGAGAGGTCTACCTTTGAAGATATTTATGTTAAAAGCAAAAGTAACCTTTTACATACTTTTCTTTCTTTTTTTTATTTTACTAGCACATGGTGGTGAGTCACCACATAGGAAACCACCCCCCTCCTTTAATTAATAGACTTAAGGCCTTGCTTGACCATCAAAACAACTTATGTTGACTTATATTGTAAACTAGCTTATTTTTGTTACTATTCACAAACTAAGGCACATATTTGTGAAATTTTTGATTTCCCATTGATTTAGACTTCCAAATGTGATACTAAGTAGTACACATGTTAATTAAAGAGTAATGATGGACATTTAGCCACTCAAAACTCAATTACAAGAATATTTTTCAAAAATGTGCTTTAAGACTCCTTAAAGCACATTTTGTGTTTTAACTTGTTTTCAAGCTTGGTTTTCTTTAGTAATTGGTTTAATATGTTCATTAACACATAATTAAGGTATAGGTATGACCTTTAGGTCTTATACAAACTTATCCCAAGCTTAGAGCACATTTTTGTCATATTGACTTTAAGGTATTTATTTGTGTTTGTTAGGTTTAATTGTCTACCAAGGATTCCTAAGGACTTAATTAGCCTTATTAAATCATACTTGAATAGTATTAAGTCTTGGTAGGCTCTTTGGGTCCTAACCAAGCTCACTTCAAGCTTAGAGCATGTTTTTGCTCAAACTGTATTTATGGTACTTTATTGTTTTTACTATGGTTTCAATTGTACACTGATGCTTCTAAGGAACTTTTTAGCCTTTAAATATCATAGTTTAGCATTTAAACAAGTATATCAAGGTTTGGGGTGTTTCAATCTACCCCCCTTAAAAGAACTTCGTCCTCGAAGTTCACACTTCCCACACATCATTGAATTAGAACACGGGGATTACTTACAAAATAGAACTTCCATAACCAAACATACTTTACGTCACAACCTCGCACATGACGGTCCGGGCAACATATTCACATAACAACCCTTAGACTCTCAGGTCTGGGTAACATAACAACATTTAGACACATAGGTCTAGGTAACATAACAACTTTAAGAACTCATCCACATTAGGACTCAAGGTCAAAATAATATTTATTACACATACCACAAAACATGTCATAGCATGTATAACAATCAAAAATATCATTTATATACATGTGATCCCGTAGAACCCGGTCACGATGGACACCTTCCGTCCCCGTTCCTTTGGGAGAACAAAACAATCACTTAATTTTTAACACTATGCTTCCATGTCCCACCGGGCAAGTACTACAAAAATATTCTTTGTTAAGGTTAAGTAAAAGTATTTTCATAATGTAAGGTATCTATCGACGTTTTATAAATACCAATTCAAAATCCTTTTGAAAACGCATACATCTCCAAGTCCCACTTATGTGCTTTATTTCTTTTCCTTAGCGTGGTTATTTGTGACCACTTTTAGGGAGCTTCAAGAATCATCCAACCCTGATGTGATCAGCATCCGTGTAGAACTATCCTTCCACCCCAATTTGTGTTCAGCTTCCCTTGATCTCATGAAAATCAAGTTCCACCTCACTTCATTTTCAAACACCAAATAATACACTCATATCCAATTTTCTATCTTTTAGTCTTTCTAGTCATAATTATTACATCCCCAAGTATAGAACTCCGTCTATCAGTTATCTCCATTCACTTTAATCCTGTTGCCTAGGGAATCTTATTCACAAGGTTCTATGTCGGTTTCATACCCTTTCATGAATCACTATATTACATATATACATATTTTTATCAAAATACAAACACAGTTTCACATTATACACTGTCGGGTTTTGTTCCCCGGGAGTTTCTCTACTCCCCACACTTGTACTATCACACCAAACTGTTAACAAATAAACACTATCACAATGGTATTCGCATCTTCTGTGCGCAATTACCACAATTAAACCATGAATGAATGCGTATGTTTACGTAACACACACACCAATCATCAAAACAAATTATTTTGTGCAATGCACACCATAGGTCACGTACACTTGTACGATACTACACACTAAGTGGTTTTGCGCTCTACCCCCCTTAAAAGGGATTACACCCACGTAATCAATCACTTAATCATTGGTTTAAAAAGTTCTGCCGTCATGAAGTGTTTTAACTTCCACGCGGTCTGTTAAACAATGCGTTCTGGTTAGAGGATCTTAACCATACTAGCAGTTTAGTCCATAAACCAAGAATTCTCATTGGAGTTTATTTAACTCATAACCGATTTCGGTCCTGGCCTGTGAGGTTTCTACGCATTGCTAATTGGTCATTTATTCGTATTCACAATGCATATTCAGTATCTGAAGCATGGGTTCACTGGCATCTACTACAGGACTCTGATAACTTAGAGTTTTGTTTGCCCCATTAGTTACTATTACTGTATTGTACATCTCTCATTTATGTAATAATGGTTTCTAACCGACGCATGGTACTCTTACCGTGAGCGAATTTGGTGAGTTACAAGTTTTATCCACTTCTCTGACAATTACCGTATATACAGCTATGTATTTCACAATGATTGACTTGATTTCTTTCCGACTTACGTCGGTTGAGGTTGAGCTAACTAATGTGTAGTGCTTCCTACTTATTTCCCACACTTGAGGTATACTCCATACCGGAGTTGGAATTTAGTGTTACTGTAGTCACTTATTCTTAATCACGCCTCCACATTCGGTTTTGTACATGTATTCTTTCCTTTGTACGACCTTGCATTTCCTATGCATCAGTCATTATAGCGTTATAAGTCTCTTGTTGTTCTACCCCAATTAACATCGTCCCAACTTCCCCGCTATCTCACTCGATCATTACCGCGTAAGCGCAATACCAAAACACTCAGTCATACAGAGTGCAGAGGGAAACTTTTGGTAGTAAATCTCTTATGCGATTGCAATAGGAATTCACACTGTGTTTCACTGAGATTTTTATCTCATAATACTGGCTACTGGCTTACTGCCCAATTTATTTGCTATACTTACTGTTGTATCTCCACTGGGTCTAACTCATAACTCTGCTTATTTGCCATACTATTATTTAACAATACTTATACAACGGTTGCTTTCTGCGCACCGTGTTCTTTATTCTTGACAACACTAACTTACATGGTATTCACTGTCATATTAGTTTTCACACATATACTTACATCATCTGTTTGGATGACTACAAAATGCTCCTTGAGCGTTGCTCACTCGAGTAACAAGCCAGGGTTATTCAGCCTGCAATAATAACATAGTCAATCCTTACATATTTCTTGAACTTGGTTCACATTACTACGCTTGCACGGTTTACAATATCGAGAGGTATCCCCACTCTTAATAGTGGTTCGTTCTCCGCTCTATTATGTACAACGTAAACTTCTATAATCAATTAAATTACCCAACACATTTTCTTTGTGTTCTTAGCTGGTTTTACTATCCTCTTCCAGGAAGATCGATATTCCTTGGTAGTCTAAGTAATCCTTCCGGGAGTTTGATCCCGTTCATTTCACATTAATGTGTCCACATTAGGCATCTGCCTTACCATGTATAGGTTGGGTATTCATCCCAGCTATCGTGTTTTATCCCTCGTGACACTTGAGACATATGCTATGTCTTTACTTACTTATCAGTGCACTTCACACTTCCTGACTCTTAAACATTTCCTTGAAATAAATTCACTAACTCCTTTAGTCTTCTTAACTGGGTTCCTTTACTTCAACCATTCGTGGTAATCCTTAGCTCTTACTTGACTTTTACTACTGACCGTAGTATGGAGTCGAGTACTTCGCGTGTTCCGGACTCTGCTCGTGTATATATGTGGGGTACCCTACTGATACATTACTACTTACCCAACTAACACATAAGTAGGTCTGTCAGGCCCACAAGCTCCTATCGGAGTGCGGTCGTCCCACATATCAGTTGGTACACTCGTAGTGTGCGTCACACGCCTAGGTGAAGTATTCTGTTGTCAACTCCCTTATATTGTCCTGTGCAATATGCATTCCCTGCGTCCGAACGTAATCAGGGGAAGGTTTATCCACCGTTGTATCATTATGAACTCCATCCATCCCCTCGGTTGCTACCTTGGGTTTACCGGTTTCCGTCCGACTATTCAAAAGTGAACTGAGTGCAACTTACCTACTCTGTTGCATTGAGGTCGGCGTAGGTCCTCTGGTTTGGTTTAAAAGATGGTTAGAAATAGGTATAAGTTTAAAAGAAAATTTTGGTTATGAAAAAAAGAGTTTTAAATAGATTTGTGTTTGAAAGAAAAATTCTGGTGGAATTACCATGTCTTCTTGCCTTTACCGAGTTCTGCTTTTTGCCGACTGGTGTATTTCCACTTACAAAGGTTAGGCCATTAAGCCCTTCCAAGGTTATGATTACCTCACTTAACCTCTGGGTACTTACTATGTACTTCGTACTTGATAAAATTTTCCCGAACAGCCCTGTTATTGCAGCACTTGCCATGGCAAGTGCGCCATGCTAACTGGCTTATCGGTTCAACATTTACCGGTTGCGGTATTGTTTTTATCTGCACCGTATTCAGTGGCCTTGTTGGCTGTAACACCCCAACTCAATCCAAATGTGGTCTCGCAACTTAACAGCATATATATATACATGTCACAGCGGAATTCTTTACACTTCAGGACCTTGCCACGGTCTGACTACAGAATATACCGAACATTAGTACATAACAACCTTAATCAAATACATATCCTTCTTACAATCCTCTCACATCCTATACATCTTACTAACTCAATTGCCATATGAGTGTACATGCACAACTCGTAGGCCACGCTGAACTCGTAACACTTGTCCCCATTCTTACTCTTGCGACGGCTGCCTCCTGATGTTCACCTGTGTAGTAAAAACAG
Organism: Limonium bicolor; assembly: GCA_023374045.1. Classification (NCBI taxonomy): domain Eukaryota; kingdom Viridiplantae; phylum Streptophyta; class Magnoliopsida; order Caryophyllales; family Plumbaginaceae; genus Limonium; species Limonium bicolor. The sequence continues at coordinate 302,308,179 of CM041779.1, forward strand.
CCCCCAAAGGGGGTCAGCACGAATACTGGTACGATCCTCTCATGGCCCCCAAGCTAACGTGGCTACGACGACTAATTTTCGATAGCATGGAGGTTGATTAGATGGACACATAATAGAAAGTGCAATAAACAACAATCCAAATATGAACAATCAAAGTTCACACACAATGAACGACTTAAATGCGTTCCCTTAGTTAGAGAGTTAATTATTTTACTCCTTAAGTTATATTTCCTCTTAATCTTAGTCCATCCTTGTCTCACCTCAATCTTAGTCTTATCTTAATCTTAGAAACAACCATCCTTTAAAAAGGAGTGGATGTAGCTTATCTTAGTCTTAATAATACAAACCATCCTTTAAAGAGGAATGGTTGCAACTTATCTTAACCTTACCTTATGTATGCCAACCGTTTTCTCATTGGGAACAGGTTAGCCCTTAGTTCGTTGTTTATTTTTGTAGGGCTGGGTTAAACTACCAGCAGCAGGACACTACCGGCAATAAACACATTCTAAATGTTGGGGATTAGGCTTGATCCCCCACGCCATCTTAAGCCACCTACCTTGGTCTGGATGTCCAATGTAGCCGAGCCGGCCAACCGACCCAAGGCTACTAGTCCGAGGACTAGTCCTTAAGCGGAAGTCGGATCTGCTAATACCGACCCCCTTTCCTTAGCATGCGTGACCGGTCAATCCCGGGTTCCTTACTCCCCCCCCCTTAAGTTCCAGTTAGGAGTAGTCTCAAGACCATGTTTGTTGGTTAACCTCTTTCGGTTTATATCAACTCATATTAGGGAGCGTTCCTTAGTCTCACTCAATTCCTTACTAAACGTTGGTTAGTAAGTTCTCACGGTATGTTGTGTTAGTTTTCAAACATCACACAACAATACAATAAACATAATATTCCGGTTGCATGCTCTATCTTGTTAAGTGAGAACACAAAAACAAATAGCACACAAGCCGAGGGACACCTCGTTAGCAAGAAGGTCACAAGAAGAACTGTACCGTTCACCATTGGTCGTTCGGTTGCTTAATCTCTTCCGGAGTCCAATTTCCAAGTCCTAAAACATTGATTCAGTTTTAGGTTATTAATCACTTAACTTAATTAAACTTAATTAACTTACTTAACCCTTAATGATTCCCACCTAACACCTCTTAAGTCTTACAACTTAATCTTACAAACTTAACCTTAAACTTTTAAGCTTACACTTAACTTAATCCCTTAGGTCTTTTTACCTCTAGTAATCATTGCCCCCTTAATGGGGTACCCCTAATACCACTAAACTCTCTTAGGGTTTCTTCTTTTTTTTTAAGTCTTAAGGGTCGTCCGACCCAGCGTCTGACCCACCAACTGGGTCGGACCCTTCCAGAAACTTTCGGGTTTGAAAAACTCCACTTGTCCGACCCATGTCCGACCCAACCAACTGGGTTGGACCATTCCAGAAATCCTCCCGTCTTTTAAAACTCCTCTGTCCGACACACCGTCCGACCCAACCAACTGGGTCGGACCATTCCAGAACATTTACGGTGGCTTAACAGAGGTCCGTCCGACCCAAACTTGGGTCGGACCCCTGGGTCGGACGCCACCAGAACAAGTCCAAAAATTGTTAAATCTTCACCAAACTTCTCCTAAAGCCTCCTAATGTGTTCTAACATCATTTAGCCCCTTTAACCCGCCTTTAATCATCCTCTAAACTCACTAAAATAATCTTCAAAGATCATTCCAACCTTTTACTCAATTCTTGCAAGAAATTCCTAACACTTGTTAATTATTTTCTTATATTTCCAACATGTACATCTTGTCTGAAACTTCAACTAACCAAAGTGTTTCTTTCCAACCCATATAACTCCTCCTTAACATCATTACACTGCATCTTTGCTTGTTAAACCTTCCAAGGTCATCTTGCATGTCCATGCACAATTTCTCTTCTTTTCATTTCTTACTCATCACTCCTAAACTCTTGAGCTTACTTATACATTTCTTTCCATTACCTTTACACCTTGACATTGTTCTTCATTTACCTTGACCATGCAACACCCTCTTTAGACATTTCCACCTCTTTTATGCAACTTACTCACCATTCTCATGATCCCAAACCCTTATACGTTTCTAGTCATTTTCCTTGATGACTTACAACATTCTCCTACAATTTCACTTCCATCACCCAAGTCCACACATTACCATTTAAACTAAACCTTACTAGTCCACCACTAACATCACCACCTCTTACACAAACTTCCCGAAACTCTCATTGTTCTACTCTTTAGTTCATACCTAAACCATCTCAAAGCATTATACATCATTTCCTCCAGATTTTTGTACAAGTCTTACATTCCTCATACCCTGATTTTGGTGTGTTTAATACACTCATCAATCCTCTAATTCCTCCTTGACATCTCTAGGTCATCCTCATCCTCAAGAACTTCTTAGTTAACTCATTTCCACTCAAATTCCTCTTAATGATCCCTACTGAACCCTAGGGCATATTAACTCACCACTACCACTTAAACACTTTGTTTTCTACACAAATTTCGCCATAGCTTCTCTAGTATATTATCATGCCCAAACACGTTACTTTCCTCATTCAACCATCTAACACACATCAAGTTCTTTCTCATCATATCTCATCACCCAAACCAACTCATTCACAACAAACTCAATATATTGCAATAATCTTATATTGCATAGCACTAAGGCTCTTAAATGGCATGGCTCTTAGGCCCTTAAATAACTTAAACTTAAACACTCAATTTCCCACATATAAAAGCTTTCAACCTGCAAATACACCCATCAATCTCATAGTAGTTATAATGCTCTTTAAACTCATCTTAAACTTATACTATCAACTCATTCCCATTGGCTCCTTAGTCACAAGTTCACAAGCTTGTTTAAGTTATTTTTCTTAGGTTACATAACCCATTACCTAATGTAAGCCCTAGGCTACATTGGTACTCCTCTAAAACTCATTCCTTAAACCTTAAACCACCATTAGGTAAGTTATTTACCTTGTTTTCTCAAGCTTATCTTATCTTCCTCCTTAGACCTTCTTCTTGAATGAATATCGGCCACCACTTAAATCTCCCTTGCCAATGTTCTAATCAATATTCAATGAGCCCCATGAGTGCTAAACAATACACTAACCTTAAGGAATGAAAACCTAGGTTAAAATGTGTTCTAAGGTATAAAAGTGGATGATTACCTTTGAAGTCTCAAAGTAGACTTGGGCATTGAATGAAAGAGGACCTCCACTAGTCCTTGGTGAATAAAACAAGCTAGAACAAGGCATAAAAACAAAGCCCCATGAGTAGTAAATTTTAGGCCATGTAGAAGAAGTGGTGGATACATGGTTTTTCTTACATTTTCCTTACCTTGAATGAATGGAGAACCAAATGGGCTCTTCAAACTTGATTTTCTTCCATCAATGGAGTTTCCTCTTGGCACCGAAATGGAGCTTTGAAGGATTTGAAAAGATAGGAAGATAGGTCTTGGCCTAACTAAGAGAAATCTATACTTGGTTTTTGATTTGGAGCAAAGATGAACACTTGGTGAGCAATTGAAAGTGGAGCACCCATGGATGGAGCTCTCTCGGTTTCGGAGCAAGAGAAGAGAAGAAGAAACCGTGGGAAGAAGAGAAATGAATAGAGAGAAGAAGAAAGGTAGGCTAATATAAGATATTTGCTTTATAAAAGCAAATAGTAACTCCTTTTACTTATCTCTTCTTTTCTTCCTTATTTGATGAAGTCTATGGTGAATCATCCTTAGAAAACTGGCCCCCTCTTTATAACCAAGATATTTATGGTCTTGGTTGACCAACTAATTGACTTATATTGATTAAAACTTAAACTAGTCACTATTTGGCACTATTCACAAATTAGTGCACATATTTCTGAAATTTTTGATTTCCCATTGATTTAGGCTTCCTAATTTGATACTAATTAGTACCCATGTTGATTAAAGAGTAATGATGGACATTTAGCCACTCAAAACCCGTTTACAAGACAATTTTTCAAAAATGTGCTTTAAGACTTCTTAAAGCACATTTTGTGTTTTAACTTGTTTTCAAGCTTGGTTTTCTTTGGTACTTGGTTTAAAATGACCACTAGAATACTACTAAGGTCTTATCATGATATTTGGGTACTCACCCAAGTCTCTCCAAGCTTAGAGCACATTTTTGCCCTAATTGCCCTCAAGGCATTTTCTTTTGTTTTCCTTGGTTTAAATTGTCTAACAATCTTTCCAAGGCATATTTTAGCCTTATTACATCATGATTTGATGTTTACTTAGCATACTTAGGTTTGGGGTATTTCAATCTACCCCCCTTAAAAGAACTTTGTCCCCAAAGTTCCCATGCATCTTATCTTATTAAAATACATGTCTTACCTCATTCCATAGATCATATAGATCATACTTATGTATACTTAAACTAATTGGATAATTAGATCCGCCATATTCTTATACAAATATCACAGAACATGCTTAAGCATGTATAGCACTCAAAATTCCCTTTCGTTCCTTTGATGATTAAAACACTCACATAATTTCCAACGTATTCTCCCATGTCACCGGTCCGTAGACAATGGCTCATTCGTCCTCGTCACCATGGGCCAGAATACAAAACACTCTGCTCTCCCCATGTCACCGGTCCGAAGACAAAGGCTCGTGCGTCCGGGACTTCATACAGGTCCTAGGTCCCGGACCTTGTCATTGTAAAATCCTCGGGCTGTTTTCATGGGGTGGTCCGGGACTTTATACAGGTCCTAGGTCCCGGACCAATGTAGGCAAATGCTCTCGGGGGTAAAACAGGGGGTGGTCCGGAACTTCTTACAAAACTTGAGTCCCGGACCAAGGCTGTGTAAGAACTCTCGGCCCCTTTTTGATGCATGATCCGGGACATTACCCAAGACCTAGGTCCCGGACCACTGCTACAGATTTGCATTTTTAACATTTTCTAAGTTTTGTTGCAATGGTTCTCCTTACCCATTATATGTATAGGCTTCCCAAATGATCTTAGGTATATTCTAATGCCAAAATATCATCTTAAACACACCTAGTTCCTTGTCTAACTTGTTACACAATTTTCTCATAAAATTCACCAACACTTATAACATTTCTTACAAGGTTTCTAAATGGTGTTTCTCACCTATGATAACCACTATCCCAAAATGCTTTCTCCTTACCATAACATCATCTCCCAAGCATCTTTTCTTACCAACCTAAACTCCTAGTTGATGTCTAAGTCCTTTTTGTTTCCTAGAACACCTTAAGACATGTTTTCCTCTCTAGTAAAACACTTGTTCATTTCTAACACTTCCTAGTTCACCAAAATTCATTTATGACACTTAGAACTTCTTATACAATTTCCAAATTTTGCCATGGGTTCTCCTAGCACATCAACACTCCAAAACACATAGTTTTCACCATTAAACATTCAAGAACACCTAAATCCATCAAGAGCTTTCTCACACACAAAACTTCACCAAATTTACACTACATCACAATATAGTGTACAATTTAATTGCTTGGCACTTAGGCCCTTAAATAACATAAACCTTAAACACTGAATTTCCACATTTAAATGCCTTCAACCTGCAAATACACTTAACATCACATATGCCCATTAATAGTTTCCTTGAGAGCATTTTAATAGGTCATTCACCATTGGCTCCTTAGGTATTTTATTAAGCAAATCAAGCTCACTTTTCCTAAGGCATTTAAACTACATTGAGATAGTTTGTTTACCTCTTTTCCTCTCAACTTCTTTCTTGTTTCCTTGAACCGAAAATCAGCAAGGAGTTTGATCACTTGTCAACTTTCTAGTCAATATACATATAAGGGTAATGAGCATTAAGTTTCATACTTAAACTCACATATAAACCCTAAATTTACATAAGTGTTTTAAACATTTAAAATAGAAGTTTACCTTAGAATTTGAAAGAGAGCTTGAATATGTAACAAGAGAGGACTCCTCCTAGTCCATTGGAGATCATTTCAAGCTAAATGAAGAGCAAGAGAATGCACCATTAAGTGGTGAATTTTCGGCCATGTAGGGAAATGAAGGAAACATGGATTTTCTTTGATCTTTATTACCTTAGAGCAAAGGAGAACAACAATGTGCAAGAAGGTGAGCTTTTCCTCCTTCAATGGAGATTCTCCATGGAATCAAACTTGAGCTCTTGAATATTTGAAAAGATAGAAGTGTAGAGCTTGGTCTAACTAAGACAAATATGGTCTTACAATTAGATTTGGAGCATGGAGTTGGATTTGGCAAGGAAATGAAGATGGAGAGGAGAGGTTACTATAGCAAATCGTTTTTGAAGAAGAGAGGAGAGGATGAAGACGGTGGGAAAAAGGAGAAAAGAGAATGAGGTGAGAGGTCTACCTTTGAAGATATTTATGTTAAAAGCAAAAGTAACCTTTTACTTACTTTTCTTTCTTTCTTTTAATTTACTAGCACATGGTGGTGAGTCACCACATAGGAAACCGCCCCCCCACCTTTAATTAATAGACTTAAGGCCTTGCTTGACCATGAAAACAAATTATGTTGACTTATATTGGAACCTAGCTTATTTTTGTTACTATTCACAAACTAAGGCACATATTTGTGAAATTTTTGATTTCCCATTGATTTAGACTTCCAAATGTGATACTAAGTAGTACACATGTTAATTAAGAGTAATTATGGACATTTAGCCACTCAAAACTCATTTACATGAATATTTTTCAAAAATGTGCTTTAAGACTCCTTAAAGCACATTTTGTATTTTAACTTGTTTTCAAGCTTGGTTTTCTTTAGTAATTGGTTTAATATGTTCATTAACACATAATTAAGGTATAGGTATGACCTTTAGGTCTTATACAAACTTATCCCAAGCTTAGAGCACATTTTTGCCCATATTGACTTTAAGGTATTTATTTGTGTTTTGTTTGGTTTAATTGTCTACCAAGGATTCCTAAGGACTTAATTAGCCTTATTAAATCATAATTGAATAGTATTAAGTCTTGGCAGGCTCATTGGGTCCTAACCAAGCTCACTCCAAGCTTAGAGCATGTTTTTGCTCAAACTGTATTTATGGTACTTTATTGTTTTTACTATGGTTTCAATTGTACACTGATGCTTCTAAGGAACTTTTTAGCTTTTAAATATCATAGTTTAGCATTTAAACAATATATCAAGGTTTGGGGTGTTTCAATCTACCCCCCTTAAAAGAACTTCGTCCTCGAAGTTCACACTTCCCACACATCATTGAATTAGAACACGGGGATTACTTACAAAATAGAACTTCCATAACCAAACATACTTTACATCACAACCTCGGACATGACGGTCCGGGCAACATATTCACATCCATACATATCATAACATAACATACTTACATGATAACCTCGGACTCAACGGTCCGGGTATCTTAACAACATTGTACCCACATAACAACCCTTAGACTCTCAGGTCTGGGTAACATAACAACATTTAGACACATAGGTCTAGCTAACATAACAACTTTCAGAACTCATCCACATTAGGACTCAAGGTCAAAATAATATTTATTACACATACCACACAACATGTCATAGCATGTATAACAATCAAAAATATCATTTATATACACTGTGATCCCGCAGAACCCGGTCACGATGGACACCTTCCGTCCCCGTTCCTTTAGGTGATCAAAACAATCACTTAATCTTTAACACATATGCTTCCCATGTCACCGGGCAAGTACTACAAAAATATTCTTTGTTAAGGTTAAGTAAAATTACTTTCATAATGTAAGGTATCTATCGACGTTTTATAAATACCAATTCAAAATCCTTTTGAAAACGCATACATCTCCAAGTCCCACTTATGTGCTTTATTTCTTTTCCTTAGCGTGGTTATTTGCGACCACTTATAGGGAGCTTCAAGAATCATCCAACCCTGATGTGATCAGCATCCGTGTTGAACTATCCTTCCACCCCAATTTGTGTTCAGCTTCCCTTGATCTCATGAAAATCAAGTTCCACCTCCCACTTCATTTTCAAACACCAAATAATACACTCATTTCCAATTTTCTATCTTTTAGTCTTTCTAGTCATAATCATTACATCCCCAAGGATAGAACTCCGTCTATCAGTTATCTCCATTCACTTTAATCCTGTTGCCTAGGGAATCTTATTCACTAGGTTCTATGTCGGTTTCATACCCTTTCACGAATCACTATATTACATATATACATATATTTTTATCAAAATACAACACACAGTTTCACATTTATACACTGTCGGGGTTTTGTTCCCCGGGAGTTTCTCTACTCCCCACACTTGTACTATCACACACAACTGTTAACAAATAAACACACTTATCACAATGGTATTCGCATCTTCTGTGCGCAATTACCACAATTAAACCATAAATGAATGCGTATGTTTACGTAACACACACACCAATCATCAAAACAAATTATTTTGTGCTATGCACACCATAGGTCATGTACACTTGTACGATACTACACACTAAGTGGTTTTGCGCTCTACCCCCCTTAAAAGGGATTACGCCCACGTAATCAATCACTTAATCATTGGTTTAAAAAGTTCAGCCGTCGTGAAGTGTTTTAACTTCCACGCGGTCTGTTATACTATGCGTTCTGGTTAGAGGATCTTAACCATACTAGCGGTTTAGTCCATAAACCAAGAATTCTCATTGGAGTTTATTTAACTCATAACCGATTTCGGTCCTGGCCTGCGAGGCTTCTAGGCATTGATAATTGGTCATTTATTTGTATTCACAATGCATATTCGGTATCTGAAGCATAGGTTCACTGGCATCTACTACAGGACTCTGATAACTTAGAGTTTTGTTTGCCCCATTAGTTACTGTTACTGTATTGTACATCTCCCATTTATTGTAATAATGGTTTCTCAACCGACACATGGTACCTCTTACCGTGAGCGAATTTGGTGAGTTACAAGCTTTTTATCCACTTCTCTGACAATTACCGTATATACAGCTATGTATTTCACAATGATTGACTTGATTTCTTTCCGACTTACTGTCGGTTGAGGTTGAGCTACTACCTAATGTGTAGTGCTTCCTCGCTTATTTCCCACACTTGAGGTATACTCCATACCGGAGTTTGGTATTTAGTGTTACTGTAGTCACTTATTCTTAATCACGCCTCCACATTCTGTTTTGTACATGTATTCTTTCCTTTGTACGACCTTGCATTTCCTATGCATCGGTCATTATAGCGTTATAAGTCTCTTGTTGTTCTACCACAATTAACATTGTCCCAACTTCCCCGCTATCTCACTCGATCATTACCGCGCAAGCGCAATACCAAAACACTCAGTCATACAGAGTGCAGAGGCGTAAACTCTTGGCAGTAAATCTCTTATGTGATTGCAATAGGAATTCACATTGTGTTTCACTGAGATTTTTATCTCATAATACTGGCTACTGGCTTACTGCCCAGTTTATTTGCTATACTTACTGTTGTATCTCCACTGGGTCTAACTCATAACTCTACTTATTTGCCATACTATTATTTAACAATACTTATACAACGGTCGCTTTCTGCGCACCGTGTTCTTTCTTCTTGCACAACACTAACTTACATGGTATTCACTGTCATATTAGTTTTCACACATATAGTTACATCATCCGTTTGGATGACTACAGAATGCTCCTTGAGCTTTGCTCACTCGAGTAACAAGCCAGCGTTATTCAGCCCGCAATAATAACATAGTCAATCCTTAACATATTTCTTGAACTTGGTTCACATTACTACCGCTTGCATGGTTTACAATATCGAGAGGTATCCCCACTCCTAAGACAGTGTTCGTTCTCCGCTCTATTTACTTGTACAACGTAAACTTCTATAATCAATTAAATTTACCCAACACATTTTCTTTGTGTTCTTAGCTGGTTTTACTATCCTCTTCCAGGAAGATCGATATTCCTTGGTAGTCTAAGTAATCCTTCCGGGAGTTTGATCCCATTCATTTCACATTAATGTGTCCACATTAGGCATCTGGCTTACCATGTTTAGGTTGGGTATTCGTCCCAGCTATCGTGTTTTATCCCTCGTGACACTTGAGACATATGCTATGTCTTTACTTACTAATTAGTGCACTTCGCACTTCCTGACTCTTAAACATTTCCTTGAAATAAATTCACTAACTCCTTTAGTCTTCTTAACTGGGTTCCTTTACTTCAACCATTCGTGGTAATCCTTAGCTCTTACTTGACTTTTACTGCTGACCGTAGTATGGAGTCGACTACTTCGTGTGTTCCGAACTCTGCTCGTATACATATGTGGGGTACCCTACTGATACATTACTACTACTACCACCCACTAACCCATAAGTAGGTCTGTCAGGCCCACAAGCTCCTATCGGAGTGCGGTCGTCCCACATTTCAGTTGGTACACTCGTAGTGTCTGTCACACGCCTAGGTGAAGTATTCTGTTGTCAACTCCCTTATATTGTCCTGTGACAATATGCATTCCCTGCTTCCCGAACTTAATCAGGGGAAGGTTTATCCACCGTTGTATCATTATGAACTTCATCCATCCCCTCGGGTTGCTACCCTTGGGTTTACCGGTTTCCGTCCGACTATTCAAAACTGAACTGAGTGCAACTTACCTACTCTGTGGCATTGAGGCCGGCGTAGGTCCTCTGGTTTGGTTTAAAAGATGGTTAGAAATAGGTATAGGTTTAAAAGAAAATTTTGGTTTTGAAAAGAAAAGAGTTTAAAATAGATTTGTGTTTGAAAGAAAAATTCTGGTGGAATTACCATGTCTTCTTGCCTTTACCGAGTTCAACTTTTTGCCGACTGGTGTATTTCCACTTACAAAGGTTAGGCCATTAAGCCCTTCCAAGGTTATGATTACCTCACTTAACCTCTGGGTACTTACTAAGTACTTCGTACTTGATATAATTTTCCCGAACAACCCTGTTATAGCAGCACTTGCCATGACAAGTGCGCCATGCTAACTGGCTTATCGGTTCAACATTTACCGGTTGCGGTATTGTTTTTATCTGCACCGTATTCAGTGGCCTTGTTGGCTCTTGCTTTAATCTTACAGTCTTGACATTAAACCCTCTGGGCGACTTCTCATTGTCTTCACATGACAATCATTAACTAGGGTGTTCCCCGTTCTTGGGTCCCCTTTTTTTTACTTAGTACTGTATCTTCTTCGTAGCCCGTTCCACGCGTTTGTCGGGGTTACTGAGACTTGTCTCTTGTTTGGGTACTACGTTGTAGTTCCTTTGTCGGTTGGTATACCGTTGGTGTCATTATTTAACATTTGTAGCCCCGTAGACACTCGTCACGGTTCTATTACTTCACTTCTTGCCTGTTCCACAGTTGGTGCGTTGCAAGCTGGTTGTTCTCGACTGCTCGGCATGTCGACCCAGGTGTAATACCCCAAATTTCTTAAACTGTGATTAAGGTCTTATTTGATTGTAAACCTTAGGAAACCCTAATTTCTAAAGATGGAGAAGGTTATAATTAGTTGGAGGTGCTTGGTGAACATTAGAAACCTTAGTTCCCAGAGTATCACCCGGTAAACCTTAGTTTCGCAGGATTTCTGAAATTCTTGAAAATTACTGAATTCCTGACGAACTGAGAGTGGGTATCAACCTTAGGAAGTGTGTTAGATAATTTTGAGAGTGTTTTGAGGAAAGAAACAATCATATCTTTCTTCTTTTAATATAAGACAATCTAGTTACATTTTTCAGTATTTAGCGGTTCTGGGCAAACGAGGCTTAAGGAGAGCTCAAAAGTGACCCAAGGAAATTCCTTAAACTTGATAACCCACACTAGTATTAACATAACTACACATATAGTCTTAATTCCCATAAAAATCTCAAGCCAAACATGGCCTAAGATGGGGCCGAAAATATCAAGGAAGGAGGAGAAAAATATCTCGGTTACTATTCACACCTCCTTACTATTCACACCTCCTTACTATTTGCCAATGATTACAAAATCAACTTGCCCCCTCCTTATCCATTCAATGGCAGTTTGGCATGAGTGGTTAGGATTGGTTTTTGTCACCTAACACAAATCTATGGCTATGGACAATTCTAGAAGTCATAATTACAAATAGTAAGATAAGGATGAAAAATCAAGTATAAAAGGGGGGGTGGAGGTCGGCCATGGTAGGTGAGCAAGGTGGCCATTCCTCTTCATCTACCTTGCTTCTCCTAAGCTAGAAAACACCATTGGAGCATAGGCAACAACACTCCTCCATTGGAAACACAAATCTAAGGTAGTAATTAAGCTAAAATCAAGGGAAAAGGCAAGTTTAAGGAGTGGAAGCCAAACTCCAAGGTGGGTGACTTGGTTGTTGGAGATTTTGAGCTCAAGCAACTTATAATCAAGGTAGAAAAGCTCCAAAATGGCTAGGAGAGGACAGGTAACATCTATGCACATCACTTTCACCCTTTAAGCTTATTTTCCTTCTTAAGTCATTCTGTTTTGTTATCTACGAATACAATCTCTTATTTTCTTAAAATTTATACAGTAAACTAGGGATGAATAGTTAGAGAACATCCTAGAAAATCAAGTCGAAATAAGGTTGGGAAGTAGGAAAACACTAAAGAACTTTGAAAATGAAGAAAAATGAGCTTTAAGCTTTAGGAATTGTTTGGATGGGTTTCCGACAAGGGTTTGAGCTAAAATTTTGAGGGTAGTCTTGAATAGTGAATATATGGTTATGGTTGAAAAATCAAGTCGAATGGAGAAATTTAAGTCGGTTAGACAAGGTAAAGAAGCTAAAAATGAGAAAAAGTGCTTTAAGCCTTTCTGAATGTTTGAATGGGTTTCCGAATTGATCTTGAGCTGAAATTTTAAGGAGATACTTGTGTTGTTGATATTGGATCATGGTTAACATTCTAGGCCGAGACGCGTTTGGGAAGTTGCTTAAGTTGGTGAATAGTGATTTTGGCTAAAAATTAGAATTTAAGCTTTCTAAGGTGGTTTCTTGGAAATTATTTGATTCTCTGATTTATTGGAGCTTGAATGGTATTTTTATGATGTTATTCAGGATATTTTACAAGTGGTGAGCTTGATGTGTGAATTACTACTTGTGTAAAGCTTGGTTATGATATCTTACTCATGGTTTGCAAATGTGTTTAAGGATAACCTCTTGTGGTGGTGGTGGAAAGTATTGTGTGATGTTGATATCATGGTTATCCTAAGGCTATGCCTTTTGTGAGAGCCTTTAAGGCCAAGCCGACGTTCCGGCAACAATATAAGCTCCTACTAATGAAATTGGAGCTGCCACTATGATCTACTCCTATTGGGCAGAAGTTTTCAATAGGGGGGTGTGCACACTTAAGGACATAGGGTGGGTGGTGGTGGTGGTGGACTTCATTTGGAAATATCTTGTATTTGATATTAATTATCTCTTGATAAATCCTGGTACAGGTAAATGGTATGTGATCTATTCTGATTTGTTATATTTGTTAATATTTGCTGGAAACAAAGGTTTTAAAGAGAAAATAAGTTTTTACGGGGTGTGGTAGTGTTACTCAGTTTTTACTGATTTTATTTGGTTGTGTTTTCCTGTGTATATGTATTTTGTGAATTCAGGGTAACTGGGATGGACATCTTCTCCGCACTGAGGACGAGTCCACCGATACTTTCTATATTTTCATGTTTGTCACCTATCGTAGAAGTTTACAGCCTGGGGTCACCGAGATAATTTATGAAGAGTGGAACAAGAAGATACAAGGTTTTAGGCACCCGGAAAATGGCACCAGTCAGTCCATCACTCATGATGTTTCCACAATGTACGAGTATATGCAAGTGGTCCCTAGTTAGATGCTAGCGATGTAATAGCCTTCTGATACCCCTTTACTTTTGGTGTAAAATTGGAGTAGGAGCTAACATAGTAGTTGGCTGGAAGGGGTCTTTTGGTACTAAGGTGTAAAGTGACGGGTTGGTTGTGTCACTCTTTTGATAGTAACAGCGATGTAAGATAGCTAGCGTAGGGGTGGTGGTGGTAATAGCCTTACACTAACTAGTGGTTAGTAAGTGTGGCGGTAACCCCCGGTGATAGTATTAGGGGACCTTTGTAAAAAGAAGACTGACGCATGTATAATATAAGCAGTTACTTTAGTTATAACATGTCTCTCTAGAATCAGAAAAAAAGAAAAAAAAGGGGATAAGTAAATGGTGGTGGTAAACCGGGGCGTTACACCAGGTTTCCGGAAATTCCATTCTTCTATACATAAGATTCTTCATTCTTCGCTATGAAATGCGGTTAACATTGTTCAGATGGAAACCGTCTCCGGGATTCCCAGTTTTCGGGATCTACTGTATGACAGGTTCTCCGTACTTACAAATATGCTTTACAACAGCCAGATCGGGTTTTCCCGAGTATGAGAGAACTTTCATCTCTCTGGCGTTCATCCCCGAGTTATAAAACAGGGATTGTGGAGGGCGGGAAGGATATTGTAGGTTTCCAGTACACGCTGGTAATTCCTAACTAGCGTATCTCTCACGCTATCACTCAACCCTTAACCCAAAGTACTAAAATCCTAACTCGGTACTTCCTAAGCTCGGTAATTCAGTCATCAGAGCGATACTTCGCTCTGATACCACTTTTTGTAACACCCCAACTAACAACAACACACTTATCAACAAACTGCAGCGGAAAACAGACTTCATCACATTACTTAACTCGTTAGTGTTACACGCCGTTAACCACCCACGTGGCTAACAAGGCTATTACATATACATTGTATCGGTCTGATGGACTAGATTCCCGAGCGACTACACATTACTATTCCTTTCCATAAACAACAACAATATACATATACCTTCCTACTGTACCGAGTATTTACAAACTAATGCCGATAACATTTTCGTCTTACTATACCTACTGTACATATACAACTTAAATGGCTACCCATGTACAAACGACTACCCCGTCCTCCTCTCGAACGGCTTCCAGCTCCATGTACCTGAAATAGAATTGGAAGAAAGGATGGCCCCCAAGGGGCTCAGCACCTTTGCTGGTATGGTAATCCCGCAGCCCGCATGCTACCGGGCCACGCACAACTACTTGTCGTCTTAGCATGCGGTTGATTACGTTTGAATCATGCATGTACACCATTAACACAAAACACAATACAATCCACAACAATGGTCACAAAAAACACAGACAACACGTTTACACCTAATTAATCACTCTTCGTGTTCCTGACCCTAGAGTGTTTCTCCCTTAATGGGGCTACTTCCTTAATAGACGACACTTACCCACTAGTCGGGTTATCCATAAACGTCACTTAATAAACTGGGATTCATATCCATGATCCACATACTTCACATTAAAACAACATATAACATCACATTGCAAATAACATTGCAGTACATCAATAACACATAACATAACGGGTACGGATCTCTTCCGGAACCGCCCCAAACATAGTTAGTTCACTGGGAGAGCCTAGAGGATGCTGTCAAACTCTTGCTAAGCTCGTTTACATAACTCGTCACCGTCCTGTTAGACGAACGGATAACTTAACATAAAGATGGATCGGATATAGTGATCCGAACACAACATACATAATCCCCAACAGACGTGAGTCAAGAGCCTTGGTTAAGCTCAGGGGTGATCGAAGACCAATGAAGGAAGACAACAACAGAGAGGAACTGAAGAAACTGTAAACAACAACTCCAACACCGGCTACGCGGAAATACTGGATTCCTCACCCCCCATAATATAAATATTCACAAATAAAGACTCGCGGGAACTTTCACACAGCACATAATACAGTGTGTACAACACTGTTAATCATACAAAGGAGGGTCATACATTTACAGCATACATCACCACAACATCACCAACTAACTCACACAGTCGTGGTTAGAACGTTCCTTAGGTGGAAACTTTTACCGGATACATTCTCTTACTTCACAACTAATAATGTTAACTATCCCTTCATGCCCGTTCGAGGTTACCGTATCGGGCACGCAACGCATAACACAAAACTACTAAGCTTGTTTCATGATTTATCTTATAACGTGGCAAACATACAGAAAAACACATTGGCATACAAGCCGTGTAATCCGGTAGGACACAGGTTGCAAGAAAAACCATACTTGTCACCGGAGTCCACTCTATCATTCCACTTATGTTCCTCGACATTCTCGAACCACTGTATATTACATTTACTTTTTTAACATCGGGTACATGATTGTTT
The DNA here is from genome assembly GCA_023374045.1 of Limonium bicolor. Lineage (NCBI taxonomy): Eukaryota > Viridiplantae > Streptophyta > Magnoliopsida > Caryophyllales > Plumbaginaceae > Limonium > Limonium bicolor. Next base: position 302,324,367 of record CM041779.1, read on the forward strand.
AAAGTCTAATGCTCATAACTTATCCCCGTTGACTAGTTAATAACTTGACATTTTTAGCTTGTTTTACTTTCATTCATTACAATTTTTCACCCACTTAATTGTCTTTATAACCCACCTAACATGTCCTTAACAACTCATAACATCGTTACTCATCAATCCCCATCATTAGACAATCATTTTCCAACCTTAAATCACATTTTAAGTGGTCCGGGACTGGTCCCCAACTAAGGTCCTGACCTTGTCATTGTAAAATCCTCGGGCTGTTTTCATGGGGTGGTCCGGAACTTCATACAGGTCCTAGTCCCGACCAATGTAGGCAATGCTCTCGGGGTAAACAGGGGTGGTCCGGAACTTCATACAAAACTTGAGTCCCGAACCAAGGCTGTGTAAGAACTCTCGGCCCCTTTTTGATGCATGGTCCGGGACATTACCCAAGACCTAGGTCCCGGACCACTACTACAGATTTGCATTTTTAACATTTTCTAAGTCTTGTTGCAATGGTTCTCCTTACCCATTATATGTATAGGCTTCCCAAATGATCTTAGGTATATTCTAATGCCAATATCATCTTAAACACACCTAGTTCCTTGTCTAACTTGTTACACAATTTTCTCATAAAATTCACCAACACTTATAACATTTCTTACAAGGTTTCTAAATGGTGTTTCTCACCTATGATAACCACTATCCCAAATGCTTTCTCCTTACCATAACATCATCTCCCAAGCATCTTTTCTTACCAACCTAAACTCCTAGTGATGTCTAAGTCCTTTTTGTTTCCTAGAACACCTTAAGACATGTTTTCCTCTCTAGTAAAACACTTGTTCATTTCTAACACTTCCTAGTTCACCAAAATTAATTTATCACACTTAGAACTTCTTATACATTTTCCAAATTTTGCCATGGCTTCTCCTAGCACATCAACACTCCAAAACACATAGTTTTCACCATTAAACATTCAAGAACACCTAAATCCATCAAGCGCTTTCTCACACATAAAACTTCACCAAATTTACACCACATCACAATATAGTGTACAATTTAATGGCTTGGCACTTAGGCCCTTAAATACATAAACCTTAAACACTGAATTTCCACATTTAAATGCCTTCAACCTGCGAATACACTCAACATCACATATGCCCATTAATAGTTTCCTTGAGAGCATTTTACTAGGTCATTCACCATTGGCTCCTTAGGTATTTTATTAAGCAAATCAAGCTCACTTTTCCTAAGGCATTTAAACTACATTGAGATAGTTTGTTTACCTCTTTTCCTCTCAACTTCTTTCTTGTTTCCTTGAACCAAAAATCAGCAAGGAGTTTGATCACTTGTCAACTTTCCAGTCAGTATACATATAAGGGTAATGAGCATTAAGTTTCATACTTAAACTCACATATAAACCCTAAATTTACATAAGTCTGTTAAACATTTAAAATAGAAGTTTACCTTGGAATTTGAAAGAGAGCTTGAATATGTAACAAGAGAGGACACCTCCTAGTCCATTAGAGATCATTTCAAGCTAAATGAAGTGCAAGAGAATGCACCATTAAGTGCTGAATTTTCGGCCATGTATGGAAATGAAGGAAACATGGATTTTCTTTGATCTTTATTACCTTAGAGCAAAGGAGAACAACAATGTGCAAGAAGGTGAGCTTTTCCTCCTTCAATGGAGATTATCCATGGAATCAAACTTGAGCTCTTGAAGATTTGAAAAGATAGAAGTGTAGAGCTTGGTCTAACTAAGACAAATATGGTCTTAGAATTTGATTTGGAGCATGGAGTTGGATTTGGCAAGGAAATGAAGATGGAGAAGAGAGGTTACTATAGCAAATCGTTTTTGAAGAAGAGAGGAGAGGATGAAGACGGTGGGAAGAAGGAGAAAAGAAGAGAATGAGGTGAGAGGTCTACCTTTGAAGATATTTATGTCAAAAGCAAAAGTAACCTTTTACTTACTTTTCTTTCTTTCTTTTAATTTACTAGCACATGGTGGTGAGTTACCACATAGGAAACCGTCCCCCCTCCTTTAATTAATATACTTAAGGCCTTGCTTGACCATCAAAATAACTTATGTTGACTTATATTGTAAAGTAGCTTATTTTTGTTACTATTCATAAACTAAGGCACATATTTGTGAAATTTTTGATTTCGCATTGATTTAGACTTTCAAATGTGATACTAAGTAGTACACATGTTAATTAAAGAGTAATGACGGACATTTAGCCACTCAAAACTCATTTACAAGACAATTTTTCAAAAATGTGCTTTAAGACTCCTTAAAGCACATTTTGTGTTTTAACTTGTTTTCAAGCTTGGTTTTCTTTAGTAATTGGTTTAATATGTTCATTAACACATAATTAAGGTATATGTATGACCTTTAGGTCTTATACAAACTTATCCCAAGCTTAGAGCACATTTTTGCCCATATTGACTTTAAGGTATTTATTTGTGTTTTGTTTGGTTTAATTGTCTACCAAGGTTTCCTAAGGACTTAATTAGCCTTATTAAGTCATAATTGAATAGTATTATGTCTTGGTAGGCTCTTGGGTCCTAACCAAGCTCACTCCAAGCTTAGAGCATGTTTTTGCTCAAACTGTATTTATGGTACTTTATTGTTTTTACCATGGTTTCAATTGTACACTGATGCTTCTAAGGCACTTTTTAGCCTTTAAATATCATAGTTTAGCATTTAAACAATATATCAAGGTTTGGGGTATTTCAGGTACGGATCTCTTTAGGAACCGACCCAAACATAATTAATTCACTTGTGAGCCTAGAGAATGTTGTCACCCTCATGTTAAGCTCGTTATACAACACTCGTTACTGTCCTAATAGTCGATGAGTAACTTAACTTAAAGATGGATCGGATATAGTGACCCGAACACACCACACAAACACATGTTCCCCCTAAACCGATCATAAGTTAGAATAGTTAAGCTTTGGAGTAAGCTAATGCGAGATCGTATTCCAAGAAGGAAAAACAACCATAACAGAGAGGAAGGTAAAGCAAGGATGGACACCCACTCCCAAACAATGCGTGACCGGAATGACCATGTTGGAGTATGAAGGTGTTGCTGAGATAGTCAACCAGATCAAAGGAGTCAATCACACTTCTCAAAACAAGACAGAGTCAGTCAACCTCGAAAGAGCGAGAGAGTCCATCTATGTGAAGTCATCAATCAGTTATGAAATTCAAGGAGCAACGTCCACTAAACCATAATAGTCATCAACTATCATCCTTGGCCGAAATTCATGCAAAATGTGAGCTAAATCCAAAGCCTTGACTTTCTGATAATTCGAGGAGTCTGTCGGTCAGTTGCGAAAATTAAGGAGCAAGTACAGCAACTACATTGACTTACAACGGTCATCAACGTTCAGACTTGGACCAAAATTCTCTCAACATGGCACTAATCAGAAGACTTGGCTCCAGCTTCCGAAATATGGCTCCAGCTTCCGAAATTCAAGGAAAGAGTCGTTGGTTCCTGAAATTTCGGAACTGACAGAGTCAGTCTACTACATCAGACGTGAAAGTCATAATTGAACGTTGCCAAGTCGTCCAATGGATTGGTAATTGTCCGAAAATTAAGGGCCAAGGCTTAACAACGTTCACAAAGAAGTTAGGACCGGATTTTAAGCAACTACAAGTTCAGATGGCAGAAATTTCGGAAGCAGACTCCCTCAACGGCTCCACTATATAAGAGAGTTGTCATTTCGTTTCTCATTGCAGCTTTCCAGAGAGAATCATTCATAGCATTTGTTTAGAGAAAGCTTTGCCTATTTTAGAGAGAGAGAGAACGAAAAAGAGAGGAGAAGTACTAGTTTCGTTTGTGCATATCGATAGAGTCTTTCTAGGTAGGACCTAGTTTTCACTACACTTATCATTGAGCTGATCAGATTGTATTGGGTGAGTGAGTGAAAACCACGAAGTAGATCTCATCTACTGAGTGGGCATTATAAGTTGTTTTGTTTTGACCAGGAAATAAAATAACTTATATTGTGTATCCTGCTGAGTTCGACAGAGTCCTCCACCTTTCGAGTGTTAATCCATTTAGCTCCGCTAAGTCTATCTTACTTTACTACCTTGAGCAACTGCTTCCGCGCACTTAGTTCGACTAAGTGTTTCACGTCTCAAGTGTTTTCACAGACGAAGTTCGATTGAGTGCCTCTACATCACAGAGTGCTTCTCACTTACGAAGGCTGATTGAGTCAAACCAACTCTTAGACTCACACCTTGGGTTGGTTTGAGTTAGCCACCCGATCCTACATGTGGTATCAGAGCCTTGCTTAGGCTGACAGTCAATCAACGAGAAATGGCAACCGTCGGTTGGGGTGACTCAGACTCCGACGATCAAGACACGGAGTCCAGCGACTTGGTATGTCTCATGGCACATGATACGACTGAGTCCATGATCCCCGACAATGAGGTAACTCGTTCTCATCTTGAAACAGATCTTTATCGTATATCTCCTATGGGTTTTAAGACTTTAATTGCTAAAATTGTCTCTGAGACTAACTCTCTCAAAGCTAGTCTCACCAGTAAAATTTCCGAGTTAACTGAGGAACTCGAAATCTCAAAGGGTCTCATGTATGCTTTAAGAGACGAAGCTGAGGAACACAAGACTATCTCTTGCTCTCTTAGATTAGACTTACGAGACTCTCGGCGTCGTGTTGACTCCCTTAAAAAGGAGCTCAACAAAACCAAGAGTCCTACTGAATCCAACCAAAGGGAACAGGAAGAGTCACTCACTGAGATTGACTCTCTCAAACATGACCTCATTGTTTTCGCTGACAAGTGTTGTTCTTTGCAGAATGAGTTAAATAGTTCAGAATCTCAAGTTATCTCTCTAACCTCTTCTGTTGAGCAACTCTCTCGAAAACTGAAAGAAAAGGAACATGCACTCTCTCTCAAACCAGTCAACTTCATCAAACAGGTAACTCCATCAGAATTGCCCGAGTGGGCTAACTCCAAGATCAAGGAAGTTAGTCAAGATCGTGATAATCTTCGAAAGGAAGTTGAAAAACTCTCCCAAGAGATAGTCAATATACGATCTGGAGTTGGATCCACTCAATCGAAGCCCAAGTGGCATAAAGGTAAATTCGATATCCCTAAAAATATGTCCAAATCCAACAACAAACCCAAGCGCCAGCAACAAAAAGAAAATTTTGATTCTTGGTGGAAAGGACAGCAAAAATACGTCAATCTTCCTCCCACTAAGATTTGTGGTTATTGTGGGAGTCTTGGACATCGAGATAGTGCCTGTGAAAAGCTTCACAAGGATGTGTCATTTAATGTCAAGAGACTCAATCTTATCCTTGAGGCACGAGAAAAGCTGAAAAATCTGGTTCAAAAAGGGGACCCAAGTATATTTGGGTTCCCAAAACTACCAAGTGATTTTTTGCAGGTGGAAGCGAGCGTGGAGATGGACTATGTGTACTTGGACAGAGGGTGCTCCAGAACTGGAAATCCTGACAAATTCAGCTCGCTTTCATCCTACAAAGGAGGTAAGGTCACCTTTGGAAACAACAACCAAGGTGAAATCATGGGAGTTGGCTCCATAGGTAACCCCTCCAAGTTTAAGGTAGATGGAGTCCATCTGGTCACTGGACTTCAACCAAGTCTGTTAAGCATTTTTCAAATTTGTGAAAAGATTCAATTTAGTACTTCTCTCATATGTCGTTTGCAAAGTTTTTGATGAACGTACAGGATCTCTAGAACCACAGGACGTAAAGAAGGAAATACGTACAAGAAGTGTCTAAATGCCATACACTCTGACGACCAAGTCTGTCTATGTGCTCGCTTTCAAGCAGCACCCAAACAGTCCCATATCAAGACGGTCAAGCGAATCTTTCGATACTTAAAAGGAACCAGTCAACTTCATCTATGGTACATTCGTTCCCCTATATTATTTTCTGGTTTTAGTGATTCTGATTGGATAGATTCCCTCCATGATCGAAAGAGTACATCTAGCAATGCAAATTCCTTGGTCTATGCTTAGTCTCTTGGCCCTCTACAAAACAAAATTTTGCTGAGATCAAATTGGCATTTTTTGTGATAACAATTGCGTATTTAAAATCTCTGAAACACAACATTCGAGAAACCAGACACATTGAAATACATTTCCATTTCTTGAAGGACTGTGTTGAGAAAAAGCTAATTCAACTTGACTTTGTTCCAATAGAGGATCCGCTAGCAGATATCTTTGCCAAGCCTCTTCCTACCACCAGATTCGAGGCACTCCGTTCAGCAATTGGAATGACTCAATCAACGTAAGACGGTAGTCTCTCTCCTTCTTTGGCTGTATAATTAGTAGGTGTGTGTTTGCGTACTGTTTGAGTCAATCCGTGTTCTCATATTGATAGACTGTGTCTGGTCTTTGTGTCCCTTTGCGATTTTCTCCAAAAAAAAAAGAAAGGAGGAGGACAAAGGCAAGGTACTCCGCTAACTTGTTTCTGAACCAAAACGACCTCGTCCACTCGGTTATTAAGCCTTTAAGGGTGCTTCATCACCTAACTTCCTAAGGATGCGAACCTGGGAAAGTTGGCCCAAAGCTGTTACATGGGTGGAGAGAAAAGTCTGGGGGATGGAGACAGTCCCTGTGTGCTTAACTTGTAAATATCTATGCATTGCAAATATAGAGCTATAAAGTCTTCAAAAATACAATGCAATGCAACAGGGATCATTACAAGTTATGAGTATGTGGCAATGAAAGGTTTTGTGGAATATGACAATACTTCTTGCCCCTTGTCGTCCATGAGTATGTTTGTTATGGATACAGTCTATTTGTTTTTTAATGTACGGATTGACTTAGACTCTGTTGCAAACTTCTCTTACTGATGACAGCAAAAAGGGGGAAGTAGTGAATCCCGTCTCTCACGAACGAGGCACTCTGGCTATGTTCTGGATTGACTCTGTCTCTGTGTGACTAGGTCTTTGGTGAAGTTTGGATATTCTGTTTCGTTTTTACTCTGTTGGTACTAGATCATGTTGGTTGCAGTTTTCTTAACTTAGTCATATATTCCCTTTTTCCAATCTCTCTTAGTAGGTCGTGGTTTGCCAAAATTGTGCTCATCGATTCAGGGGGAACTCTAACAAGAGTTACTCAATCTATGTTGTGATTAAGGGGGAACCTGGACAGGGTTAGTTCCCCAAAATTCTTTTTGCTCTTGTCTTGTTTTGCAGATTGACTCATTCGGGATTCACAAAAAGAGTTTTGCTATCATCAGCAACAAGGGGGAAACTGTTGGAGTATGAAGGTGTTGCAGAGATAGTCAACCAGATCAAAGGAGTCAATCACACACAAAAAGAGTTTTGCTATCATCAGCAACAAGGGGGAAATTGTTGGAGTATGAAGGTGTTGCTGAGATAGTTAACCAGATCAAAGGAGTCAATCACACTTCTCAAAACAAGACAGAGTCAGTCAACCTCGAAAGAGCGAGAGAGTCCATCTATGTGAAGTCATCAATCAGTTATGAAATTCAAGGAGCAACGTCCACTAAACCATAACAGTCATCAACTATCATCCTTGGGCCGAAATTCATGCAAAATGTGAGCAAAATCCAAAGCCTTGACTTTCTGATAATTCGAGGAGTCTGTCGGTCAGTTGCGAAAATTAAGGAGCAAGTATACAGCAACTACATTGACTTACAACGGTCATCAACGTTCAGACTTGGACCAAAATTCTCTCAACATGACACTAATCATAAGACTTGGCTCCAGCTTCCGAAATATGGCTCCAGCTTCCGAAATTCAAGGAAAGAGTCGTTGGTTCCTGAAATTTCGGAACTGACAGAGTCAGTCTACTACATCAGACGTGAAAGTCATAATTGAACGTTGCCAAGTCGTCCAATGGATTGGTAATTGTCCGAAAATTAAGGGCCAAGGCTTAACAACGTTCACAAAGAAGTTAGGACCGGATTTTAAGCAACTACACGTTCAGATGGCATAAATTTCGGAAGCAGACTCCCTCACGGCTCCACTATATAAGAGAGTTGTCATTTCGTTTCTCATTGCAGCTTTCCAGAGAGAATCATTCATAGCATTTGTTTAGAGAAAGCTTTGCCTATTTTAGAGAGAAGAGAACGAAAAAGAGAGAGAAGTACTAGTTTCGTTTGTGCATATCGATAGAGTCTTTCTAGGTAGGACCTAGTTTTCACTACACTTATCATTGAGCTGATCAGATATTGTATTGGGTGAGTGAGTGAAAACCACGAAGTAGATCTCATCTACTGAGTGGGCATTATAAGTTGTTTTGTTTTGACCAGGAAATAAAATAACTTATATTGTGTATCCTGCTGAGTTCGACAGAGTCCTCCACCTTTCGAGTGTTAATCCATTTAGCACTGCTAAGTCTATCTTACTTCTACCTTGAGCAACTGCTTCCGCGCACTTAGTTCGACTAAGTGTTTCACGTCTCAAGTGTTCACAGACGAAGTTCGATTGAGTGCCTCTACATCACAGAGTGCTTCTCACTTACGAAGGCTGATTGAGTCAAACCAACTCTTAGACTCACACCTTGGGTTGGTTTGAGTTAGCCACCCGATCCTACAGACCGGATTCCTCACCCCCCATAATATATATATATATATATAAACATAGTTAAGAGCTCCACTGTGGAACCTATCACATTCATACACCATACAGTACTACAACTGGGTTAAACACACAAGGGAGGTCCATACATTCACACACAAACCTCACACAATTAACTCACGCATAGCCGTGGTTAGAACGTCCCATGGTTCGGGTCGTTAAATCCGAATACCGATCTCTCATGTGATCCTGGACTCAGTTAGCTATGATTTAACACCTTCGAGGTTAAATGGTGCCAGAACTAGACACGCCACATATATGAATTACTGTAAACTCATTACATTCTTTTATCTTATAACGTGGAAAACATTCAAAAAAACACATTGGCATACAAGCCGGTGTAATCCGGTAGGACACAGGTTGCAAGAAAACCATACCTGTCATCGAGGTTTCACTCTAACGTGCCATCACATGTTCCTCGTAACATCTTTGAACAACTAGTAACATTACATTTACTTTCATTAACACCGGGGTAACTTGTTTGTTTAAAGTCTAATGCTCATGACTTACTCCCGTTAATCAGTTAAATAACTTCACATTTTTAACTTGTTTTACTTATACATTTTAACACAACTTTTCACCCATCCAATTATCATTATAACTCACTTAACATGTCCTTAACAATCTCATAACATCATTACTTATCAATCCCCATCATTAGATATCATTTTCTAACCTTAAACAAAGTTTTTGGTCAAAACAGCGCCTTGTCCGAACTTGTGTTCGGACTTCCCAAGTTCGGACACTGTTCGTGGCTCAAAAGGGTGCAAACTGATGAATGTCCGAACATGCGTCCGAGCTTCCCAAGTTCGGACACTGTTCGAGGCCAAACCAGAGAATAGAGATGGGTGTGTCCGAACTTCCAAATTCGGACGGTAGTTCGGACGTAGCTTTAAAACTCAGGAAACTTACGCACAACAGGGCATGTCCGAACGTCCAAGTTCGGACGGTAGTTCGGACGTGCCAGAAACCTCATTTTCTACAATCTTAAGCACTTACTCATTTCTTGCCAAAATGCTCAACACCTATAATGTTTATAGCATGTTCCCACACATTATTTAGCCCACCAAAATACTTTATGCCCTTCCAAGAATTTTCTCCACAAGTTCACACATCTTCCTTACAACACCTTACTTCCTCATTGGTACCAAACATGTATAAATCCTTAACATAATCTCACCATGATCTTGAAGTATCCTCAAATTACTCATTTGCATCCTAATTCCTCCAAGATAACACCCAAGACATTTTAACACCTAAGAAGACCTTTTTCACCTTCTTTCACAAATTTAAACCCTAATCATCCCTAGTTAAACCTAGGTCACCAAACATCATTTTGAACAATTAAAACTCCTTGTTCATTAACCAAATTTCGCCATAGCTTCTCTTGTATCACCTTACACCAAAACACATAGTTTTTCCACCATTATACAACCAAGAACACTAAATCTCTTAATACACATTCCTTACACACAAACATATTGTTTTTCATCCTTAAACCACCAAAGATATCCATCTTCACAAGAGATTTTCTTTACACACAACTAAACCTTTAGACAACACTACATCACAATATAGTGCACAAACTTAAATTGCTTGGCACTTAGGCCCTTAAATTGCATAAACCTTAAACACTGAAGTTCCCACATAATAATGCCTTCAACCTGCAAATACACTCAACAATGCTCCCATGTCCTTTTAGTCCACCTTGTGGATAGTTTTCTATCTCATTTCCCATTTGCTCTTTAGGTTAATTATTAAGCAAATATAGCTCAATTCCCTTGTACATAAAACCACATTAAGAGAGGTCATTTACCTCTTTGTTTTCCAAGCTTTCCTCACTTGTTTTCTCTTGTTTTTCTTGATTGTAAATCCACAAGGAGCTTTTATCACTTGTCAACCTTCTAACCAATACACATATAAGGGTAATGAGTATTAAGTTTAATACTCAAACTCATAATTAAACCCTAGGTTTACACAAGTGTCTTAAAACACTAAAATTTGATGATTACCTTTGGAATTTGAAAGAGAGCTTGGTTAAGTGGCAAGATAGGACTCCTCCTAGTCCCTTGAAGATTAAATTAAGCTAAGAAAATAGCAAGACAAGGCACCATTGTAAGGTGAATTTTTGGCTATACAAAGAAAATGATGGGAACTTGGATTTTCTTTGATTTTCCTTACCTTGAAACAAAGGAGAATGAGAAGGCATGGAAATATGAGCTCAAGCTCCTTCAATGGTGAATCTCCATGGCACCAAAATTGA
>CM041779.1:302335719-302359772 GCA_023374045.1 Limonium bicolor
TCCATAAGCAACTGAGTTAGATGGATCTCAGTCTCCATAAGCAACTGAGTTAGATGGATCTTAGTCTCCATAAGCAACCGAGTTAGGTGGGTCTCGGTCTCCATAAGCAACCGAGTTAGGACGGGTTTCACCTCCAAACCTTAGGCACCCATAAGACCTACCCTACATTAAATCCTTTCAGGCACCCATAGGACCTACCTTACATTCAACCATTTCAGGCACTCATAAGACCTCCCTTACATTCATTCACTTTAGGCTCGACATAAGACCTAGATCCAACCTTTAGGCTCGTCATAAGACCTAGCACCATCCTTAGGCTCGTCATAAGACCTAGAATCATCCCTTTAGGCTCGTAGTAAGACCTAGCACCACTCCTTAGTTTACCTGCTTCCATTGAAAACATTGCATTCATTTCATTCATTATAGGTAGTCAACGCCTTAGAATAGCTTGACATCATTCTCACAATTTTTTGGGTAGTCAACGCCTTAGAATAGATTGACATCATTTCATTCATTATAGGTAGTCAACGCCTTAGAATAGCTTGACATCATTTCTTCACATATTTTACATCATTATTTTTTCACCACCATTTTTAGGTAGTCAACGCCTTAGAATAGCTTGGCGTCATTTTCATCACTTTAGGTAGTCAGCGCCTTAGAATAGCTCGACAACATATCATCATTTCAGGTAGTTGGCTCCTTCGAATAGCTCAACAACGTCTCCTTCTCCTTTAGGTAGTCAGCGCCTTCGAATAGCTCGACACAACCCACTAGATTTCAAACGGCATACGAGGTCTTTTAGGATCCAAAATTTTGGGGTATCACTCAAGCATCAACTAGTCTTTTCATCTTCATTACAAAGTCTAGTTGACGGGGGGCAATCTGTTATACCCAAAATTTCAACCCCCTCAGAGTAGTCTCAAAGGCATACGTGTTACAAAGGGCAAAATGGTCAAAGTGCACCAATGCAGGATTTTCCAGGGACATTCTCGGGATTTTCAATTTTCATATGACTTTTTCATCATCTCCAAACATTTCCAATATCATAGTCATTATGAAAGGTATTTCATGATTTTCTGATAATGTTTATTCTGGAAATTAAGCTTTTAATAAGCTAGTCTCTTTAATAATTAACACATGAAATAGCCTCAAAATAGAAATAAAAAGGTTTTCAAAATTAAAATAAAATTGTCACATGGTTTGCATGACTACATACAGTCATAAACCTGAAATTATTTTATTTGGAACCTTAGCCCAAAATTTAAAAGAGAAATTCAATCATTTTTGCAATTTTCTCTCTCCTTTGTAAAATACCGAAATCAAAACAAAATGTCATGAAATTTTAACACCACATAGAGCATGATTTTTAGAGACTAATACCATTGGAATTTCGTTATTTCGACTTTCCAATAGTAAGTTATGAATTATGGGAGATTCCAGATTGAGAGATTTTTATCTAATTGGTTATTTATCGAAATAACCTGATTACAACTCTCAAAATTCCTAAAAATCATTCTTTATCGTTAGTTAAATTTTCATAATTTTTCTCAGCCTGTAGCGTATTCTAAAAAATCAGATTCCCTTAGAGCACAAAATCATTGTTTTAGATAAAGATCTTGTTCTATCAACATGGCCTTGCTTCTTCTATTAAAGGACCTTCCAAGAACGACCTAGGGCAGAGGAGAACATTCCCATAGTCAGAGAACACAGCCATCTACTTGCCTCCCACGTTTTCAACACTCCCAACACCGAAACTCTACCAAAATCATCCCAAAATCACCAAAAACACATTCTTTCTTCTCCCATTGAACTTCCAAGCATCAAAACACCACAAATTCAGAACCAAAACGTGCTTAACAACACAAGGAAGAAGAGGTCCGAAGCTCGGGTCAAAGTCGAACCGGATCGGCCACCAACGAAGCTTTCAGAGATTCCCGACGTGAAGGAACAACAAATTTTCGAAATCAAAACAGGGTAAAAACCAAATTCTCTAACCCTTCTGGTCTAAATACACTTTTGGTTAAAATTGCCAACAGAATTGATTTTTCCTTGCTTCTGAATTAGGTTTGGTTGTGTTTCTGCCTTCTAACTTGTTCGTTAAGTTTCGCATTAAATTCGATTTCAAATTGAAAACTTTCAATCACAAACATCTTGTATCTTTCAGGCTACACACCCATAAAATTTGAGCTCAAAACACCGTCGGGAACATCCCAAACGCCGCCGTCCGAGGGCGGTCCGCACCCACGGACGCTATGTCTGGGGTCCTGGACGCCTTGTCGGTAAGCCCGGACGCCCCCAGACGGTGGCGGTATTTCAAAATTTTCAAAATTTAGGTTTTCTAAAATAATGTACGGGCCCACGGACATCATGTCCGTGGCCCCGGACCTTGCAAAATTGTGTTTTCCGTTTAATTCAACTTTTATGTTCACATAGGTTAACTAGGGTCCGTGGGTTCGGACATTAGGTCCGTAGCCACGGACGGAAACAAAATTTGACCTAATTCATCCTCCGAAACCCTAGTTTAGGAATCTTTAATTTTATTTTAATTTTCTGTCAAAAAATGCTAAAAAACACAAAAAAACAGAAGCTCGCGCACTTAGGTTAAAATGACTCGTAATAAGCCGTAATTAAACTAAGTAGAGGAAAAACGACTTCTAGGGGTAATGAAAGTAATTGAACCCTAATTAAGTCGAATATCAAGCCCCTGAACCCGAACTCTCCTTTCCTAATTTGATCTAGGTAAAAATTAGGTGGCGACTCATAATAGGTTCCAGTGAGCTGGCCTAGGTTTTAATAATTATTGTTTTATGACATAGTTATTAATCTTAGGTTATAAGTGGACCTAAAACCCGACTAGATCCCAATCAACTTAATCCACATAGGATTGAGGTTTAAAATCGAGGCTCACACTAATTAAGGAGTTCTTGAGGTTTAGTTTGGCCTAGAGATGTCTATGAGGAATTAGAGGATTGGTGGGTATATTGAACCCACCAAAATCATGTTAAGAGGAATATTAAGACTTGAGCAAAAATCTGGATGAAAATGTGTATTATGCTTTAAGGTGATTTAGGTATGAACTTGAGAATATAACAATGAGAGATCTTGGTAGCTTATATAATTAGTGAAGATGCTAGTGATGGATTAATGAGGTTCTAGTCTTGATGTTAAGGAGTGGACTTGGAGATGGAAGAGAAATGTGTAAGAGAATGTTGTAAATTGTCAAGGAAAAAGACTAGGAATGTATAAGAGTGTATGATTATGTGAATGGTGGGTAAGTTGAGTAAAAGAGATGTAGATGTCTAAGAGGGACTAGGGGATTTAATGGTGAAATTAAGGCACCAAAACCATGGTGAAGGAAGCTAGGAAACTTGTACAAAGTTTGAAGGAAAAATAAGGTATAATGACTTGTAAGGATGTAAGCATGTGCTAGATTATATATAGCTTTGAGAAGTGTGAGTAAGGCAAATGGGTTGTGCGATGATGCTTGAGGAGTAGTTAAGATGGTTGTGAAGAAATACTTTGGTTAGTTGAAGTTTTAGACAAAGTTTACATGTTGGAAATGTAAGGAATTAAGTTATAAGTGTTAAGAGTTTAGTAAGAACTTGAATAATGATCAAGGAATTTAGAGGTGAGTTGATCCATGAGTTAGGAGGATTTTAAGTGCTAAAATGGTGTTGGAGCATGTGTTAATACATGGGGAAAGATTAGAAGAAGATTGGACAAAAGAACAAGTGTGGAAAGAGGTTCAAAACTGTAAAATTTGACAGTTTAAGATGTGGTCCGGGACTTAGTCCTTGGATAAAGTCCCGGACCAGCACTAAAAAGGTCGAGAATGCACCTAGGGGTTGGTCCGGGACCTTGGGTAAGTACCAAGTCCCGGACCATAGCTAAAATGTGGCCGAGAGTAAGGACAGACATTGGTTCGGGACCTTAGGTCCGGACCATGTCCCGGACCAGGGCAATTTACAAAGGAAATGTGTTTTTAAGGTGGTAAATGGAGGGGGATTGTTAGGTAATGTGATTATAAGGTTGTTAAGAGTTGTTTGATGGAGTTTTAAGGCCATTGGAGGTGTGAACAAGTGTGAGGTAAAATGAGAAATAAGTAACATAAGAGGTTAAGCTTAAACTACAATGACTTAATGGTATTTAGTTGGAAATCATTAGTGATTAAGTAAGCTAGGTTAATTAAAAGTAATTAACCACCCAATTCGGTGAATGTTTTAGGGTTTGAGAATTTGGACTCCGGAGGAGAGTAAGCGACCGAACAACCAACGGTGAACGGTACAGTTCTTCTTGTGACCTGCTTGCTAACGAGGTGTCCCTCGGCTTGTGTGCTATTTGTTTTTGTATGCTCACTAACAAGATAAAGCATGGAACCGGAATATTATGTTTATTGTATTGTTGTGTGATGTTTGAAAACTAACACAGCTTACCGTGAGAACCTACTAACTAACGTTTAGTAAGGAATGGTGTGAGACTAAGGAACGCTCCCTAACATTAGTTTGTTAGAAACCGAAAGAGGTTTAACCAACAAACATTGTCTTAAGACTTCTACTAACTGGTACTTGGGGGGAGTGAGGAACCCGGGACTGACTCCGGTCATGCATGCTAAGGAAAGGGGGTCGGTATCTAAAGTAGATCAAACTTCCGCTTAAGGACTTGTCTTCGGACTTGTAGCCTAGGGTCGGTTGACCGGCTCAGCTACGTTGGACATCAAGTCCAAGGTAGAAGGCATTAAGATGGCGTGGGGGGATCTAGCCTACATCCCCAACAATTTAAGAATGTTGTTTATTGTCGGTAAGTGTCCTGCTGCTGGCTAGGGTTAACCAAGCCCTACGAAAATAAAAAACGAACTAAGGGTTAACCAGTTCCCAATGACAGAATGGTTGGCATATATGAGATAAGGTTTGAGATAAGTTGCAACCATTCCTATTTGAAAAATGGTTTGTATTATAAGACTGAGGTAAGCTACATCCATTCCATTTTAAAGGTTGGTTGTTTTCTAAGACTAAGATAAGACTATGATTGAGGTAAGATAAGGATGGACTAAGATTAAGAGGAAACGTAACTTAAGGAGTGAAATAATTGACTCACTAATTAAGGGAACGCAATTAAGTCGTTCATTGTGTTTGAACTTTGATTGTTCATAATTCGTTTGTTGTTTATTGCACTTTCTGTTATGTTGTGCATCTAATCAACCTCCATGCTATCGTCAATTAGTCGCCGTAGCCATGTTAGCTTGGGTGCCATGAGAGGATCGTACCAGCATTCGTGCTGACCCCCTTTGGGGGCTGTTTTTACTACACAGGTGAACGTTAGGAGGCGGCCGTCACGAGAGTAAGATGGGGTACAAGCATTACGGGTTAAGTGTGGCCTACGAGTTGTGCATGTAACTCGTATGGCAATTTGAGTTAGTAAGATGTATAGGTTGTGAGAGATTGTAAGAAGGATATGTATTGGTTAATATTTGTATGTACTAATGTTCGGTATATTCTGTTAGGCGGACCGTGGCAAGGTCCTGGAGTGTATTGAATTCCGCTGTGACATGTATATATATGTTGTTAAGTTGCGAAACCACATTTGGATTCAGATGGGGTGTTACACGTAAAAATTATAGTAAATCAGATAACTATAATTAAACATTTTTGGAAGCTTACGAGCCATTAAAATTAAAGAAACGAGAAAAATCCAGAAAACTGGCCCAGTTAGTGAATAGTGCTAAAACCGGATAATTTACGAGCATCATTGTAAAAAGACAAAAACGTCCCGAGCTTAATTACTATAGGGGGCCGGTTTATAATGGATGACTCATCCCCTCTCATGAAAGCTAGTTTGTTTAATTAGAAAAGAAAAGTCAAAAAGTGGAAAAAGTAAAAAGGGTACTTATTTCCCCTTTTTCTCCCTCTCTCTTCCATTTCCCCCTCTCTGTATCCCATTTTATTCTTCTCAGCCGTCCTTCTCCTCCCTTCTCTGTGCTGGAATGATTTTGAAGCCCCCATCCATGGCTTCTCCTCTTTCTCGTCATGCTCTATCCAACACCAAGCTCCAAATAAAAAATAAATTGCATATTTGAACTCCCCTCATCAAGAGCTTCATCCCTCTCTTTTCAAAATCTTAAAAGCTTGAAGTTCATCTCCGAGGGTATAGACCATTTGAAGAGAAAGTTGGAGTTTCTTGAATCTTGGAGCCTCCTCATTCATTTAAGGTAAAAAGGTCCAAGAAAATTCATTTCTCCTTCCTTTTTGTCTTGGCCGATTTCCACCCTTTTTAATACCTTGTTTCCTTCCTTGTTTGAGCTATTATCCAAATCTCCAATTGAAATACCCCAAACCTTGATATGTTGTATAAAAATTAAACTATGGTATATTAAGGATAAAAAGTGCCTTAGAAACATTAGTGAACAATTTAAACCATAGTAAAAACAATAAAGTACCATAAAGACAATTTGAGCAAAAACATGCTCTAAGCTTGGAATGAACTTGGTTAGGACCCAATGAAATATCCCAAACCTATATATTGTGTTTAGATGATAAACTAAGGTATAAGAAGGTTAAATAATGCCTTAGAAACATTAGTAAACAATTTAAACTGAAGAAAACACAAGGAAACACCATTAGAGCAATTTAAACAAAAACATGCTCTAAGCTTGGAGTAACTTGGGTTAACATCCAAATATCATTCTCAGACCTTATTAACATCCTAATGGTCATGTTAAATCAATTACCAAAGAAAACCAAGCTCAAAAACAATTTAAACACAAATTGTGCTTTAAGGACTGTTAATGCAAATTTTTGAAAAATTGTCTTAGAATGGGGTTTTAAGTGGCTAAATGCCCATTATTACTCCTTAATAAACTTGTGTACTACTTAGTATCACATTAGGAAGCCTAAATCAATGGGAATCAAAAAGTTCACATATATGTGCACTAGTTTGTGAATAGTAACCAAATAGTGCCTAGTTTAGTATTTAGTCAACTAAGTTTAATTAAATGGTCAAACAAGACCATGACTAGCCTTAATTAAATAATGGGGCCGGTTTTCTAAGGGGATGAGTCACCACATGAGTAAGCTAGTTTATAAAATAAGAGGGAAAAGTAAGTTAGTTACTATTTGCTTTTAAGAAACAAATATCTCCTTATTACTTACCTCTCTCCTCCTTTTCTTCATTATTTCTTCTTCCCACCGATTTCATCCTATTCCTCTCTTCTTATTTCACATAAGAACAGCCCCCATACAATCTTGATCTTGTCTTGCCCATATCTTGCTCATTTTAGCTCCAAAATCAAACCAAGCACATAGTTCTCTTAGTTGGCTCAAGCTCTTTCTTTCTATCCTTTCAAATCTCCAAGAACTTCATTTTGGTGCCAAGCCAAACCGCCACTTAGAGGAGGAAAAATAAGCATGAGGAGTCCATTAGCTTCTTCATTCTCTTAAGGTAAAGAATATGTAAGAAAAACTAGGTTTCCACCATCTTTTCTTCATTACCGAAAATTACCACTCATGGGGCTTCATTTTTATGCCTTTTTCTAGCTTTTTTTCTATTCTCCAAGGGCTGGAGGAGGTCCTTCTTGATTCATATCAAAGCCTACCTTAAGACTTCAAGGTAAAATATTTATTTTAATACCTTAAAACACATTTTTCACCAAGGGTTTGTTCCTTAAGGTTAGTATATTATTTAGCACTCAATGGAGTCATTGGATATTGATTAGAACATTAACAAGGAGAAATAGATTGGTGACCGAGATTGTCCAAGGAAAAACCTAAGGAGGAAAGTTTCTGAAGCTTGTAAAAGAACAAGGTAAATTGCTTACGTTATGGTGTTTTATTGTTTAAGGGGATGGGATTTAGATATATGATAGCTTAGCTTAGAGTTTACATTAGAAAAGGTCTATAAAACCTAAGAGAAACAATGATCATATTTGAGAACTTATGACTAATGAGCAAATGGGAAATAAGATAGTTAGACAATTAAAAGGTGAACTACAAGAGCATTTACATTTCAATAGGAACCTTGTTGTGTGTATTCGCAGGTCAAAGGCTAATATATGTGGAAATTCAGTGGTTAATATTTATGTCATTTAAGGGCCTAAGTGCCAAGCATTTTAAATTTATGCACTATATGATGATGTGGTGTAGTTTTTATGTAACTTGAGTGTTAAGTAAGTGTGGAAAGAATTTGGGTGATCAGGATTGTTGAATGGTAAAACCAAGTGTTTGGATGTAGAAATATATACAGAAGCCTGTCAAATTTTGGTGAGAAACAAGGAGTTTAAGATGTATAAATGAAGTTTGATGACCTAGAAGGCACTAGGAATGCTTAGGGCTTAAATTGGTAAAAGAAAGTGAACTAGAGTGTTCTTGAGTGTTTAAAGGACTTAGGGGTTGTCTTGAAGGAATTAGAGTTTAAATGAGTGAGTTTGATGCTCTAGGGTTTTGGTGGAAGTGTGATTGAGTCTTGTGCAAGTTTTAGTAAACAAAGGATGAATAATACCTTGTGAAAATCTAAGTGTAAGCTAGAGGAAAATAGAAAGAGTTTATGTAATGGAGGTGTTGTGGAGCAATAATGCTTAGGAGTGGTGGTAATGTTTGTGAGATAACATTTTGGTTAGTGTGAGTTGTAGGTATGATGTACCACTTAGAAAACTTAAGGAAAACATTACAAGTGTTAAGAGATTGTGAGAAATTGGGTAACAAGTTTAGATGAGGAATTAGGTAAGTTTAAGATGTTATTTTGGTGTTAGAAGATTCCTAAGATCATACATGGACTTTGGGTAAAGCATGGATGAAGAGAACAAGAGCAAACACACTTAGAAAAATATAAATGGCAAAAATCTGTAGCTGGTCCGGGACCTAGGTCAAGGGTAAAGTCCAGGACCATGCCTAAATTAGAGCCGAGAGTTCATCCAGCACCCTGGTCCGGGACTTAAGTCCTGTAAGAAGTCCTGGACCACCCCTTGAATATCACCCGAGAGTTTTAGCTTGTAATGGTCCGGGACTTAAGTCCCATATAAAGTCCCGGACCACAACATAAAATCAGCCGAGAGATTGAACAAGTACTGGTCCGGGACTTAAGGTAAGGACCAAGTCCCGGACCACCCTAAAAATGTTGTTTAAGTTTGGAAAATTTTAGGAAATGATGGGGAATGTTAGATATCGATGTTATAAAGTTATTTAGGACATGTTTAGAGGGTGTAATGGCTACTACGTGGGGGAACAAATATAATAGATGATGAGAAAATGATGCACTTACAAGTTTAAGTTAAAAACCATAAGGACTTAGTGAATAACAATGGGTAAATATTGGTGGCTAGGGAAGTCAAGTGGATTGTGTTGGATTTAGCTAAATAATAACCTAAAATTGAATGAATGTTTTAGGACTTGGAAGGAAATAAACCAAACAATTGCCGACGGTGAACGGTACAGTTTTCTTGTGACCTGCTTGCTAACGAGGTGTCCCTCGGCTTGTGTGCTATGTGTTTATTTGCTATCACTAAACAAGATAAAGCATGCAACCGGTCTATTATTCGTTGTGTGTTTACAAATACAACTAACACACCGGGCTTGAGTTAACTTGCTAACTATGTTTAAGTAAACGAATAGATGAGGCGAATACACTTGTTATGATTGGTTGGTTAATACCCGGTAAGGGTTTAATTAACAAGATCTGACTCTAAGACTCTTGCTAACCGTAACTTGGGGTGGGACTAAGGAATCCGGAATGGTACCGACACATGTGTATTGGGGGAGGTTGGTATCTGAATCAGATCTGACTTCTAAACTAGACTTGTCCTCGGACTTGTCGCCTAGAGTCAACAAATTGACTCAACCACCCGGACTATTATTTGAGGTGGGAGGCACATTAAGGATGGAGTGGGGGAATCTAGCCTACATCCCCAACAAATTAAGAAAGGTTGCTTATTGTTGGTAAGTGTACTGCTGCCGGCTAGGGTTAACCAAGCCCTACAAAAATAAGCAACAAACTAAGGGCTAACCAGTCTAATAGGAGAACGGTTGGCAAATATGAGAATAAGAGGAATGTGGACCTAAGGGGTTAAAATCTAACTCACTTACCTAAGGGAGGCTTCTAAGCCATGTATTGTGTTTGGACTGTTATTGTTCATTTGTGGATTGTTGTTTTATTGCACTTCTTATTTATGTTGTGTATCTAATCAATCTCCATACTATCGACAATTAGTCGTCGTAGCCCCGTTAGCTTGGGGGCCACGAGAGGATCGTACCAGCATTCTTGCTGACCCTCTTTGGGGGCTGTTTTTATTTTGCAGGTAAGCGTCCCATGAAGAGTCACCCTGAGAGTAGGGGCGGGTAGACTTAGGTTGGGCTTTATTTTGAGTACGGGTTGCGTCTGTGCACCCGTCTGTTGATATTAAGATTATGGTAGTTATGTTGTTGCTCGAGATACTATGAACTTGGTTGGTGGATGTTTTGGATAGTTTGTATATTCTTTTTGGATAAGTGTTGTAAATATTTAAGGTTTGGTATATTCTATTGTTCAGACCGTGGCAAGGTTCTGGTGTTAGTTTATTCCACTGACGTTTGTGACTAAGTTGTTAAGTTTGCGATAACTACGATTGGCTTAGGACGGGGTGTTACACCCAAAGAACCTACCAAGACTAAATAATATGCAATTATGATTTGATAAGGCTAATTAAGTCCTTAAGAAACATTGGTAGACAATTTAAACCAAACAAAACACAAGAAAACACCATAAAGTCAATTTAAGCAAATACTTGCCCTAGACATGGTGTAACCTTGTATAAGACCTAAATGCCATTCCTAGACCTTATTAACATGATAATGAATATGTTAAATCAATTACTAAAGAAAAAAGCTTGAAAACAAGTTAAAACACAAAATATGCTTTAAGGACCCTTAAAACATATTTTTGAAAAATTGGCTTGGAAATGAGTTTTGAGTGGCTAAATGTCCATCATTACTCTTTAATCAACATGTGTACTACTTCACATTAAGAAGTCCAAATCAATGGGAAATCAAAAATTTCATAATTATGTGCACTAATTTGTGAATAGTGCTCAAATAATGCTAGTTTAAGGCATAAGTCAACTTTAATTAGTTAAATGGTCAACAAAGACCATAAGTATCTTATATATTGAAGGGGGGCAGTTTTTATAGTGTGATGCATCACACTTGGCCAACAAATAAAGAGAAGAAGAAAGAATAAAGTAAAAGTTACTATTTACCTTTATAAGTTAAAATATCTTCCAAACTCACCTCTCTCCTCACCTTTCTTCATTTCCTCTTGTTCCCTCCGTGTTATTCCTCAATTCTCCCAACCAAAACCGTGCTTGCTATAGCACCTCTCATCTCCAACTTCATTTGCTCACCAAAATGTTCAATATTGCTCCAAATCAAAAACTAAGCACATATTTGTCTTAGTTGAGTCAAGGCCTTCCATCCTCTCTTTTCAAAATTCCAAAAGCTTAAGTTTGATTCCATGGAGAAACTCCATTGAAGGGGGGAATTCAGTTTGAAGAGCTCTTTTGCTTCTTCTCTCATTCAAGGTAAGAAAAGTGAAAGAAAAACTAAGTTTCCTTCACTTTTGTGCATTACTGAAAATTATCTTCTCATGGAGTCTTATTTTTACTCCTTCAACTAGCTTGTTTTAATCTCCAAAGACTAGTGGAGGTCCTCCTTGATTCATACACAAGTCTATCGTAAGACTTCAAAGGTAATTATCCATTTTAATACCTTAAAGCACTCTTTTTTACCTAGGAATGATTCCTTAAGTTTTGGTGCATCCCTTAGTACTCATTGAGGTAATTGTATATTGGTTAGAACATTGACTAAGGAATTAATGTTGGTTGCCGAAAACCAAGCAAGAAAATCCAACGAGAGGAGTGTGAGGAAAAGCTTGGAAAAACAAGGTAAATGACTTACCTTAAGGTGGTTTATTGCTTTACGGGATGGGTTTAGATATGTACTAAGTGTATCTTAGAGTTTACACTAAGTAAGGGCTATAAAACCTAGAAGAAAGAACATAATCGTATTTGAGAACTTGTGGCTAAGGAGCAAATGGCAAATTGAGCTAATAAAACAATCACAAGGTGAATTACAAGAATACTTCTATTGCAATGGGATCCTTGTTGTGTGTAATTGCAGGTTGAAGGCATTTAATGTTGAAATTCAGTGTTTAAGATTAATGTCGTTTAAGGGCCTAAGTGCCAAGCAATTTAAGTTTATGCACTATATTGTGATGTAGTTAAAATGTTTAGTTGTGTGTGAAGAACATTTCTTGAGAAGATGAATGTCTCTGATGGTTAAAGGATGAAAAACCATGTGTTTGTGTGTAAGAATGTGTATTAAGAGATTGAGTGTTCTTGATTGTCTAAAGGTGTAAAACAAAGTGTTTGGGTGTAAGGATGTACTAGGGAAGCTATGGCAAAAATTTAGTTGATAAACAAAGGAGTTTATGTGTTCTAATGAGATTTTATGACCTAGAAGGTACTAGGAATAGTTAAGTGTTAAGATGGTGAAAGAAAGTGAATTAAGGTGTTCTTAAGTGTTAAGATGCTTTGGGCATAGTCCTAGAGATTTAGAGAACTAATGGATGCTTTCTAGATACACCAAGGTCATGGTGGAGATGTGGTAAAGTCTTGTGAAAACTTGGTAACAAAGAGGTAAAATGCCTTGGGAGGGATTAAGTATGAACTAGTGGAAAAATCTTAATGAATTGTGTAAAGGAGGTGTTAGTGTGAAATAATGCTTTTGGAGTAGTGGTAATGTTTGTGAGGGAATACTTTGGTTAGTGATATTGTAGGCATGATTCACCACTTAGAAATCTTAAGGAAAAATGTTATAAGTGTTAAGATTTTTTGTAAGAAATTGAGTAACAAGTTAGTGATGATTTAGGAAGGGTTAGTGCATGTTTCAAGGTGTTTAAACATGTAGGAAACATTTGGTAAGATTATAGAATGATTAGGTAAGGTTTAAGGTTGGATTAGGGGTTGAAAAATGGTGTTTTGACAACTTATTAACAAGGTCCGGGACTTAGCCCTTGTATAAGTACCCAGACCACCCATAAAAATGTGCCGAAAGTTGATTTTGTAAGTGGTCCAGGTCCTTAGTCCAGTTCCAAGACCCGGACCAATGTAAAATAAGGGCCGAGAGTACATTTCAGTGATGGTCCGGGACCTTGCGTCCGGGACCAGAGCAAAAATTGTCCAAATGTGTTTTAATGACTTCTAATGATGGGGGATTGAATGGTAATGGTTTTACGTGATGTTTAGGCATTGTTTGGTGACATGTAAAGGCCTTAAAAAGTGTAAACAAGTGTTAGGTTGGATGTGAGAGTTGTGAACTTAAGATCACAAGAGTAAAATTAAGTATAACGGGATAACGGGGTTAACTACGGGTGCATTAGTCGTTAAACAATCATGTTACCCCAATGTTAATGGAAACAATTGTAATGTTACCAGTTGTTCGAGAGTCATTCGAGGAACATAAGAGGACACAATAGAGTGGACCTTGGTGACAGGTATGGTTTTCTTGCAACCTGTGTTCTACCGGATTACACGGCTTGTATACCAATGTGATTTTCTGAATGTTTTCCACCTTATAAGATAAAACCATGTAATGAGTTTACAGTAATTTAATTTTGTGGCATGTTTAGTTCCGATACCGTTTAACCTCGAAAGTGTTAAACCTTAGCTAACCAAATCTAGGATCACATAAGAGATCGGTATTCGGATTTAACACCCAAACCATGGGAACTTTCTAACCACGGCTATGCGTGAGTTGGTTGTGTGTTTTTTGTGGTGAAAGTATGTTTACCTCCCTTGTGTGGTTAACCCGGTTGTAATACCTTATGGTGTGTGGATGTGAGGAATCTGGTCGTTCCGGTCGCGCGTGTTGTTTGGGAGTTGATGTTTACAGTTGCTCTAACTCCTTTTTGTTATGTTATGATTGTATTTCCTTCTTGGATTACAATCACCCACAAGCTTAACCAAAGCTTACCTACCTTGATTATTGTTCGGGGCTAGGGGAAATATGTACGGTGTGTTCGGTACTATATTGAGATCGACACATCTTAGTAAAGTTAATATGTACGGTGTGTTCGGAACTATATGATATCCGACGCATCTTAAGTAAATATATGTTCTCTATGAAGAACAATAAGTTATTATATAACGAGCTTAGCATGGGAATAAAAAGATTCTCTAGGCTTCAATGAGATTACTCACATCTTGGGGTACGTGTCCTCACGTGACCCTCTCCAAGTTATGTTGTATGTTCGTTAAAATGTGATATGAGTTGTTATATGGAGTAGGTGGATCATGGGTATCAGTCCCAGGTCATGATAAGAGGAATTTAAGTATAACCCGATCAATGGGTAAGTGTCGTCTAACAAGGAATTAGCTCCATTAAAGGAGAAACCCTCAAGGGTTAAAGAACACAATGAGTGATCTAACGAGTATTGATGTGTTGACTGATTCGTTGAGCCCCATTGTTGTGGGTATGTAAGGTGTTGTGTGTTTATAGTTTTCATGCATGAAATAAATATAAACAACCGCATGCTTAGACGATAATTAGTTGTGAGTGGCCCGGTAGTATGCGGGCTGCACGATTACCATACCAGCAAAGGTGTTGAGCCCCTTGGGGGGGCCACCCTTTCTTTCCATTTTAGGTACAAGGAGCTGGAAGCCGTTCGAGAGTAGGATGGGGTGATAGTTTGTACATGGGTAGCTATTTTAATTACTTATGGATTGTAGGTGTAGTAAGACCAAAATTGTTGTCGGCATTAGTTTGTAAATACCCGGTACAGTTGTAATGTAAATGTATATTCATTGTTGGAAATAGAAAAAGGTTGTAATGTATAGTTGCTCACAAATCCGGTCCATCAGACCGATACAATGTATATGTATTAGCCTTGTTAGCCACGTAGGTGGTTAACAGCGTGTAACACCAATGAGTTAAGTAATGTGATGAGTTATGTTTTCCGCTGCAAATGGTTGTCAAGTGTATTGTTGTAGTTGTGGTGTTACACCAATGGTGGATTGGCGCTCCTCCTTTGATTTATGGCAAAAAACCCATTTCTATGGTTTCCAAGGTAATGACCAATCTTAGTGCCTTAAGCATTTTTAATTAATGAGTTAAGTGTTTTTACTTAGACATGGCTGATTTTGAGTCAAGAGAAGTGGAGAAGAGGATGAGAAGAATTGATAAGAGAATTTGAGAATCAAGGTAAACCGTCTACCTTAATACCTATCCTAATTGTCTTAGAAATTATGGGATGGGTACATAAAAGCATGAACAAAAATATATGTTGGAAGTGTGGTAGGGTGATTATGAGAGAGAATTATGAAATTGATGGTTGAATTGAGGGCCTTGAAGCCAAATGGTTATGATTGTGTTTATATTGTTGTTTGGTGAATTTTTTATTGAGTTTGTGTGCTGGTAGAACCCTTTATGGGTGTAGTAAGTTGTGAATGGATTTAGGTGAAAGATTGTGTATTTGGGCAATGTTGGAATTATAGGTGAGTTATGGCAAAATTTGAGAAAAAATAAGGTGCTTTAAGCAATGATATGAGAGAAGATGACCTAGAGTTCACTAGGTATATCTAGGGATTGATTTGGTTGAAGTAATCACCCATAGATGGTGGTTGAAGGCTTGGAAATGATAGAACAAAATCTGTTGCAAAATAGTGTTTTAGTGTTTTGAATTCCTAGGAAAGAACTAGTGTGTATAACCTTGTAATAGAGGATGGTGTGAGCCTCGATTTTCAAACCCTATCCTATGTTGATTCGAGTTGATTAGGATCTGATTGGGTTTTAGGTCCACTTATAACCTAAGTTTAATAACTAAGTTATATAACCATAATTATTAAAACCTAAGCTAGCTCACTGGAACCTATTATGAGTCGCCACCTAATTCTAACCTAAATCAAATTAGGAAAGGAGAGTTCGGGTTCAAGGGCTTGATATTCGACTAATTAGGGTTCAATTACTTTCATTACCCCTAGAAGTTGTTTTTCCTCTACTTAGTTTAATTACGGCTTATTATGAGTCGTTTTAACCTAAGTGTGCACTTCTGATTTTTTTTTGAAATTTTAACAGTTTTTGACAGAAAATTAAAGTGAAAATTAAAAATACCTAAATTTGGGTTTCAGAGGCAAAATTAGGTGGAATTTTAATTATGTCAGTAGCCACGGACCTAATGTCTGAGACCACGGACCCCAGGTGAACTACATGATTATGGAAACCGAATTAAAATAAAAAATGTAAACTTGAAAAGTCCGAGGACACGGACAGGGTGTCCGTGGGCCCAGACATGTACTGTTAAAAACCCTAAAATTTGAAAAATAAGAAATTCCGCCACCGTCCGTGGGTGTCCGTGGTCACGGACTGAAATACCCCAAACCTTGGTATGTTGGTTAAACATTAAAACATGATTTATTAAGACTAAAAAGAGTCTTAGAAACATTAGTAAACAATTTAAACAAAAGCAAACACAAAATGTGCTTTAAAGTCAATAAGAGCTAAAATGTGCTCTAAGCTTGGAATAAGCTTGGGTAAGACCTAATGAACTTACCAAGACCTTACCAAGCTTGAAAACAAGTTAAAACACAAAATGTGCTTTAAGAAGTCTTAAAGCACATTTTTGAAAAATTGTATTGTAAATGAGTTTTGAGTGGTTAAATGCCCATCATTACTCTTAAATATATATGGGTACTATATAGTATCACATTTGGGTGGCTATATTAATGGGAAATCAAAAATTTCACTTCTAAGTGCCTTGTTTAGGTGAATAGTGATTTTTATAAGCTAGTTTATAACATATGTTGTATTAAGTAATTAAATTGACAAACAAAGACTAAAATACCCTCATACTAATAAAGGGGGCCGGTTTTTATAAGTGTGGTGACACACCACTCTCTAGTTAATGTAATAAGTAAGTAAAGCAAACTAAGTAAACTTACTTTTTACTTTATAAGCATAAATATCTTCTTAAAAGCAAATCCTATCTCATTCTCATTTCTTTCCTTCATTTTCCACGGTTCCAAACACCATCTTCTCCCCCTTCTTGCTGCTCTCTCTCGGTAATACTACTACCTCCATTAGAACTCCCACTTTGACCTCTTGTAAAATCTTGCTCACTTGTTCAAATCAAAAACAAACACCATCAATCTCTTCCTCTCATCAAGCTCTTCATTCCTATCTTCTCAAAACTCCAAGAGCCCCATTTCGGTGCCAAGGTGTTCCACCATTGAAGGAGCTTGAGCTTGTATTTTGACATATTGTTGATATCCTTTGCTTCTAGGTAAGGAATCTCAAAGAAAAATCATGTTTCCTCCATGTTTTGTTGTTGACCGAAAATACACATTGATGTAGCTCTTTGTGTGACTTTGTTCTAGCTTCATTTCAACCTTTCATGGACTAGGTGGAGTCCTCTCTTCATAGATATTCAAACTCTCTTCAAAGACCAAGGTAAAACAACTACATTAATGTTTTTGAAACAATGTAAATTAGGGTTTACAATGAGATGAAGCTTATAGCTTGAATACTCATTATAATGTTTGTATATTGTTTAGAACTTGACAAGGAATCAAATACCCTACCGGTCTTGTAGTGAAACAAGAAAGGAATTGTTTGGAAAAGAGGTAAATCTATTAACCTTATGTTGTTTAATGCCTTAGGAGAAATGAGCTTATAAATGCTTATTAAAACTACCTAAAGAGCAAATGGTGAATGACTTAGTAAAGTGTTCTCAAGAGACTAGTAAAAGGCATATGTGTGTTGAGTGTATTTGCAGGTCAAAGGCAAATATATTGTGGAAATTCAGTGTTTAAGAGTTAAGCACCTTAAGGGCCTAAGAGCCATGAATTTTAAGGGCCTAAGTGCCATGCAATTTAGGTTATGCTTTATATTGTAATGTGGTGTGATTTGAGTAAAGTTTTGTGTGGGAGAGTGTTCTTGGTGATTCTAGATGTTCTTGTGTGTTTAATGGAGAAAACAAAGTGTTTAGGCTTAGAAATGTTCTAGGGGAATCCATGTCAAAATTTAGGTAAGAATCAAGAAGTTCCAAGTGTTTAGATAAGGTTTGGTGAGCTAGAGGTGTTAGGAAATGACTAGGTGTTTTACAAGTGAAGGTATAATGTCTTAAGTGTTCTAGAGTGTAACAAGGACTTAGGCATGAGCTTGAGGTTTTAGTATGTACCAAAGTCATTTTGGACTTAGATAAAGACTTAGGCAAACTTTGGTAAAATAAGGAGAAAGTGTAAGCCTAGGAAAATGGATTTCAAGGATGACATAAGGAGTTTTAGTTTGTAAGAAATGATGTTTAAGTAATGATGTTGTGTGGAAGAAATATCTTGGTATAATGGTTAGAATAGGCAAGGAATACCACTTAGAAACTTAAGAAGAAGATACTATAAGTGTTGGAGGCTTTGGGGAAATTTGGTTGAGTGTTTAAAGGCATAGAAATTTGAGTATAATGCCTTGTCCGAACTTCCGTCCGGATGTGGAAGTTCGGACAGGCTCTGTTGGGTAAAGGAATTCTCACTCGCGAGCAGTGTCCGAACTTGGGAAGTCCGGACACATGTTCGGACGTACCCACCCATCCTTAGGATTATCCTCGAACTGTGTCCGAACTTGGGAAGTCCGGACACATGTTCGGACGCACGGATTTCTGTCTAAAGTTTTCTCGGCTCACGTCCGAACTTCCGAAGTCTGGACATAAGTTCGGACGTGTGTCTGTTTTCTGTCTAAAATCACGGCTTGTGTCCGAACTTGGAAGCTCGGACACAAGTTCGGACAGGCCACTGTATGGGCCAAAAATTATTGTTTTAAGATGGGAATTGTTATCTAAAAATAGTAGTTGGTTAGTGATGATATAATAAGGTTATATAAGACATGTTAGGTGGGTTTTAAAGGCAATTAAAAAGGATGAAAAGTTGTAACAAGTGTAAAATAAAAATAAACTAGTGATGTTGAGTAGATAATGTTAATAATGGACTAGTGCGTTAATTAACCGACGTTACTAATGTGTTTAGGATTCTCTCAAGGTGGAAACGAAACGAGGCAAGGACCAAGGTATGGTTTTCTTGCAGTCTGTTGTCTACCGGTTTACACCGGCTTGGGTGTTGTTTGCTTTTTTGTGTGTTACGACCTTATAAGATTAAGGCATGAAAAGAGTTTACAGTTGTTATACATTAAGATGTTGTAATGTTGTGACTCCTTTCCCTTGGTTGTCTAACCAGACCTAAATATTTGCTTGTATGTGACTTAACAAAATATTGTGTGATCACTAACAAGTGCTAATCGGGGGAAGTGAGGAGTCCGGTTGTTCCGGCCACGCGTGTGATGGACGGGAGTCGATATCATAACCGGTTCGGCTCTCTTGGTGTATGTATAGGTGGTATTCCAATTTGGTTTCTACCTTCCCTTAGCTTATCCAAAGCTAGTTACTGACTCACGTCGGGCCACAGGGGCATACGTATCTTATTTCGGTGTGCTTGGGATTACTATATCCGACACACCTTTGGTATAAGTTAACCGTCCTATATAACCGGACGGTAACGAGGATGGTAACGAGCTTAACATGGGATTGGTAAAAATCTCTAGGCTCACATGGTATACTAACTATGGTGGAAGGTTCCTTGTGAGAACCGATGTTATGGTGATATGTATTGTTATGATGCTATGCAAATTTCCCTTGCTATGCTGTGGTACATATATATATATATATGTTGGATGTTCTAAAATGAATGCCATGTTATTATGACAATTGGTTGCGCGTATCCCGGTAGCCGATGGGCTGCGCGTTAGCCATACCAGCAAAGGTTGCTGACCCCCTCGGGGGCTCCATATTTTATTGCAGGATGAGGATCGAAGAAGCAGAGTGGCTCTAGGTCCTAGGTCGTTGATGTACTTTTGGCTATGTTGGTTGTTGAGCCCGGGATGCGCCTGTGCTCCCGAGGCATTACATTTTGGTACCGTTTGTTAATACTGGTGGATGTTTACGGTTGGAAGGTGTGTTGTAAATTAAATACTCGGTATGGTTGGCTATGTTAAATATATGGGAGTTAGATTCTATGCTCGGGAGTCTGATCATCAGACCGATACATTGTATTTATTCTGCCTAGTTAATCACCTGGGTGGTTAACGGCGTTGTAACACCAAGGCGTTTAGTTATTGTTTGGTTGGTTATTTCCGCTGTGATTTTGGTAGTTGTTAGGAGCGTTGTAGTGGTGTTACAAAAAGTGGTATCAAGGCGAAGTATCGCTCTGATGACTAGAATACCGAGCTTAGGGATATACCGAGTTAGGAAACCTAACTACAGATACCTAAGTGAACAGATTTGGAAAGGTTAACCACTAACTAAGTGTGGAATTACCTGGTTGTCGGGGAGATGTTATAACCATTGGACCGATAAGTGTGCAAGCATAATGCTAATGAAATGTTCATATGAATTCAGATGGCAGGTAGACCACGAGGGAGAGGCCGCGGGCGCGGTACTGGAGGTTTGGGTGACAAGGGCGATGATACTACGGCACAGACTATGGCTGAGGCAGTTGCAGCCGCCGTAGCCCAGTTGGTACCCGATCTGGTTGCTGCTATACAGCAAGGGCAACAGCCCGGAGTTCAGCCACCACCACCACCGCCACGAGAGACCAATTGGGTCAAGGCGTTGGCTGATCTAAGACCGCCATCATTCATTGGGGAGACTGATCCTCGAAAGCATGAGGCGTACATCTCCGAACTGGAGACCGCCTACGAGACCTTGGCAGTACCTACTGAAGCTAAGGTCCGTCTTGCCGCCTACTACTTGAAGGGTACGGCGCAGAGTTGGTGGAAGTTGGTGAAGGAGGACAGGATGGCTGATCCTGAATTTGGTTGGAGGGAGTACACGGCTCTGCTACGAGCCAAGTACTACCCGGTACACGTGCAGGAGGCCAAGCGCCTCGAGCTGGATAGTCTGAGACAGGGGGATAAGATGTCGGTTGACGACTACTACACCGCATTCACCGGCCTTATCCACCTGTTACCAGACCTTGGGTATTCGAACCGAGTGTTGGTGAACCGGTTCTACAATGGACTGAGCCACCGTCTCCGCTATGGGATGGGGCCAGCTGAGTATACCACCTTGCAGGTATTGGAGTACTTTGTTGTGAATCAGTCTATACCTTGAGTGAATGTTAATGTGAGTTGGTAAGTTGTTTTTGCGGGGCATGACTGACATCCTAAAATTCAGGAGTGCTATCATGCCGCTGCTAAGGTTGAAATTACCGTCCGTCTGAGGGACGAGGAGAATGCGCACAAGCGCAAGGCCACCAACGAGGGCCTGAGTCAGCAAGGGTATGGGGGAGGAAAGAAAAAGAAACCCTACCCTCAGCCCAGAAGGGTCAGTACCAGGGTGACAAGGGCCAAGCCCAGACCACTACAGCTGATGAGCCACTGAAGCTCACGTATGCGTACGCGGCGAAGCCTCTACGCTCCTACCCGCCTAAGGGTAATTACTTAACCATGTGTATCTAGTTGAGGTGTATGTTGTTAAGATGGAAAATGAGTATTGATTGTGTGTTGTTGTAGCAGCTAGCGCGGGTGCTGGACCGGAGCGCCACTTTTACTGTAAGTGGTGCAATGGAGACCACCCCGGCAAAGACTGCAAGGGGAATGATGTGAGGTGTCGTCACTGCCAGAAGATGGGGCACCGTGAATTTGAGTGTTGGACGAACCCCAACAGCAGGAACTACAAGCCAAAGGGGCAGTGGAAGGGTAATACTACCACGACCACTGAAGGCCCGAAGGCGATCATTCAGCAGACTTCCGACAAGAAGTACACTGAATCCCAGAAGGGGAAGGGTACGGGGTCCGGCATGGCCGCCCTGAATGTGGTGGACCGGACAGAGGCACCAGGATCCTCTTCGAGACCAGGTACCGCCTAAATTGTTAAATGAAAAGTGATTGCTTACCGCATTTCATGCATGAGTGTTGTATTAGTGAGTCTAATGTACAACCACCTAAGTAATGAGATAAATAATGATGTGAGAGATACCTAAATTAGACAATGTGGAAAACCTAGGAACCTTCAATATCTGTTATCCAATCCCGCCCACACCAAACCCTGAGGAGACCACCATCAGCATCACCGAGTTCCCACTGGAGCAATGTCAGGTTATCCAACCAGGTATGATACTCTTAAGTGGATACCTGACACCGGAAGCACAAATCCACATCATCAGGCGTTGCAACGAACTTGGAGCAGCACCAGGAGGTTTCTACACACCCGAATACCCGAGCGGTTCGAAGATGAAGCTGAAGATGATGTGCATGGGTAAGGACTGGAATCCCTACACCAAGTCATATTAGGATGCGCGAGCTGAAGACGGGGCGACTGTACCAGGTATACCTGAGGAGTTCCTTGCGGTTGTTAACCACACCGTGGGAATTGCTCAGCAACTTGAATCGAAACCGATTCCGAACGTGGAAGCAGACTTATGCATTGTGAACTTCTACCAGAAAGGTGGACGGTTAGGGTTACACCAAGATAAGGACGAGTCACCCGAGTCTCTAAGTAAGGGAGTACCCGTGGTGTCTTGGTCCATCGGTGATACCGCAGTGTTTGTGTATGGCGAGCAGAAGCGTGCTGACCTCGCAAAGAAGCTACTGTTGAAATCGGGAGATGTATTAATCACGGGTGGGCAATCAAGAATGCTATACCATGGCATCAGGAAGATCAAACTGAATACCGCACCGTCGGCAGTGATCAATGCCACACACATGAAACCCGGACGTTTGAATTTGACCTTCAGGCAGTTTTAAGCCTTGTATAATTATGTGATGTGATAACCAATGTGTATTAAGGATGTTGTAAGTGTAAATCATGGCGACAGTATAAGCCAATGAATGTTGTAAAAAGAGAGTGTGTTAATGAATAAAGTGGAGTTGTTTGAAGCATATAAATCGTGTTGTTACCCAATACTTATTAGTTTGCCAATGAATTAGGCTGTGCACTCGGAACGGGAGGTATACTGAGTGTCTGCAATAAGGCAGAAGCCGGCAAGAGCGGCACAATCTTCACCGGTACCTTCCCAGTGAATGGCGTGGATGCATCGATCTTGTTCGACTCTGGAGCCTCACACACATTCATTTCGCTATCATTTGCGAAGAGGCTGGGGTTAGACGGTGAAGAGATGCCAGACTTCGTGGTCACTCTCCCGTCGAAAGAGCGGATCAGATGTACCCGCTACTACCGAGATGCTGTTGTTCGAATCATGGATGAGGAGCTTCCGATCGACTTGATAGAGTTCGACGGACTAGGTTTTGATGTGATTGTCGGGATGAACTGGTTGAAGCGGTACAAGGGCAGAATCCTGTGTGCCGAGCATCGACTGCTTCTTCGGAGTCCATCTGGGGTTACCATATCTTACCGCCAGAGGCCCAGGGAGCCTTCGACTCAGATCATCACCGCCATGGCTATGTATCACGAGTTACGACGAGGGAGTGATGTATACCTCTGCTATGTCCAGGACATAGAGAGAGACCCTGAGTTTAGCCCAGATGTGCCGGTAGTGTCGGAGTTTCCTGATATATTTCCTAAGGAACTGCCGGGCATGCCGCCAGCACGAGAGGTTGAGTTTGAGATTGATCTAATTCCGGGCACCGGACCCATTGCAAAAGCGCCTTATCGTATGGCTCCAGCAGAGATGACAGAGCTCAAGGAGCAGCTGAGAGACCTACTCGACAAGGGCTTTGTCCGCCCTAGTGTTTCACCATGGGGAGCGCCGGTCCTCTTCGTGAAGAAGAAGGACGGTAGCCTCCGCCTGTGTATTGATTATCGGGAGCTGAATACTGTTACGGTGAAGAACCGTTACCCTTTACCACGCATCGACGATCTATTTGATCAGCTGAGGGGAGGATCAGTTTTCTCCAAGATAGACCTACGTTCCGGATACCACCAGATTGCCATCCGTGACAGCGATATCGAAAGGACAGCATTCAGAACTAGGTATGGGCATTATGAGTTCACAGTTATGCCGTTTGGCTTGTCAAATGCACCAGCAAAGTTCATGGACA
>CM041779.1:302360272-302379760 GCA_023374045.1 Limonium bicolor
TGAGGAGGCCAATGTCATAGGACAATTCAACAACAGACAACCCTGGGTGCAAATCAGCACCAAAACCTCAGGTACGGAAATCCGAACAACGCACTGAACTCACATCAGATGCAGCCTCAGAGGACGAACCAGGGAGGACCACCCGGCTTTGCTAGGCCTCAGTATAATCAATTCAGTCCACAACAGTCTCAAGCTCAGCAACCCTCATTGAGCTCAAACAATGCCATCTGAAGGAGATGGTGGAAAGTTGATGGCCTCTCAGGAGCAGCAAACTGTAATCAATCAGAGTCTGACATCTGGTCAGCAAAAATTAGAGAATTCCATGGTAGAGATGCAGGGAACGATGAGCCAGTTGACTCAGTTCCTCTTACAGCAGAGACGTTTTGGATCACTGCCTTCCCAACCAGACCCCAATCCCAAGGAGCAGTTGAAGGCAGTGTCGATCTCAGAAGCAGTAGATTGAGGACTGGGAAGATTTTGGAGAGATAGCAGCAGTTACCCTAAGGAGTGGAAGGAACTTAATCAATGACAAAGTGGCAGGGAACCATACTGATGAGGAGATCGAGCCCCTTTCTAATACCGCCGGTGCACCATCAGGGAATCCTGCCCCTCCTGTGGTAGTTCGTGAGGAGACCCAGGCTCCTATTCCTTCTTCCTCTCATTCAACTGCTATTAAAAATACAAAAGGAAAAACATCTGCAAAAGAACTTCCTTTTCCAAACCGTCTCAAAGAGCGAGAGCTCGATGAGCAATTTGGAAATTTTTAGATGTCTTTCGAAAGCTGACTATCAATATTCCTCTTATTGATGCGATCAAACAGATGCCAAATTATGCTAAATTTGTGAAGGATTTGATTTCGAATAAGCGGAAGTATAAGGAGAAGGACACCATTCAGCTGACTGAGACCTGTTCAGCAGCGATCCTACAGAAGCTGCCTCCAAAGCGTGGTGATCCTGGTCAGCCCATTATTCCTTGCTCAATTGGAGATATGGATTGTGGATACGGTCTCTGCGATCTAGGAGCGAGCATCAACCTGATGCCATACACCATGTTCAAAAAGCTTCATGCGGGTGAGCTCGTTCCAATTCATTTCAAACTCCAATTAGCTGATAGATCATCAATCACACCCAGAGGTATGGTAGAGAATGTGGTTGTTAGTGTGGGTAAGTTTTTCTTCCCAGCTGATTTTGTGATCCTCGACATGGATGAGGATGTTGAGGTACCTCTAATTCTTGGTAGACCTTTCCTTAGAACTGCAAAGACTGTTATCGATGTTGATAAAGGAAAGATTACTTTGAAATTTCATGACGAAGAATTAAGTTTTGATATTAATAAGATGATGCAGAAAAATACTTCTTCTCATGCTGTTTTCTCTGCTGATTTAATTGAGAATTTTTATGATCTTGAGGATGACTACATCCATAGGAGTACTGATACTTCTAATTCTTTGTTTAAGTGTTCTGACATTTTAGAGCAGGTATTGTGCCTATCCATTGAGGATGACAAGGAAAGCTTAGAGATGGCCTCAGTCGTCCAGCAACTTAATCAATGGAGGTCATATTTTCGCTCCTCCACTCCTCTAGTAGAAAAGCTGGATCGACCCATCCAAAGGCCTATCCCTTCAATACAGAAGCCTCCTACCCTTGAACTCAAATCTCTTCCTTCCCATCTTAAATATATTTTCTTGGCAGAGGGTAGCACCCTGCCTGTTATTATCTCTGCATCTTTGTCTGTTTCACAGGAAACTAGACTTCTGGAGGTGCTCAAGAGGCATAAAGGTGCCATGGGATGGTCAGTTGCTGATATCAAAGGATCAATCCTGGTTTCTGCACTCACCGGATCTATATGGAGGATAATTATAAGGCAGTGAGGCAGCCCCAGAGAAGATTAAATCCCAATCTGAAGGAGGTGGTCAAAGCTGAAGTGCTGAAGCTTCTTGATGCAGGCATTATCTACCCGATATCTGACAGCCAGTGGGTGTCTCCAGTCCAGGTTGTCCCAAAGAAAGGAGGGATCGTGGCAGTTCCCAATGAGAAGGGGAGATGGTTCCTCAGAGGCAGACGACCGGGTGGAGAATGTGTATTGACTACCGTCGCCTCAACAATGCCACAAGGAAGGACTATTTCCCGCTCCCTTCATCGATCAATGCTGGAGCGGTTGCTGGTCAGGAGTTCTACTGCTTCCTCGATGGCTATAGTGGCTACTTCCAGATCCCTATTGCTCCAGAGATCAAGAGAAGACACCTTTACCTGTCCATATGGGACATTCGCATATAGGAGGATGCCTTTTGGCCTCTGTAATGCTCCTACAACTTCCAGAGATGATGATGGCCATCTTCAATGACTTCATTGAGAAGAGCATTGAAGTTTTTGGACGACTTTTCAGTTTATGGGCAGAGTTTCGAGGTGTGCTTGGAGCAGTTGGATAAGATATTGGGGATGTGAGGAGACAAACCTTGTGCTGAACTGGGAGAAGTGCCATTTTATGGTACGGGAAGGTATTGTACTGGGTCACAAGGTTTCTAAGGAGGGCATCCAGGTAGATAAAGCCAAGGTGGAGGTGATAGAGAAGCTCCCCCCACCGACTACAGTGAAGGATGTCAGGTCGTTCCTTGGTCATGCAGGATTCTACAGGAGATTCATTCAGGACTTCTCAAGATTGCTAAGCCCCTGTCAGACCTGCTAGAAATGTCAAGTTCCAGTTCACTGAGGAGTGTTTGAGCCTTTCAGACCATCAAAGATAAGCTCTGCTCAGCCCCAATTGTGGTCCCACCAGAGTGGTCAGAACCGTTCAGATCATGACAGATGCGAGCGATTATGCTGTTGGCCGCATTATGTCAGAAGAAGGATAAGATGCTGAGAGTAATCACCTATGCTAGCAAGACCTTGATAGACGCACAGAAAAATTATACTACTACAGAGAAAGAGTTGCTAGTTGTGGTGTTCGCTCTGGATAAGTTTCGACCATATCTGCTAGGAAGCAAGGTGATTGTCCACACTGATCATACGGCCCTCAAGTATCTTTTCCAGAAAAATGAATCGAAGCCTAGACTTCTGAGGTGGATTCTGCTTCTCCAAGAATTTAATTTGGAGGTTGTGGATAAAAAGGGAAAGCAAACGGAGTTGCTGATCACTGTCTAGACTCGACCTTCCTGATGATGGAGTCCCAATCAATGAGTTCTTCCCTGATGAGACAGCATTCAAGATTGGAAAGGTAAATGAACCATGGTACGCAGACTTAGCAAATTATCTGGTTTCTGGTTTAATTCCACATGACTACAGTTATAACCAGAGGAAGAAGTTCCTTTCAGAGACACGCCATTACATATGGGAGGATCCTTATCTGTTTCGGGTCTGTGCTGATGGTCTGATGAGGCGTGTCTCCCATGATGAGATTTCAAGTGTGCTAGAATTTTGCCATTCAAAGGAGGCAGGTGGACATCACGGTCCTACAAGGACAGCTGCCAAAATATTAGAGTGTGGTTTTTATTGGCCCACTCTTCACAAGGATGTTCATCGCTTCTGCTCTCAATGTGATAAATGTCAAAGAATGGGTAATATATCAAGAAGGCATGAGATGCCTCAAAAAGGAATTCTGGAGGTAGAGTTGTTCGATGTATGGGGATAGACTTCATGGGCCCCTTCCCTTCATCCCATGGGAATCAATACATCCTTGTTGTAGTAGATTATGTATCTAAATGGGTTGAAGCAATTGCTAGTCATGCTGCTGATGCTAAGACAGTAGTCAAGTTCCTAAAGAAGCATATCTTCACCAGGTTTGGTGTGCCTAGAGCGATCATTAGTGATGGAGGCTCACATTTCTGCAACAAGGCCTTTGAATCTTTAATGACCAAGTACGGAGTGACCCATAAGGTAGCATTACCTTATCATCCACAAACCAATGGTCAAGCAGAAGTGAGCAACCGTGAGCTTAAATGGATTTTGCAGAAAACTGTTACTGCTTCGAGAAAGGACTGGTCAGTCAAGTTGGACGACGCCCTCTGGGCCTACCGTACTGCATTTAAGACCCCTATAGGGACGTCTCCATTCAAGCTTGTATATGGGAAAGCCTGTCATCTCCAGTAGAGCGAACATAAAGCATATTGGGCATTGAAAGCCCTAAATTTTGACTTACATGCTGCAGGAGAGAAAAGAAATTTCAGCTGTCTGAACTCGAAGAACTAAGAGAACAAGCTATGACAGCTCCAGAATTTACAAGGAGCGCACAAGAATCCATGATCAAATGATACAGAAGCGAGAATTTAAAGTAGGGGATCTGGTGTTGCTCTACAATTCCAGGCTGCGCCTTTTTCCTGGCAAGTTGAAATCCCATTGGGCAGGTCCATTTAAAGTTGTGGGGATCACTACTATGGTGCCTACGAGCTAGAAAACAAGTCAGGAGAGGTATTCAAAGTGAATGGTGCTCGACTGAAGAAATACCTAGGCGATACCTTTTCTCAGCCTCCTGCACCGGGTGTATCCTTGATTGAAAGTTCTTATTCCATTACTTCTGTTTCTGCTATCTGTACTACAGCACCCCTCCAAACATCAAAGAAGCCACGCTCGCAATGGTATTTCAGACTGAAGAAAGCTATTGCTAGCTGCTGTGGCGGCCTCCTTGATACTACCTGAAGTCTAGCCAGAGACTCTAACTCCGGGCAGCTTGGTGGGAGGCAACCCACCGGTTTTATCTCTTTTCGTTTCCTTGGTTTAGTTATTTATTTTACTCTTTTGTTTTAATTTTTGTGTTAATAGTGTTGTGCATATTGCAAGAGCCTTGGCTCTTATTTTTCTACTAATAGTTCTGCCTGGTTCCACTTGAGTT
This sequence comes from Limonium bicolor, assembly GCA_023374045.1. NCBI lineage: Eukaryota > Viridiplantae > Streptophyta > Magnoliopsida > Caryophyllales > Plumbaginaceae > Limonium > Limonium bicolor. The sequence goes on from CM041779.1 coordinate 302,365,097, forward strand.
CTCCTGTTTTGCAGATTTAATCTTTCAGTCAGCTCACTTTGATGCTAAACTGAACTCAAGTGTGGGGGAATATCACGACATTGTTCACCACGGATCAGGGAGTCCTTTAACACTCTTGCTATTTCATTTCTGCATTTCTTGTGTTTATTTTATTTTTGCTTGATTTAGTAATAACCTTTTTTATTTTAAACCAATAGGTGTTTTAGAGTATGGTTTTTAATAATTCTAATATAATAATAATAATATATAAAAAAGACTACAACGTGTCCGGCTAATCCAGCCGGACGCTTGCAAACCTAATCCTCCGGATCCGACGAAAACCGGACTTGACTAAATCGCGCGCCCGATTTCTTTTCTTCTTCTTTTCTTTTCTTTTCTTCTTTCTTTTCTCTTCTTCTCTTCTTCCTTCTTCCGCCGAACTCGAAGACAAACACCCGACTTACTGCTAAAACTCCTCCATTTTCGCTTCCAACTTCGCCACCACCATCACATCACCACTCCGACGCCGGCGACCACCAGAACCAACCCAACGCAACAGTATCGCCGTCGCCTGCAACTCTTCTTCCCAAATCTCGAACCGCAACCCTAATCGAACAGGTTTTTCTATGTTGGCGATTTTAATTAGATTTTCAGTCAAATTGCAGTAGATTAGGTAGTGTTTGGTAGTTTATGATGTTAATGGATGTAGTGGTGTGCAAAAATAAAACATTCTGTGAAGATTTGGGAGTTTCTGCTTGGATATTGCACAGACGACACGGTCAACTTGCGGCGAAATTTTTTTAGGGTTTATGGGTACATCCGGATCTGCGTTTGGCCAAACTCAACCGGACGTAGATCCGGACATGTACAAAATTTCAAATTTTTCTGCAATTGTCTTCTAGGCTTATGTTATACTGTTTAATGCTATTATTTGCTATGTTTAGATGTTTTACTGCCTTGGTTCTCATAGATTAACTATGTGCAAGAATATGTTCAAATCGAACTTGCTGCTCGATCGGTTTCGAGTATTTGTGTGTCGTTTGCTTCTCTTTTCCTGCTTCATGTTATTTAGGTTTCTTACTGCATTTGTTTATCGTATAGATGGCTAGAACTAGAGGAGGACGCACTGGTTCTTCTTCGAGGAACCCACGCCTCGACGACCAGTCAGCCAGCCTCTACCCCACTCCGACCTGACGGCTTCATATCTGCTGACGCCCGGGCCTGGTATGAGTAGGGCGGGTCCTTCGTCATCGAGAGGCGCATCACCACAGAGGCGTCCGATGCTGCTGGGCTTACAGCTATTTTTGATGATTTCGGCATCACCAGCATCTTGCGCATGGGCGAGGGTGTCTTCTCTACGGACCTGGTACGGGAATTCTATGCTAATGCGGAGGCGAGCGACACTACGAACATGATCACATCCTATGTGCGCCAGCTCCCAGTTGAGGTAACCCCTGAGACCTTCAGTGTTCTTTTATTCCTCCCGGATAATGAGGCTACCCATCTGGATTTTACCGAGGATGAGCTTAGGCAGAGTAAGTCTAGGTGGTTACAGGCGGTCGGGAGTACTACTCGCTGACCGGGTGAGGAAATTAAGACCGTACTCCTATATGCTCTCCTCCCCTCCCTTCCCTAGAGGACCCTTGCATAGATCCTCAGTCATCAGATCCGGCCTCATGCCGGAAATGATGCTTCTAACGAGGATTGTGTTCTCCTCGACTACCTCCTGGCCGCACCACCTGCACCATCTCAGCAGCTTTCGATCCCCTTCATCATGTTTAGGCAGCTGCACAAGGTGGTGACCTATCTGAAGACCAAGAAGAAGAAGATCGCCGCCATATTCCCCATCTTTATCCAGCATCTTCTTGTCTCCACACTCCCTGAGGATATCTTCACCGGTCTCGAGATGAGGGAGGGTGAGACACCCATCTCCCTTGGGACCTTTAGGAGATGGGGCTTTTTGCGCCTCGATGACGGCAGCTGGGTGAAGGGCAGCTCGGGTCTAGGGTCGACCGGCACCTCTACGAGCTCTAGCTCTACTTCGGCGCCTACTGCTACCATGGTGCCTCCTATGCCCCCAGTGATGAGCATCCCACCAGAGATGCAGACTATGATGGACTCCATTCTCCAGCAGTAGCAGAGGATGGAGCAGGGATTTGGGGGTATGGAGCAGCAGTTTGGGGATGTACAGCAGCAGGTCGGGGATGTCCAGCAGCGTCAGGTGCGCATGGAGGGACACATAGATGACATCCGCCAGACTTAGGAGCACCTCCAGGCAGAGTAGACTTCTCTCCGCAACACCCAGACTACGCTCACAGAGCGCTTGGAGCGCAGTGATGCTTTTCAGAGAGAGACCGCTCAGTTCATGGCAGAGGCATCTGCTCGGCAAAGCGAGGCAGCCCGGTTCATGGCCGACTCATCAGCTCATCAGGCCTAGACTAGCCAGCTCCTGCAGATGATCATGGCCCAGATGGGCGCGAGACCACAGCCACCACCGCCGCCTCAGTGACACCCATCCTATCTTTATTGCTTTCTTTTATTTTAATTGTTTTTCTGTACTTTTCTTTTTCCTTACTTGCTTTACTTTTGATTGTTAAAACTAACGGTAAAACACAAGACTGACAGGTGAAGTGATGGTGTTTATATTTGGCAGTGCTTAAATTCTGAATTGCTAAATTTCCTGTTTCTCTGAGCAGTGCAGCGTTCATAAATGATTAATTTACATGACACCTCTACTACGAAACAAACGGCTATAAGTATAGGAAATGGAACCACACTACTTTCGAACGTCTGCTAAGCTTGAATTCTGGGGAGTATTCTTTCTCTAATATTCCTCATACGATTCAAATATTCCGTGTCATTCGAGTTAATGCACTTTAGTTTGTGGTCATACTTGCCAGTGGAAATCTAGCAACTTTTACTCTGCACAAAACGCATATTGTCTGTGACTCAGTGAGGAATATCTCGACCCCTGAAAAACTTCAAGTGTGGGGAAGGACATTTTCCTCAATCTATGACACCATGGGAGTCTCAGTTCCTACTTTAACTTTTTGATGTTTCACCTTTCTTGCGTTGTGGCTTAATTATTGCACATGCATCTATTATGAGTATAGCATGTTTTGAAAGCTCTTTTACCTGCATTTCTTTTCAGACCAATGAGGACATTGCTCCTCTTAAGTGTGGGGAAGGAAAGACCTTTCCCTGAAAACATGCTAGTTGTTCTTTAATGCCACACTTGCTTTTTGCTGCTTTAATGCCTGTGCACACCAATAAATATGATGAAATAATTATAGGAGCATTTGAAATTAAACCAAGTGACAACCGTAAGAATCGTTTTGCTTGATGAGGTTTGGATAAATAGTTTTATTTCAAAAATACTCTATTTTCACTGAAACCAGGTTGATTAGCTAGTTGTTGGAAACCAGATTATTTTAGCTTGGGATTTTGGAAATGAAGAGAATGTTGGAAATGAAGAGAATGTTTGGAATGAAAAGGATAAGGCAAGGTACTCCGCTGATCAAAAAAAATTTCCTAACAATAGCAGGCCTCGTCTATCCGGTTATTAAGTCTTAAGGGTGCCTTAACACCTATCTACCTAAGGTCTCGGGATCTGGGATAGTTGGCCCAACACCATCTCAAGGATAGAGAGAAAAGTCTGGGTTACGGAATAACTCTGCAAAAAATTTCAATATTAGCTTGTTTTATACATAATCCTTGAAGAAGAATGCTTTTGCTTACAGAAGAGATAATTGCAGTTAAATTTATGCTTTTGATCATGAGTGCGTGGTGTTGAAAGGTATTACGGAATAAGGCATTACTTCACACCCCTTGTCATCCAAAGGATAGAGGAATGAAAATTGGTGGAAAGTCCCAAGCTAAGCTAACTTGTTTTCTACAATCTAGTTTCTCTATGCTTTTACAAAATTGTTCTTCATTCACTGTTTGTGCAAACCTACCTCTAAAGAGCAAGATTATTCTTTCATTTGTCACTTTGCTTGATTTCCCTCTGCACCTGTTTAATCTTGAGATTATGTGATGGTTTTAGAGATATTCTTATTCTTGATTTGCTTGAGGACAAGCAAAAGCTTAAGTGTGAGGAAATTGATAAGTGTGAAACATATAGGCTTTTTAGGGTCTAATTACCTTATAATCTGTAGCAATTCAGGCAATGTTTCCCACTTATTATGTGTTTTTCCTAAGATTGATGTTTTGATATGAACTGATGCATTTTATATGCTAAATATAGGAAAAACCCAGGGAAATGAAGATTTTACATCATAAGGATTTCAACACAACAAACGGGGAACAAATCCGGAAAAAGAGGCAAAAATTGGTCAAGATAGCCGGACGCAAATCCGGACGTCACATGTCCGAATCCGGACGCAAGCCGGACGTGACCCAAATTCCAGATCCAAAAGCCTGTGTCTTGTCCGGATCCAGACACAGATCCGGACATAACCCGAGTTTTAGATCTAAAAGTTCTGTGTCACGTCCGGATCCGGACACAAATCCGGTCGTCTCACAGAAACGAAAAATAAAAATGCATCGCGCTCATAATTGGGCTTTCAGCACAATTATCAGCCGAGCGGCGGTTTAGCCCATACCTCTACATTAATTAACACGCACCCATACTCAATCAATTACCCAACTCACCACACTCACCACTAACGAATGTTTTCTTCTTAGCCTATTTAAACCCTGCTCCTGCTTCCATTTCAATTCGTACCAGACTTGTTAGTCTAACTCCTATTCTCTGACTCTCTACATATCCTCTCATTCACGACACAACCCATCTCCATTCATCAATCGCTCTCCATAATCTTCATCCTTCACTCACAGACACAACCCGTAATCACGCAGCTCATTTAGCCACGTCCGGATCGCGTCCGGATCCGGACATACCCATTTCACTACGTCCGACCCGATTTAGCCGGACGTCTCACAAACTTTCCAAAATTTTCATTTTCGCTCCATTGCACCAAGTTCACTCCATTGTCGCCAAGACCAACCTCCAAACCAGCATAGCGCAAGAACGAAGGGCGGAGCAAGCAAGAAGATCTTCGTAATAGATGATTTCTCCTAACTCTTTCTTATTTATGCTTTCAATTGCTATGTCTAGCTAAGAGGATATACTCTGGGGGAAGGGATGTTGTAATTAGTTAAACTCTGCATTATTTTACTACTTTTTTGAGACTATTTGGATTGTTCAGGTTAATGCTTTTAAGTGCTTTTAATAAACGTCATGAATTTATTATAAGCCCTCGAATCGTGTTATGATCAGATAAGGTTATTAGCATTGACGGTCCTATTAACCTATTACCTGTGATAATTGTAATCGGATAGACTACATTAGCAGCTAGGTGCTTTAGTCCAGACCAAACAAGACTAGTAATTCTGTGCGATAAAACCATCTAGATATACCTGTTAATTCTAGACTAGAACTACGTGTCCTGTCTAGATGAGCTATCTGGAATTAGGACTTAATACAAAATAGATAATTAAGAATTACAAGCCGATCCAAGTCTCCGTTTAAGTAGTAGAATATGCAGAACCTAGCTACTGAAACAACTCCCTGAACCTAGAGTACCGTTCATACTCCCTATCTATCACTTTAATTTATCTGCTATTTAATTTCTTGTCTATTATTGATTCCAAAACCAAAACAACCCCTCTTTAGTTACCTATTGCCTAAGGCTAGACTTATTTACCTCAAGTCTCGTGGATTGATACCTGGTTGCTTCTTAATTGCTATACTACTATGACCGGGATTTTTGCAACCCGACGGTCTGTTGATTTATTATCTTCTAGGATTATTTCTTAGTTTTTAATATATCAAATAAACCGTTTGCAAGAAACAAAAACAGAAATAAAGAAAAAGTTTAAGAAAATTGACGAGTCAATGTAGTTCCAAAAGAAAGAAGAAGAAAAGGAAGAAAGAATTAATGAGCATGATTTCTAGAAAAATAAGAGAAGGAGAAGAAAGAGAAAAGTGTGCATCAACAGAAGACACAGCTGAAAATGAAACAAAATTACAAGGATGTCCCAGAGAAAGCAACAAAGGAATCTAAAAAACCACCTATCTAATCATTCCATCCACAGCAAAGGAAAAACACATCCTATATTGCACAAAATCTCCACAATGTCCAAATAAGTCCTCCATTTCCACTTGGCATAAGTTTCACCCCCAGGCCCGTTACATCCCAATGAAAGACCTCTAACTTATAAGCCAATAAGCAATAACTAAAAGTAACGCATCTGAAACATGAATCATAAGCTTCATACTTGTTATCCACATATCCCATTTCATAAGAAGGGAACCAGGAGTGAATGAGTGTGACCTTACCTTATGAGCCTGAGTGACTCTTTGATCCAAGCACTAAATCATAAACAGCTTACCCCATTACAGGTGAGGAAATTGTAAGGATTGAAAATTCCACAACCTTAAAAAAGAAATTCGGAGTGGGAAATACAGCCCCAAGCATTAAGAATACCGTCACACCATTTATCACACTCTGCCATACTCGCGAGAGTTTGTGTAATAACCCTTCATGAGAACGAATTGATTCACATATTCAGTTCAATAACCACTCAAGATCAAGCAAAAGATGTCTTATTCTCGTAAACTATGTATTAATATTGATAGGATTGTACCTACTCTCCAAAAAATATGTATTCACACTGCATCACATCTATATATATATATCATAACCATTTCATCATCAACACCGTTCGGTAAGAACTCAGCCTAGTCTCATAGAAAGTCAACTTCAGTTGCATGTAGATGAGCCCATCTTATGTCCCTACAATCATTAAAGCATAACTCTGGATCAAAAGAAGTCAAAACTCGAACCATCCGAATCCATGTGAAGACCATCCTAAAGCCATTCAAGGTCATCCTCGAGCCACATTGAAACCAGCCGCGGAGCCATCCAGGGACCATACCGAAGCCATCCCAAATCATATAAAAGCCACATCGAGACCAGCCTCAGGGCCGTACTGGAGCCATCACGGAGCCATAACCTCTATAATCATAATTCAATTACAAAAAAACTAACCTTCTTGTACCCAGCATTAAACACTTATCATACACTCTTCAAACGATCCACAAACTCACAAAAATGACTAAGATACTCTTAGAAACATTACAACCTCTATAATAATCTTCAAACTCGCAAAAAACATCTAAAGCACTCTTTCAGGAACTGCAACACCTTCTCAAACTCTTCTAATCTTCCTCAAAGCTTCAAAGCATCTTTGCATACTCTAATTCATGAACTTAGCTTGAAAAATCAAAATCATAGAAATTCTAAATCTCAACAAGCTTTAAAATACTTCAAAACTAACAGAGTTGTAATAATCTTCAGCTAATCCTAACATTTCAATATCCCAAATGTTTCTAATTCTCAACTGTCTCGCATACTTGAACTTCTTACAGATTTGAAAATCACGATTGTCTCACAGACACGTGCATCTCACAGACTCAAGCATCTCAAACCTCAAAAAAAATAAAACAAACTCAAATTAAATTACACTTAAAATCTTCAAGCTGTGCCAATCTTAAACTTCTCTAAATCAAGAATCCTCTTAAATATTTTAAACTCCACAAATCCCAAAATCCCTTAAAGTTAAAACCCTTTGAAACCCCAAGTTTCTCGAAACTTTGAACTCCTCTAAATATCAAGCATCTCAAACCTCCAATGTCTCAATTGACTCGAATGTCTCAACAGATTTTACTCAAATGTCTCACAAAATAAAACATCTCAACATGACTCAAATGTATTAGCAAACTCAAGCTGTTCACAAACTTGTACGCTTCAACAGGATCCGGACTCTCCCAAGGACTCGAGCATCTTAGTGTACTTTGAAGACTCTCTCAAAATTCTAGATCTTCTCTAAGCTCACAAAGATTCCTTAGAAATACCAAAACTCTTCCAAACACCAAGCTTATTAAAAACCTAAATTCCTCAAGACCCGACCTTCTTAAAACCCAAACTCTTTACAACATGAACTCGTAAAAACTCAAACTCCTCAAGATCCAAACTCCTTGAAACCCAAACTTCTGAAAACCTAAAACTCGAGAAGTAATTTCAACATTCCCTATCAACTCTCACCATTTTCATACAACCATAAAAACCTCCAACTCTCGCTCGCCTCATAGACTCGGATGTCTCAAACTCCAACACCACAAAAGACTAAAATACCCCTCAACTTCCCAAAATGATCAAACACCCCTCAAACCATTCAAATGGCTCAAAATACCCTTCAAAGGTATCCAAAGGTATCAAAATCCTCTTTAAGCTCATGAATGACCCTAATACTTCTCAAAAGCCATTCTACCTTCACATGTCTTTGATACTCTTTTTCTTCCCACCAACAAGGCACTAACCCTTATAATTCGCCAAAACCCTCTCAAACTTGTTCAAGATATTATCAAAACATCTCAAATGACCAAAGAGCCTCTTTCAGGCTTCTATGGTTTCAACAAGCCCTAAATCATTCAAAACTCTTTCATTCTTCTATCAGATCTCATAATTCAGTTTGTCTCGGCCGCTCAAACCCTCAAACTTTTCTTAATCTTCCATCCCGTATTCATTCAACTCTCTCAAATCCATCAATTCTCTTTCGTATTAGCTTGGAAGAAAATCTCACCTCATCAAACACCCTCCGCTCTACTCCTTTTCTATTCCTTCCTCTATGTCCTCTTTGAAGTGAATCTCTTTAAAATGGTTTTTAAAGTAGGCAATCCTAACACTTGGAGAGCAAGATTTTCCTCGAGCCTCATCCGAAGTCATGGTTGTTGCCACTTTCAAGGGGTGTAACCTAGTGCGAACTCGACATAGAATCTTTGGTATAATCAGATAAGTGCTAACCATAGGCAATAAAATCTAGAGTTGACTAAAGCTTCTTAAAACCCTCCCTCTTCCTTCCTAGTTAATCTTAGGTCAAACTAGGTGGCGACTCTATTCATTTCTGCCTATAGAGCATAAGTCCGCAAGGAGCCCACTGAGAGCAGGTATAGTAAGCTTTTTGGAAAATACGTACGATTAGTATGTATTTGAGGGATGCCAAGTTAACGGGCTTCACCCTCCATAGAATGGAAATTTCTAGGATCTAGGCTTTTTAGTCAAGAATTATTTATGTAGACCCCCCCCCCATACCGAAAAAATCATCATCTACACTTGGAAAGTGAAGGGGGCATGGGAGAGTGAAAGGGTAGCGTGTGAGGCTATGGAGAAGGCCTAACAAGAAGTCGGGGTTACAAGGAATTGGTGAGGCGGTTGACCGGGGAGCTCCATAGTGCTCGGAGTCCGCAACAAAGTTCAAAGTGCGGAGATATAAGCCGGTTTAGCTGGGGAAGAGTCCAAAAAGGCTAAGTTCCAGGGAAAGAAGGAGGCGGAGGGGCTTTAGGCGAAGAATAAACGGCTAGTTGAAGAGCTCGACAGGACCCGGAAGGAGTTGGGAGACTCCTCCATGACTAAGGATCATCTGGGCAAAATAAACAAGATAGATGCATGGTCAAAATTTAAACACTTAAACCATAGCCAGACTCAATCTTATCTCATACACACATCTATCACCTGTCACATTTCAAGATATTTCATTAACGAATCGTTCATGAAAAATTTATAGGCTGATTACAATAATCCTAAGAATTACTAGACATAATTTTGTACTTACTGGGTAATCCTAAAAACAAATTCCACCGAACCTAAGTCGTGGTGTTTGATAAGACCGTGAGAGAAAGGAAAATAGCTATGAAAAGAGGAAAATTGTTTTTTATTTTTTGATGGCCTAGAGAAAGTTTTTTTTCTTTGAAATTTATAGTTTGGATAAGTTATGATTGATATGAAATAAGAGGGTTACATTTTGTATGTGGTGTACTTAATTAAGCATAGTACTATAACCCAAATTTGTATGAGCAATGTAGCACTTGAATAAGTGGGAGTGGCTCTTTATTGGTTTATTTATTAGATGTTTCATGCAAGTGTTTATGTGACATTTAAGATAATAGAATTTGAAATAGTTAAATTTTACAAGATATAAGTTTGAAATATGAAAATTTTACATTATTATACATCTAAATTCAAATTCTTTAAGATAAAATCAATCATAGTATATTTTGACAAATATGAAAAAGTTATTTTATATATTTTACATAATATACTAGAATGATGCAATGATTTAACAAAATTAGTAGTATAATTCATTAAAATTTTAAATTCCTTGTGTTTTATAATAATAGAATGGAGACCCTGGAGGTTACTCCACCTTCTAATATGGCTTCAGTGCCCCATGTCATTACATTACAGGCCCAATTAAAATTAAGAGAAGAAAAAATAAAATAAAAAGAAAGAGATATGTACCGCGGCGTGTAGAGGAGAGTTTGAGTAGGAGGAGAGAGAATTTTTTTTCAAAATGTTATAACTCACAAAATATAAGTGCAAAAGTAAAAAAAAAATTATACCATTGTTCATCATTTATTGTAACATATAAATTCCTAAAAAAAACTCAGGAAGACAGGCAGCGGAAAACACCAAGCAACATTCGGGCACTTAGCAAACACACATGCGCACAGAAACATTGAACATATGCATTAAAGAAAACAAGCATTCACATACTAGCGACGCCAAGCACATAGCTTGACATGCCTTAGGGTAATTTAACCTGAGGTATCGGCGATGCGGCACGATACCAGCATGCCAGAATGTGCCACTCATAACCACAAGGATGAGAGTAGACTTTGTACCACCGTTAACAGATAAGTTTTCTGGCCATCCCAATTCCCTTAACTTCAAGCGCCAAGGTCATAAGGGATCTGCGCACCACTTGCAACTCCTGCCCAAGTGCGCAGCCCAAGTACAAGTAAGGCTGGTGTTCGGGTAACAACAAGGTTAGCCCACACAGTCAATGCAAACACCGACAACAAGCGGGTGAGGGCGTCGGGCGGACACCAACACACTTATCTCCACCCTGATCCAACTCATCCCTGTGCGAGCCACAAAGGCTCTAACGATGTGTCGCCCGCACATCAGGGTAAGAATAACCAGGGACATACTGAGTTGATGCCGCCAGCTCTCGGCATCAGGGTAATAGAAGCTCGCACCGAAGTTCCAAAGCTCTAACCCCAAGGAGCCCCTCAGCTACCCGCACACCTGCAAGTTAGCTTAAAAGGTGTATAACAGAGAGAGATCGAGTCATCGCAACGCAAATACGAAAAGGCTACTTCTTTTATTAATTGATATACAAGGTCTGAAGGGTTACATTACATCGTTGAGTATAAATACATTCTGGTGTCAAGCTTCTTGTCTTTGTCCTCACAAAAATTAGACGTAACAAACCTCCCCCACCTAAGTCTTTGCCGTCCTCGGCAAAGATTCTAAGTACTTTTGTATCTCATCCCTAAATTGCCATAAATTGCCCTCTCATTCCCACATCACGTCTTCCCTGGCCTTTCCCTTCCAGTGAATCAGAAAGTCTATTCGCTGATTAGCTTTCCAACTTGCTCGCCGATGGGCGAGTACTTCTTGGATTCCTTTCTCGTATTGAACAGATATAGTCGGTGGGGCCCGAGCATTATCCTCATGCAAACTTTGTTCATCTGTCGTGTAAGGTTTCAAGAAGCTTACATGAAAGGTAGGGTGCATCCTCAACCTTTCCGGAAGGTCAAGACGGTATGCAGCATTGCTGATACATTGAACGACCTCGAAAGGCCCATCAAAACGTTGAACAAGTCCCTTATGCAAGGGTCTTCTGATCTTCTTCAAGATCTGTGGAGTAAGTTTTAGCATCACACGATCCCCAACATTAAACTCCAACGGCCTTCACCCTTCTTCATTCGGTTGGAAGCAAGTTCTAAACTCTCATTTGCCATCCTGAACAATTTTTGTCGATCTCGAACAAATTCATAGGCAGCTGGGCACTGCCCCATTGCAGCCTGCTTCGCAACTTCCGCAGGAGTTAAGGGTTTCCAGCCCATAACTAACTCGAAGGGACTCTGCTTCGTGGCACTGTTCTTGTGCATATTGTAGCATAGTTGTGTCGTGTCTAACAGATGTAACCAGTTCTTTTGGGAAGCTCTAACATAATGACGAAGATACTCCTCAAGGAGCGCGCATATCCTCTTCATCTGTCCATCCGTCTGTGGATGGTTAGCTGTTGAAAATTTCAACTCGGAACCCATTAGACCAAATAATGTTACCCAAAACCTGCCGGTGAACCGAGTATCCCGATCACAAATAATATTTCGGGGAAGGCCAAAGTACTTTACCACATGAGAATAGAAAAGCTTCACTGCCATTTTAGCTGGACAATTCATTGGCATGGGCATGAAAATAGCAAACTTCGAGAACCGGTCGACAACCACTAGCATTGAGGACTTACCCTCGACACTAGGGAAGCCCGACACAAAATTCAGGGAGACCAACGCCCAATCCAGGCACATGTAAATTATGTATAAAAGTCGGTATGTGGGTGGGAGTTTAGACTTTTGAGATCTTGGAGTTTCCAAGATTCCCCATGTTCCGGGGATCACCTTTTTTCGGGATCGTTTATGGGCACATGAGCTAGTGTGAAGAGGGAGAAGTGTTCGTTCGGTTTGGCGAAATATCGATGCAGATGCGGGAAAGGGTTTTCTCATAAGGTACCCCTTTTTACCGACTTGCTCAAAGTGAGCAAAAATGGGATGGGGACGGGTGCGCGCCCAGGAGGCATTCGAGTGGCTGAAGTGACGTATTTCCTCGGAACCAGTACTTAAGTTGCCTGAGTTTGATAAGTCCCTTGAGAGTCTGAAGTTATGAGGAGCTGAATCAATTTTATTCGGCTCATGTGCAAGAGATGCTTACAGTAATCCTTTGTCTTATGATTTGGAGCCATTACCTTCCCGGAACTAAGCAAGCGAGATGTGAAGAGTTTTCGGGTCGGCACAATGGTGTCCCTGGTGCTCTGAGTTGGCATTGTTTTGGGCTAAACAACAATATCTCTCGTGTGGGAATTGACATGGTGGTCAGAATCCGGGTAGCATCAAAAACTGACTCGACTTACAAACAAATTCGTGAGAAAGTCCATGATGGCAAATACTCGACGCTACACCCCGCTTGAGGACCTTGCTACTTGATGAGCGACATTGAGTTGTTGTTCATGCTGGGAAATTTCGTATCAAAATAGGGAGGAAGAAGTTGCGACGTGGGAATGAGAGGGGAACTTACTGCATTTACGAGATGAGATACAAAAGTACTTAGAATCTTTGCCGGGGACGGCAAAGACTTAGGTGGGGGAGGTTTGTTACGTCCAATTTTTGTAAGGACAAAGACAAGCAGCTTGACACCATAATGTATTTATACTCAACGATGTAATGTAAGCCTTCGGACCTTGTATCTCAATTAATAAAAGAAGTAGCTCTTTCGTACCTGCGTTGCGATGACTCGATCTCTCTCTGTTATACACCCTTTAAGCTAACTTACAGGTGTGCGGGTAGCTGAGGAGCCCCTTGGGGATAGAGCTTTGGAACTTCGGTGTGAGCTTTTATTACCCAGATGCCGAGAACTGACGACATCAACTGAGTATGTCCCTAGTTATTCTTACCCCGATGTGCGGGCGGCACATCGTTAGAGCCTTTGTGGCTCGCCACAGGGATGAGTTGGACCAGGTGGAGATAAGTGTGTTGGTGTCTGCCCGACGCCCTCACCCTTCGGTTATCGGTGCTTGCATTGACTATGTGGGCTAACCTTGCTGTTACCCGAACACCACCATTCCTTGTACTTGGGCTGCGCACTTGGGCGGGAGTTGCAAGTGGTGCGCAGATCCCCTCTGACCTTGACGCTTGAAGTTAAGGGAATTGGGATGGCCGGAGGACTTATCTATTTAGGGTGGTACAAAGTCCCTCTATCCTTGTGGTTAAGTGGCGCATTCCTGCATGTTAGCATCGACTCTTCAAATAAGATTCGTCATGGATTATGTTTTGGTAACTTTAAAATTTTATAAGTTTAGAATGAGTAATATATTAGGCATTTTGAAAAGTGAATCTTATTCATTAGCAAAATAAATCTTCTTTAATGATAAAATGAGCCTTATTTCATACAAAATGAATCTTACCCCAAGCACTCTAAAAACCACCCTAGAAAGTTAAAAACGTCCGAAGACATTTTTAGGTTTGTAGTGTAGAGACCCTAAACCACAAACCTAAAAACCTGTTGAGTCAGTAACGATATATAAAGTGTAGAACTAATACCAAAAAGATTACCCTCCCCCAACCACAACCCCTAAAAACCACCCTAGGAAGCTAAAATGTCGAAGGCATTTTTAAGGTATGTAGTGCAGGGTTTAGGGTAGTCTGTAACACCTATATAAAGTGAGAAACCATACCAAAAGATTACCTTACCCTCAAACACCCTAAAAACCACCCTAGGAATGCTAAAAACATCGAAGGTATTTTTAGGGTTTGTTAGTGCAAGTTAGGTTCACTTTTAAAAAATGTAAAGATTCACATTGTTTTATGAAATGTTTTACTTTTCTTGAACATAAGATTTACTTTTTTAAAACGAATTATCACTTTCAATATGAAAGGTTCATACTGTTCTCGTTAATTTGTGGTAGGATTAACTTTTACTAGTATTAAATAAAATTTCACTTTTCTTAATTTGATTCACCTTTAAAAAACCTTTGATTCACTTTTCTTAAACCTCTTAT